>ML796177.1:330844-343051 GCA_009831015.1 Picea engelmannii
TGTAACTTATAATTCTTTTGTAACTTGTAATTCTTTTGTAATTAACCACCTTGAAACATAGTTGACCCCTTGCCCAATTTATAGGCACTAGTCTTAGTTGACCTAGGGAAAGGACTTGACTTTCATGCTAACCCTTGCATATTTCATGGTTGCCTTAGCATCTTAGGATTAGAATCCCCTCTAACCTTAACAAACTAAAATTAACTCCTAGAACTTAACATAATTCATCTAGTAACTAAGGACTACCCCCTTTGGCTTCCCTAGGAGTAAGCCTAGACGGAAGAGGTTCCGGTCAAAGTGACAACATGGGCTGTGAACCTAGGCATTGTGCCTCCAAGGACACACTAAGTGAGCCGAACTCAAGCTCACGTTTGCAAGTGTGTATAAGGACGGCAACAGGCTGCACTCTTGGCAAGTATGCCAAGACTTCCTATCCCAGCAGAGATGACAGAGCCAAGAGCATATTGGAGTTGATTCACTCGGATGTTTGTGGACCCTTTTCTTCTCCATCCCTTCATGGGTTTAGGTATTATGTTATTTTTATTGATGACCATTCTCGTAAGACTTGGATATTTTTTATGAAAAACAAAAATGAAGTGTTGTTCAGGTTTGTAGAGTTCAAGGCCCTAGTTGAAAACCAGACCAACAAGAAGATAAAAGCCTTGAGGTCAGATAACGAAAGGGAGTACATCTCCAATGCCTTCAGGGACTTGTGTGCCAATGAGGGCATCAAGAGAGAGCTCACAGCACCCCATAACCCTCAGCAGAATGGGGTAGTTGAGAGCAAGAACCGTAACATAGTGGGCGCTGCTAAGGGCATGTTGCATGACCAAGGCCTGCCCATGTTCCTCTGGGCCGAGGCATGCACACAGCAGTGTCTCTACAGAACCGAAGTCCGCACAAGGTGTTAGGCAGGGCCACACCGGAGGAGGCCTTCACAGGCAAGAAGCCTGATGTTTCTCACTTTAGGATCTTTAGCAGTTTTCTTTACTGCCATGTACTCTCAAAGAGCAAGAAGAAGCTGGAGTCCACTACAGTGAAGGGCATATTTGTAGGCTACAGTGAGATAGCCAAGGCATACAAGGTGTATGTGCCAGCACTTAGGAGGACAGTGATCATGCGTGATGTCAGGTTTAAGGAAGGTAAGGCTCTCGGGAAGTCCTTGGAGCGTGAGCAGTCAACAACAGAGGATGAGGAGCAGCAGGCTCCCAAGCAGGAGGGTCAGCCAACCCCCCAGACACCTATTCAGCAAACAGTGAGACAGACAGAGCAGCATGATGAGGAGAATATTGGGGAGGAGAGAGAGGAGCATGTGGAGCCCACACAACCAGTGACTCCCAGTTCAGGGAGAAGAAGAGTCAAGTGAGCAGATCAGTTGATCAGAGAGGCTCACGAGAGAGTTGAGCCTCCCACCTCTACATTCAGATAGAGCAGACCTCCACAGAGGTATACAGGTTGTTTGGCACTTATGACTAAGTTGATAGTGTAATGTCCCCCACCTCTTGATGAAGAGGGTTGGAGAGACTCAGTAGTCTAGCTTTCCCCACTAGACTATAGTCTCATGCATATTGGGGACAAAGTCAACCAGAAAACATAACATTCTAAAGTTAAGTTGACTTTGTGTGGAACAGAATAACTCAACGAAAGAAAAGAAAAGATGAGTTAGGTTAAGAGTTAACCCTAGAGGTTAACTAACTCAATAGATGAATAGACTGGAGCTATAAAGGAAAGGACAGGGTGCACTCCTTAGACATTCTGGATTATTATCTTATTTGCATTGGAGCTCTTGAGCACAATCAGTTTTGAGGGTTTTGAGTCTAAAACCCTAGAGATCAACTCGGTGGTGAAAGATACCTTTCTTGATCAAGGCTTGGTCTCGGAGGTGAAATAATCCTCCCACACCATTCTACAGTGTTGCAGGGTTTGTTCTATAGGCAAATTTCAGGCTAGTGCGCAACCTAGGGGGTTTCCAGCTAGGGGGCCGCACCATCTTGGAGATATTGATTCGATCTGGAGGAAGGAGAAGGCATTTTGGCAAAGTAGCACCTGGGTTCTCTTTGTAAGGTCCCTAGCATCATTCTTCGTCTATTCCGGAGAAGATTATCCTTGCAGTTTATTTCTAGAAGCTTGGCACGAATTGGAGGAGAGAAGGGTGCATTGCAAAAAGAGGTTATCAGTGTTTAGTGGCTCAGATCTTCATATATTGACATGAGACTTCGTCAACTTGGTAGCATTGGCTCGATCTACATTCTGGTAGATTTTGGTGGTATTTGGAGGCGCCCGATCTACATTCTAGTATATTTTGGTGGTATTTGGAGGCGCCCGATCTACATTCTGGTAGATTTTGGTGGTATTTGGAGGCTCCTAGAGGGGAGAACGAATCCTCTTTGACTTAATCAAACCAAGAGGGCGCAAACCAGTTGAGGGTTTGCCTAGTTGGAGCAGAACTTCTTAAATCAACTTGAGACTTGGCTCGATGGTTTCTATTAGCTCGATCTACATTCCGGGAGAGTTTGGAGGGATTTGGAGCTCAGGAAAGGGAGGGTCAAAACTTAAGGGTTTAGCAGCATCCAAAGCAGGGTGCAACTAAGCCAATTGGAGGGATTTTGCAAAGTATTGATGGGGTCTTCTCATCTTCAGTCTTAGCTTGCTTGTTGGTGACCTTTGGAGGCTTGGATCTCTTCTCAGTCAGCCTTTGGGAGGCACTTATCTTTGTATTGCTTATTATTGTATCGGTCGACAGCCCATTTTGATACTATTGGAGCTTTCTTCCAGATCTGCAGATCTCTTGTATACGGGATCTCCTTACTATCTAAATAAAGGTCAGATCTGACATTATTGGTTCTCTACTGGTGTTCTTTATATCTCTTGTCTTATTTATGATTATATGCTTCATATCTATTGCTCAATCAATATTAAGTAATCCAAATGCACATCTTCATGAGTACACCTACAAACACATAAACAAACATAACAAACAGTAAACAGTTAGTGTTCCAAGCAAAAAAATTGGCTTAGGAACATTAGAGTGGTATGAGAGTGTTGATCCTCCCAGCTTGTGGGGATTAGCGCATGCAGAAGTTCAGTGGCATTTACATGGGCAGACGCAAGAAACGGACAGGTGAGGCAGAGGCAGAAATGGAAGTGTCAGGTGAGGACAGTGAGCCACAGGTTCTAGCAGGTTTCACCAAGGAGTTACAACACTCCATAAATATGACACAAAGTACCCTTGTACATCATCTACAGGAAAACCAGGAGGCAGTGCGCAGGGTACAGGCAGAAATGACAGAGACTCTGGAAAGAGTGAATGCCAGCCAGGAGAGATTAGCGCAACTCCTGATGCAGATGACTCATGCAGGGAAGGGTCCAGAGGTTTATGCAAGCAGAGAAGCTAGTGGATCTCGGGGAGGGACGAGACCTCAACAGGAGCATAGCCAACATTACCACACCGAGGGACAGAGCTATGGAGGTGGTGCACCTCAGGGGAAAACACACAGTAGGACCACCTATAGGCCCTATCTACCCACATTCTTAGATAATCAACCACAATGCAACTATCAGGATGAGATTGAGGATAACTTTGAGCAGTATGCCAGGGAGTATCATGCCTTGAGTGCAAGGTTCCAGAGACAAGTCACGCTAGATCAGTATTGTGGAATCAAGTTTTGGGGTAAACCTAAGCAGTATCAAAGGCCCAACTGTGAGTTGGAGCGCAAGGAAGGAAAGATAGAAATTCCTTATTTTGATGGGTCTGCTAAGATGACTGCACAAGCATGGGTGCAGAAGTTGGATACCTACCTACAGCTTAACCCCATGAGGGAGATGGATGCCATCAAATTTGCCACCATGTACTTGGATGGCAAGGCTCATGATTGGTGGTACCATGGGTTGACCATACTGGGTCACAATCAAATTACATCCTATACAGAGTTCACATAGAGGCTCATTGACAGGTTTGACTAGGGGGACCCAGAGCTACCTTTTAGGGAGCTCACACAGCTCAGATAGACAGGATCAATGGAGGTTTACATAGAAGAGTTCTAGAGACTAGCAGTGATGGTGCAGGATGTGTCTCAAGCGAGACTTATGATGCTCTTCACAGAAGGGCTAATGTAACCATTGAGGGGTTAGGTCAAGGCTTTTAAGCCTATCAACTTGCATTATGCCATTTGGAAAACCAGGGACTTAGGATCGGCAGCAAAGATGAGATTCACCCCTAGACCTCCTAATCAAGGGGGTAGAGACCAGAGACCTATGAACCAAGGAGGGAAAGACCCAAGGGGGTTTGACTGAGAAAGGGGTCGGATGGATGACCCCACTAGGAGGGAACTGAGAAGGTAGCAGTTGTGCTTCACCTGCAAGGAGCCGTGGGACCCAACACACAAATGCATGGGTAAGGGCAAAGCCCACTACATTGAGGTGATTTCAGATGACGAGGATGAAGAAGATTTAGGCCACCTTCAGAACATAGAGGCAGAAAACCCAAGTCAAACAGAAGAGGAAGATGCAAGTCACGGCCTTACAGCAGATGAGAAGGTGACAATTGCATCCATCAACGGGGTACCAAAATTTAACACTTTCAGGATGAGGGGAGTGCTACAAGGGCATAAAGTCTCAGTTCTCATTGATGGAGGTGCCTCACACAACTTCATTGACTCAACCCTGCTGTAAAGAAGACATATACCGACAGTTGAGTTTGAGGGATTTCGTGTAGAGGTAGCAGGAGGGTGCACCATGCCTTGTGACAGGTACATTCCAGGAATGAAACTTACTTTGGGAAGGCATGATTTGGCACAGGATTTCTATGATATGGACCTTCCAGACACCAACATCATCCTGGGAGTACAGTGGCTTAGTACATTGGGGCCAATCACCAGAAATTACAAAACCATGGAAATGTCTTTCACAGAAGAAACTGGAAAAAAGGTGGTTCTCAGGGGTATGACAGGCAACACACCAAGGGTGGTGACAGCAAAACACATGGAGGCCATCTTCAAGAGGGAACACATTGTTTATGCAGCAGAATGTAAAATTTCAGTCAAGGTAGACAAGAAGGGGGAAACACACTACGCACCAGAGATCAAGAAAATCATGGATAGGCACAGCAAGGTCTTTGAGCCTATACCACCAGGGGCACCACCAAATAGGGGGTTTGAGCGGAGGGTGTGAAACCTGTCATCACCACTCCCTACAGGCATCCCAAGAAATATAAGGACGAAATTGAAAAGGCAATTAAGGAGTTGTTGGATATGGGCCACATCAGGCCAAGTTCCAGTCCCTTTGCATCTTCAGTAGTGCTGGTGAAAAAGAAAGATGGGGCAATGCGCATGTGCATTGACTACAGGGCTCTAAACAAGAAGACCATCAAAAATAGATATCCCATCCCACGGATTGATGAGCTATTGGATGAGCTCCATGGGGCAGTATATTTCACAAAGATTGACTTGCGCTCCAGCTATCATCAAATAAAGATGAGGGAACAAGATATCTCCAAGACTGCTTTCCGGTGTCACTATGGACACTACGAGTTTTTGGTCATGCCTTTTGGGCTGACTAATGCACCAGCCACCTTCCAATCATGCATGAATCACTTGTTCAACAAGCAGCTAAGGAAGTTCTTATTAGTCTTCTTTGATAATTTATTGATCTATAGCAAAACTTGGGAGGAGCACCTTCAGCATGTGGAACAGATTTTGGCTATCATGGAGGAGCAATCTCTATATGCTAAGGAGTCCATATGTAAATTTGGAATGACAGAGGTCCTCTATCTAGGACACATCATTGGAGTGAAGGGGGTACAGGTACCACAAGAAAAAATACAAGCTATACTTGACTGGCCCACACCTAGGACACTCACAAAATTGAAGGGGTTTTGGGGCATCTGTTGCTATTACAGGAGATTTGTCAAAGGTTTTTCTCAACTTTGCGGACCTTTGACCGATTTGACCAAGAAAGGGGCATTCAAGTGGAGCCCCAAGGCACAGTCCACCTTTGAAAAAATGAAAAAGGTAATGAGTACATGTCCAGCATTGGCCTTACCATATTTCGCACAACCCTTCACAGTAGAGTGTGATGCCTCGGGGGAAGGCATTGGAGCAGTACTTATGCAGAACATGCATCCTAGTGTATATGAAAGCCGAAAATTGAGGGGTCCTGAGCTCCTCTACACCATCTATATGACAAAGAGATGCTAGCCATCATGCATGCATTGGCCAAGTTCAAGCAGTATTTAGTTGGGCCAAAATTCGTCGTGAGGACAGATCACAACAACCTCAAGTACTTCCTAGATCAGAAGAACTTGAATGAAAGACAGCAAAAGTGGGTGAGCAAAATCCAGGTGTAATATTCCAGATATAAAAAGTATGCAGAACAGAAATAAAATGTTAGAAATGGCAGATAAACAACAATATAACCAGAACAACACCACAATAACACCAAAATGATATCAGAATAACACCAGAAAGAGCACTTTGATTACTGAGAGCAATGTTCACTTGCCTCTTCGAGGGGGCAACCTCCAATAGAGCAGAGCTCTATTACAATAATATCCAAGACAACAGGTCTCATACCCTCGACTCCTATTTATACTAAATATGTCTATCAAAAGAACCATCTAGAGGAAGATCCTTCTAGAAGCAGAAGCTTCTATTAGGTCTTCTTACATTCGACTTATTCTTCCTTATTGTTAGGCCTTATTAATATTGACCTTTATTACATCGAAATATATTATTCTACCTACATGAGGGGTTAGGTCCCTAACACCATGCTTATGACTTTGACATAGAATTTGTCAAAGGGAACAATAACGTGGTGGCAGATTCCTTATCCAGAAGACCATCAGTTTATGCCATGACCGATATCTCAGTGGACTAGAAGGCCCACCTCTTGGTGGAGTATTCAAAGAACAAATTTGCTTGTGAAGTGATGGATGGACAAGTGCAAGATGACAATTTCATAATCATGGATGATATCATTTACTACAAGGGCCGAATTTTCTTGGTCCCTGAATCAGCCTTCAAGGCCAAGGTGTTACAGGCATGCCATGATTCACCAGTAGCAGGGCATCAAGGATTCATCAAGACGTACAGGCAGGTACGGGAGAGGTTTGCTTGGAAGGGTTTGAAAGAAGATGTGATGAGCCACATCGAGGAATGCAGTACTTGCCAGGCCAACAAAGACGAACACACTCATCCAACAGGACTACAGTCTACTACAGCCACTTCCCATCCCAGAGCACAAATGGGAAAGCATATCCATGGATTTCATCACAGGGTTTCCCAAGGCTCAGGGCAAAGACTGCATTTTCGTAGTGGTGGACAGGTTGACGAAGTTTGCACACTTCTTTGCCATTGCCACAGATTTCAGTGCAGCACAGGTTGCAAACCTATTCTTCAGGGAAGTTTTCAGATTGCATGGGTTGCCCAAAACCATTGTGAGTGACAAGGATAGCAGGTTCATGAGCACTTTCTGGCAGCAGCTCTTCAGGTTAGTAGGTACGGCCCTAACACCCAATACCAGTTATCACCCTTAGACCGATGGCTAGACAGAGATAGTCAACAAATGGGTGGAAGGATACCTCAGGAATTATGTGGCAGGGCAGCTGAAAGCATGGGTTAAATGGCTTCACTTGGGGGAATATTGTTACAACACCACTTATCATATGTCCATTGGTATGCCACCATTTAGGGCCTTATACAGCTATGACCCTCTCTCATTTGTCGAAATCGCCTTCGGTGACAGCAGGGCTCCCATGCTTCAAGATTGGATTCAGCAAAGTCAGGACATACTCAAAGAATTGAAGGACCACCTACAAAGGGCATAAAATCAACAAAAGGTACAGGCAGACAAGCACAAGGTTGAGCGCACCTTTGAGGTCGGTGACTTGGTTTATTTGAGGCTCCAACCGTACAGACAGGCATCCATTAAGAGAAGTGGCACAGAGAAGCTCCAACCTTGTTTCTTCGATCCATACAGAGTCAATGGGAGGGTAAGAGCCGTGGCATTTGAGTTGGATCTACAACAGGGCAGCAAAATACACAATGTCTTTCATGTTTCATGTTTGAAGAGGGCCATCGGCAAGCATATCACTCCTATCGAGGAACTACCACCTATGGATGAAGAAGGACAGTTGGTACTGATACCAGAGGAGATACTTGAAGTCAGGGAGAAAAAGCCGAGGAAAAGAAGCATCAGAAAATATCTGGTTAATTGGAAGAATCTACCCATGGAGGATGCCACTTGGGATGGAGAGCAGTTGATCCAAGAGACAGGTCTAGAATTGCTTGTGGGCAAACAATTTCTAGCAGGGGAGACTGTAATGTCCCCCACCTCTTGATGAAGAGGGTTGGAGAGACTCAGTAGTCTAGCTTTCCCCACTAGACTATCGTCTCAGGCATATTGGGGACAAAGTCAACCAAAAAACATAACATTCTAAAGTTAAGTTGACTTTGTGTGAAACGGGATAACTCAACGAAAGAAAAGAAAAGATGAGTTAGGTTAAGAGTTAACCCTAGAGGTTAACTAACTCAACAAATGAATAGACTGGCGCTATAAAGGAAAGGGCAGCGCCCACTCCTTAGATATTCTGGATTATTATATTATTTGCATTAGAGCTCTTGAGCACAATCAGTTTTGAGGGTTTTGAGACTAAAACCCTAGCGATCAACTCGGTGGTGAAAGATCCCACCTTTCTTGATCCAGGCTTGGTCCCGGAGGTGAAATAATCCTCCCACACCATTCTACAATGTTGCAGGGTTTGTTCTACATGCAGATTTCAGGCTAGTGCGCAACCTAGGGGGTTTCCAGCTAGGGGGGTGCACCATCTTGGAGATATTGATTCGATCTGGAGGAAGGAGAAGGCATTTTGGCAAAGTAGCACCTGGGTTCTCTTTGTAAGGTCCCTGGCATCATTCTTGGTCTATTCCGGAGAAGATTATCCTTGCAGTTTATTTCTAGAAGATTGGCACGAATTGGAGGAGAGAAGGGTGCATTGCAGAAAGAGGTTATCAGAGTTTAGTGGCTCAGATCTTCATAGATTGACTTAAGGCTTCGTCATCTTGGTAGCATTGGCCCGATCTACATTCTGGTAGATTTTGGTCGTATTTGGAGGCTCCTAGAGGGGAGAACGAATCCTCTTTGACTTTGATCAAACCAAGAGGGCGCAAACCAGTTGAGGGTTTGCCTAGTTGGAGGAGCAAAACTTCTCAGATCAGATTGAGACTTGGCCCGATCGTTTCTATTAGCCCGATCTACATTCTGGGAGAGTTTGGAGGGATTTGAAGGTCAGGAAAGGGAGGGCCGAAACTTGAGGGTTTAGCAACATCCAGAGCAGGGCGCAACTCAACCAGTTGGAGGGATTTTGCAGAGTATTGACGGGGTCTTCTCATCTTCAGTCTTAGCTTGCTTGCTGGTGACCTTTGGAGGCTTGGATATCTTCTCAGTCAACCTTTGGGAGGCACTTATCTTTGTATTGCTTATTATTGTATCGGCTGGCAGCCCATTTTGATATTATTGGGGCTTTCTTCCAAATCTGCAGATCTCTTGTATACGGGATCTCCTTACTATCTAAATAAAGGTCAGATATGACATTATTAGTTCTCTACTATTGTTCTTTATATCTCTTGTCTTGTTTATGATTATATGCTTCAAATCTATTGCTCAATCAATTTTAAGTAATCCAAATGCACATCTTCATGAGTACACCTGCGAGCACATAAACAAACATAGAAAACAGTAAACAGTTAATGTTCCTTGCAAACAATTTGGCTCAGGAACATTACAGATAGACTCAGAGCCTTCTTCTTATAAGGAGGCTACTTCCCGGTAGCTTTGGCGAGATGCCATGGCAAAGGAATATTCCTCTATCATGCACAATGATGTGTGGGAAATAGTGCCCAATCTAGAGGGAAAATCTGTGGTTGGCTCACGTTGGGTTTATAAGATCAAACAGGGGGCTGATGGGAATGTGGAGAAGTGCAAGGCTAGATTTGTGGCCAAGGGGTTCTCACAGGTTGAGGGTATCGACTATGATGAGACATTTACACCTATTGCGTGGTATTCGTCTATTAGAGTTATATTGGCTATTTCAGCACAGATGGGGTTGAAAGTCCACCAGATAGACGTTAAGACCGCTTTCCTTAACAGAGTAGTTGAGGAAGAGATTTATGTGGAGCAGCCTGAGGGATTTGAGACCTTCAGCAAAGACACACATGTATGCAGGCTGAAGAGAGCTCTTTATGGGATCAAGTAGGAACCGAGGGCTTGGTACGCCCGCATAGACAGCTACCTTCTCGGATTAGGCTTTACCAAGAGTGAGGCGGATCCAAACCTCTACTACATAGTGGTTGAGGGGCAGCCTCTCATTCTTGTGCTCTATGTGGACAACTCGATATTTACAAGAGCAAGTAGCCTGATTCAGGATTGCAAGGAGGACATTGCACGCGAATTTGAGATGAAGGATTTAGGGTCGATGCACTATTTCCTTGGATTGGAGGTTTGGGAGTGTGGTGGTGAGACCTTCTTGGGACAGGGTAGATATGCAAAGCAGATCCTCAAGAGATTTCACATGCAGGATTACAAGGCCATGGCCACTCCTTTAATCACCAACTAGAAGAAGGTGGACTCTACCAAGCCGAGAGGGTCAGTGCCACTTTATACAGGCAGCTCATAGAGTCGTTGATGTGTCTCACTAACACACAGCCCGACATATGTTTTTCAGTTAACCAGTTGAGCCAATTCATGGTAGAACCCACCAGGCTACATTGGGCTGCTGCTAAGCATGTGTTACGATATCTCTGGGGCACAGCAGATTATTGCTTATGGTAGAGACAGGTTGATGGCATGAGGCTTCAGAGCTTCACCAATGTTGATTGGGCAGGAGGTTCTATTGATCGAAAAAGCACTTCAGGGTGTGCTTTCAGTGTTGGGTCAGTCGTTGTTTCCTGGTTCAGCAGGAAGCAAAGATTCATTGCACTGAGCTCAGTTGAGGCCGAGTATATGGTTGTTAGCCTGGCTTCCTACGAGGCTATTTGGTTGAGGAAGCTACTTGTGGGACTTTTTGATCAGGGATTGGAGCCCACAGTCATACACTGTGAAAATCAAAGTTGCATTAAGCTCTCTAAAAATCTAGTGTTTCATGACCGCTCCAAACACATCGAGATCAGGTACCATCACATCAGAGATTGTGTTCAGAAGGGAAAGATCAAATTCCAGTACTTGCCAACACGGGAGCAAATCGCAGATATTTTGACCAAGGCATTACTTAGGTCAAGCTTTGTCTACTTTAGAGACAAACTTGGTGTAGTGCAGAACACCTTCCTCTCTAAGAGGAGTGTTTGTATTGGAGTTAGAGATGGAAGGGTTCGCTAGATTTGGAGGTGCACCAAATCTGGCAGAGGGACCCACCAAGAGGGGCCCAAACTTAATTTTTGTTTCTGCACTTAGGTGACTTCGGAAAAGTTAATTTTTCCTATAGTCACAAAGCTTTTGATCTAGGCCATCCATTCAGATCTAATCTCAGCGATTGAGATGACTGGTGGGCCCAATTCGAATTGCTAAGGGAGAAGTAGGATTTTGGAGCCTCATTGTGCACTATTCGACTTGGTGAAGAGAGCAGCCACAGTCTGAGAGCAGCCAGAGCATCAGAGCAGCTTCAACAAGGGTAGAAGGAGTCGTACAACCTTCATTTCTTGTTCAGCTAGCCTAAGTCACATGGTTCGGGTTCGAGTTCAGGTTCGGCAACGATTAGGTTCAACTCGGGTTCGAATTTTCCAATAAGGTTCGGATGAGGTTCGACTATACATATTGAACCCTAATAAAACCTCATCCCAAACCTCAATAAAATTCTCCCTAAAATTCGTCCTAAAGTTCAAATTTGGGCACGCATTCAAGTTCGTTCAAGTTCAACATTAGGTTCGGCAAACCTTGAGGTTCGCCGAATTTCTAACCTCAAGCTTTAGGTTCGTTGAACCCTATGACTTAGCAGCCAGCATATTTCCTGCACCCAGCAAGCAAACCAACCATTTCTGGTCTGTGCCAGCAAACTGTACAGTCTATATGGTGCGCCCAGCAAGAGGGTCGTGCAGCCTGGGTCGTATAGCAGGGTCATACAGGCCGTATGCACCAACAGTAAAGCAGGAAGAGTTTGGGTGAGGGAGAATGTAATGTTCCTGACTTGGATAATCTAGGAAACGCTGCTAATGTGTGTGT
>ML796177.1:344285-355348 GCA_009831015.1 Picea engelmannii
CGATTCCGATGAGCTATCACACTAAGAGGTTTCTCCAAGTAATATGTCGATTATGACCTTCTTAGTGAATTTAATTAAGATATGACCCATAATAACTCAAAATTACAAAAATCGTCGGAATGCAACAAAACCAAAGCCAAGTTGTGTGGAATGGATCCTGATGATGAACGATGCAAGTCGGACCCAAATAAACTCCTCAATATCTCCCAAACTCTCTGTCACCCCTATCTGGCTACTCGGGTTGGCAGAACACTCTGAAATGTTGTAATGTTATAATGTCCCAAAATGGGGACATTACAGAGAACAGTGGAAATTTGTTGAAGGCGGAGGTTTTGCCTCAGATAAGTTTTTCTAAGTAGCTGATGTAAAATTTATGAGTTTGCACTTTCTTGAAATAATAAAAATCACCAAGCAAAAGACCGATTTTCCAAGTTGGGTTTTTCCGAGGTTATTTGACGAAAAATAACTGTGTTTTTTGTGTATGAATGCTTGTGTCTTTATGAGTTTATTTCCGCTGCATTTAGAGTGTTAAGAAAATCAACATGTTCAGATTTTTGTATTAGAAAATTCAGTTCTTGTTTTAATTATTCAAATCTGCAACTAGGTTCTGGTTTTTAAGAGAAAATTAACAGAATTGCAAGTTGTGTGGGAAGGAAATGATGGGAGGAATCAACCGATTGAAATAACACCTTGCACAAATTTAGGGACATGAAGTGGTATTTGCCCAAAAGCAAGCCCAAAAATCATTCATATTGCCAACAAAGCACTTGATGATATGGGTATAGCCAGAGATAACAGGGAAGCTATGAAAGCTCAGTTTGGAAGGAGAGGAGGTGGAATATCTGAGGGGGGAAGTGTTAAAGTTTGTAGCAGAGTGAGTCATTCTCCAAGACTGCCTTGTGTAGGTTGACTTTAGACTTGGAGAAGAGCCTTATTTGAGACAAGGAAAAAAGTCTTGTGAGCTTTGTATAAGCAAAAGCCAAGACAAGAGTATACTATTGGTCAGTCTTATTTGTGACAAGACTGAGTGACCTCATGTGTTGAGGTATTGCCTTGTGTAGGCAAAAGTGGTGTGTGAGGTTTTCCTAGGCCAAGCAATTGACCATGAGTGGAGAACCAGATGGTCACATCCTGAGACGTGATCTTTCTTATACGTGAGATGCAAATGATGTATATGTGATGAGCTAGTATGATGGCACGTGAGACCATGGTTGCCATGAAAGACTTGTGATTGTTGGAAGAAAGAAGAAGAGTTGAGCATGTACAAAAATCAAGTTGCAAAGAGTTGAGTTGTCAAGTTCGAGTTGCAAAAGTCGAGTCATGCAAAGACAAGTTGTCAAAGAGTTGAGTTGTCAAAGTCGAGTCATGCAAACTCAGTTGCAAAGCAAAGTCGAGTTGTCAAGTAGTCTGCATTGTAAAGTTGAGTTGGTAAGTTAAGTTACAAAGACGAGTTGTCAAGTCTGCATGTAAAGTAGAGTTGGTAAGTTGAGTTACTAAGACGAGTTATCTTAGTTAAGTCAAGTGATGAAGACGAGTTCCATAGTGAGTTATGGAGAAATTATTATTATTAATAAGACTCCTCGGCTCTTGACAAAGTGACATTGAATACTCATTGAAGACACAGTGAAGAAGGAAGCTCTGTTGCTTGTGGGATCTTTGTAGCAAGGACAGTTTTCTTTCAGGTTTCGGGCTGCGAACTTCTACCAGAATTTGAGCTAGCTTTAAAGCTAGATCTGGACAGCAAACTCTCATGGTTGTAAGCCTGTGTGGCTGTGGTAAATTTGTATATGCTCCTAGCTCATTCATTTGCTAATAAGAAAGATCATTTGTTGGTTTTTTCCCTCAAGCTTGAGAGGGTTTTTCCAGGGTAAAATCCTTGTGTTATCATGCATGCTTCTATTCCATTTATGTTCTTGTATCTCTGCATATTCATTGTGAATAAATTATAAATCAGCAAGAAGTATTTTAAAGAAATATTACAGATCTGAACTATATTTAAATTTCAACAGGAAGAAGTGACAGTGTTTCTTTGGCCTCACCTTCCATAATGCCCTCGTTGACCTCATCTTTTTTTGTTCCTAGAACCACACTTGGTGCACAACCTTCTACCAGGTCAATTGTCAAAATAAAGGAGAAGCAAGAGGCTAATAAACTTGTGGGTAAGTGTTTCCTACGAAGTGACATTCCTTTTAACATTGCCAAGAACAACCCATTCTATCAGCCTATGTTTGATGTTGTTGCGATTGTTGGCCAAGGGTACAAGGCCCCTACCTATGATGAGTTGAGAGGGCCTATCCTTCAAAATGAGAAGGCCAATTGCACTAATAGATTGGAGGAGCTTAGAGCTAAGGGCATCATGAGAAATCATTGGATGCACCATGATGTCAAATGGTTGGACTCATCAAAAGGGCAGGACCCTTCTTAACATCTTGGTTAATTGTCCCAAGGGGGCAATGTTTATTAAATTTGTTGATGCATCTACACATATTAAAGATGCACTATTATTATGTGGGTTGTTGGACAGATTCAATCGAGAGGTGGGTCCACAGAATGTTAAACAAGTCATAACAGACAATGCTACTAATTATGTTGTTGCACGCAAGTTGCTTATGCAGAGGTATCCTACCTTGTTTTGGACTCCTTGTGCTGCAAATTGTATTGTTTTGATTTTAGAGGATATGGGAAAAATTCCTTATATCAAGGATATTGTTGAATCATCTAGGAGCATCACAAAATTCATATATAATCATGCATATGTGCTTAGCATGATGAGAGATTGACAAATAACAGGGAGTTGGTGCATCTTGCAGTCAGACGTTTTGCCACTAGCTTCATATCTCTTCGGTCTCTCTTCGCTTGTATGTGGGAGATGAAGAGAACGTTCCTTTCAGATGAGTGGCATGCTTTATCATTTAGCCGTAAACCGGAGGGGGAGGCCATATGCAAGCTAGTGTCATACCAGGAGAGTTTTTGGGTAGGAGTGAAGGAGGTGTGTGACATTAGCGAACATTTGGTAAAGGTTCTTCGATTGGTTGATGGAGACAAGCCCGCAATGGGCTACTTGTATGAGGCCATGGATAGGGCCAAAGAATCCATCTGTGCCTATTATGATGACAAGGGAGATGATGGATTTGAGAAACGAGTATTGATATGGAGAGTGATTGATGACTGATGGAACAATACAGTCCATCACCTCATTCACGCTGCAAGGATCTACCTCAACCCCGCATTCTCTTACTCCTATGGTTTTAGATTTGATGGTGAGGTTATGAATGGATTCCTCACATGTGTTCAGAGGATGGTGCCAAGTCCACAAGAACGTGTGGAGATTTCCAAAGAAATGGAAATATATAGGATGGTTGGTGGGACATTTGGCTTTGACATGGCTATTCAAGACAAGAAGTCCAAAATGCCAGGTAAGCTTCATTATGTTTCAAATTTCGATGTATCTTCTTAGTTCTTACTACTTACTTCTTACTTTGTTTCAACTTTCAAATTTCAATGTCTTTTCTTATGTTTCTCTTATTTGTTGTAGATGCTTGGTGGACAAGCTATAGTGCAAGAGTACCCAATCTACAAAAACTTGCCATTCAGGTGTTTAGCCAAACATGTAGCTCTTCAAGATGCAAGTGCAACTCAAGTGTATTTGAGAAAATACACACCAAGAAGCGCAACAGGTTAAAAACTTTCAAATTAAATTTTTAATTCATTATAAATTATAATTTATTATTTTATGCCCCGTGGGTCGTCACCCTCTAGAATCTAAATTGAGTATTATAATTATTAACACATAATTTATGACCCTCATACAAGTTGGAATCCCAGTGTCTCAATGATATGGTATATGTCTACTACAATCTTCGATTGTGGGTGAGGAAGATTGAGAAAACACCTGACGTGGATGCCATTTTGTTGGATGGGATTAACACTGCTACTGCATCGAGGATTGAGACCGAGAGGCCTATCATGGAACCGGTCCTTAATTGATTACATGAGGAGGCAGTAGCAAGGGAGAGAGAGGTAGAGGAGGATGATGTTCCAGAGCAGAGTCAACAGACACCTTTAGAGGTGACTATTGACACTGGGAGTGCGCCAGCACCATCATCTTCACGAACTCCAACATAGCGAGTTGTACTTGGCAATAGCAACAGTAGAGGACACCATAGTCTAGCTCATGTTTCTTCCACAGGATGTCGAAGTCCAATACCAACCCCAGGGCCTTCTTCCTCTAAAGGAAAAGCCATTTCTAGAGCCATTACCTTTGCCCGTAAAAGGGGCAGAGGAAATCATTAGTTTATTTATCTAATTTCATTGTAGATGACTCATGATGATGAAATACATTTACTATATTTTTTATGATATTTTGAGGCGTTAGAGTCAGGACTCAGGACATGATTCGGTGTTGATGTGTGATGTATTCAAGTTTACTAGGCATCTTATATATCAGTTCTCTTTTCATATTTATGTGGCAAAGCATTTATTTGATGTTGTTGATGCTTTTGATATTTAAAAAATTGAAAAAAAATGAATATTTTTGTACCTTTTTTATTTTGCCAACATTTTCTTATGTTTTCCCCAATATTTCCGATATTATCTTTTCCGGACATCAGCGATAATTTCGCCGACATGATGTCGATAACACTAGAACTTGGAACCAATGCATTCCAAATGGACTACAGCTAGGGTGTCTCTATTTATGATGGTTCATTGGAATAACTAATAGGCCATTGGTGAACTTGATAGTCATGTCTCCTTCAAGTCCATATTTCTTGAAGTGGACTATGCTTTAGAGCCGGAGAAGAACGACAAATGGATAGCAAACTAACTTACAAAAGCAATCGAGTATGTGATGGTTGACCTAGATAATATCATGCAAGTCATCATTGACAATGCACACACAACATGTAAACCAATTGGTGCTAACATTGAGAGCAAGTATAACCATATCTTTTGGAGCCAATGTGTTGCTCATACTTAAAATCTCTCTTTAAAACGCAACTATTCAACAAGCCTCCATTGATGAGAAAACTTTGTGAAATCGTCGAAGGTATACAAGTTTTTATCATGCAAATCATCACTGACAAATACAATGCACACACAACAAGTAAACCAATTGGTGCTAACATTGAGAGCAAGTATAACCATATCTTTTGGAGCCAATGTGTTGCTCATACTTAAAATCTTGCTTTAAAAAGCAATTATTCAACAAGCCCCATTGATGAGAGAACTTTGTGAAATCGTCGAAGGTATACAAGCTTTTATCATGCAAGTCATCACTGACAATGCACACACAACATGTAAACCAATTGGTGCTAACATTGAGAGCAAGTATAACCATATCTTTTGGAGCCAATGTGTTGCTCATACTTAAAATCTCTCTTTAAAAAGTAACTATTCAACAAGCCCCATTGATGAGAGAACTTTGTGAAAACGTTGAAGGTATACAAGCTTTTATCGCAAACCACCAAGCTACCCAAGCCATACATTGAAACTTTGCAAAGTTGCAACTATTGAAGGTTACAAAAACTAGATTAGTCTCTCATTATCCCATGCTTTAAAGATAAAATGAGATGAACGCTGCTTTGTCTTCTATGGTGGTTAGCGAACAATGGAAAACTTGGAGACATGCAAACACAGAGAAGGTAATTTGCAAAATCCAAATTATCCTTGAGGAGGCTTGGTGGGGTCAAATGAAATCTTTCATTTCAATATGTAAGCCCATTGCCAATTTGTTACAATGTTGTGATACAGATGTGCGTATGATAGGTGATATTGATGAGGGCACATATGGTACATTAGAAAATGAAAGACCCAAAGTTGTTCAACACCATCAAGGAAATACTTATTAGTTGGTCAATACAATACTCGCATGCTTTGGCATATGATTTGAACCCCAAGAACAAGATCGATACTTAAATTTGAGTCAAATCAGGTTTAAAGGGTGTCTCCAAGCAAAGCCAGAGAGGTAGTAAATGGATTCACAACATTTACCAAAATACCCTGATCTGAATGAGGTCCTATTACTTCCTAATTGATTTGCCATGTTTACTAATAGCAACAAAACATTTGGAAATATCCAAGTACTTGCTAATATAAGGGGCTCTATGGGAGTCATTTTCTTGGTGGTCATATTACGGATCTAATGCTACACTGATAGGTGAGACTAATTGCTTGTAAGGATGTAACTTAGTAAGTATTGTATATAACTATGATGTTTAATTAATATATATCAGGATATGTGAAGATCAATTCCTATGTAAGTATATTTAACAGTTAACTGAATTATTATATATCAACAAAGGGTATAGTCGATTTGATAAAAGGTATCATTCTATATAGTATTAACACTTAATTAATTCAATGCAAGTGAATATGATTGACTCCTGATAGGCTATATAAACTCTATTTCTAATATGATAAAAGCATCGTTCATATATACATTCAACAGACAACGTATAAGCAAGAATGAGGCTTGAAATAGGACATAGAGGTAGTTATATTTCATTTATTATCAGAGCAACACCAAATGGGATGTGTGATTATAGCCCTAAAACAAACAAGGAATAATCTATGAAGAGATAAGTTAGAGAAGAAACTCACAAAAATATAATGCAATATAGAATTGCCCGCACCACATGCCCTGTGTGGAAACATGGAAAATGCAGAATCAAGCAGCTGTGTTGTGTGGACACTGGAAACATGGAAAAAGTGGAATCTAGCAGCTGCCAGAGGAAGAAAGAAATTAAAAATGCTCTTTACAGTATTTCAACTTATTGCATGACTTTCGCCCTGAAGATAAAGTTGGGCAAAACCAACAATACTACTTAGTGCTGCAGTATTCGCACAAGTGTAGTTGAAACATTGCACAAAACTTTAATGCACGATACCATAACTCAACATTCAAGATGACACTTTGTGTACTGTAAATCAGCAATCTTCCTCTATGATAAATGAAATTGAATTCACACCAGTTCACAGCTCATGACTGCAGTAGAAAATTGACGAAATAAGGCCGTTCCAGCCTTAAGAAACTCAGTTTTAGGCTTCCTTTCACTTCCCTCCTTTCCTTTCTTTTTTTAATTAATACTTAATGCACTTTTTTATTTTCTTTGTTTTCTTAATAATTTCGTTGGCCTTTTCTTGCAGGCCAGAATCGCTGTGGAAATGACCTGCAATTCTCCAGAAATGCATTTCCAGGTGAGAAAAGAAAAATGGCCACGAGAAACAGAATTCTCTTGCTGCTTACGTTTCTCAAGCATTTCTGGGCAGAATGGTGACCTGCCTATAGGTTTTTGGTAACACTGGGTTTACTATTGTCACAGCCTAGTTTTTACTTCTGCAAAATTTGCTTTCAACCAACTATGCTTAATCCTTAATATATATGAAAAATTATGTGGTTAATACCAAAGACATCTGAAAAACAATTTCATGTTCTATATGACATCTAAATAATAAGAGGATATTGGTTCTTCTGAAAATGCCTCAACCCATAGTTATTATTAAAAAATTGAAAAGTCGACACCTCAATCATGATGAAGAATATGACATCTTATTGGCAAGAGAAAACAATTATTCCCAAACATGCTTTCGAGGTAGATAAATCTCCAGATAAAAAGCCATATTATACATATAAGGAAATATAAAAATATAAAATCTATCAATGGAATCGTGGTTCAGCAATAAAGGCGGTCGCGTGTCAGGCCAACTACCAAGGTTCGATTCCTTTGAGACACGAATAAGCGGTTGGGGCTGGGTGCAGATTCTGGGTGACTTTGACAGAATAATACCCCCTGTCACATCAGCTTAGCCGAACAGAAGTGCTTGTGTTAATGGTTCACCCCTCAAGGGGCCATTTTGAATACTAAAGTGGGTTGTTTGTGCTGCCCAACCTCTTCAGGCCAATTGTAATGATTCTAATGAGATTAAAGGGAGCACCTTCAATAACAAAAATACTAATAAATCATAATAATAATAATAGGGGCCATTTTGAATGCTAAAGTGGGTTGTTTGTGCTGCCCAACCTCTTCAGGCCAATCGTAATGATTCTAATGAGATTAAAGGGAGCACCTTCAATATCAAAAATACTAATAAATCATAATAATAATAATAGGTTGTGATTATAGCTGTGACACTTGATCTTATGGCTGTGACCATAATAACAATAATAATATACATAATCAGTTCTAACTTCTATGGTATCTCAGATCACCATTGGGACAATTCTATGTTCGTTATGACAAACGTGTTGTCTTATGGCTTCCTTGCCTTATCCCCTGATTATCTGATGCTCATAATGTCCCTCTGGTACACTACAAAGCTAAATGTATGAAGCCCTGGTATTATCTCTTCCTTGGAGCATATATTGCTCCCCAAGTTGTTCCCAAGCACTGGTTGAAATAGATAGCCCTCACCATGTTGATTAAGGTTCAACTGCCACTAGCAGTATTGAGAATCCCCAACGTGTAGTGCTGTTGAAAGATGCAGTCATTTCCCCTTAGTAGGTGAAGCTCAGACAATCAAAAAGAGTGAGATTTGTTTGTCTTCGCAACTTTAGATATATGTGCTCAAAAATTGTAATTGCCTAATCAAATTGAGAATCTCTGTTAAGAGGCATTGTTGGAAAGAGTCAAATCTAGTGGTGCCCTCGGAATTGGCATCACTCACTCACATGAGTAATGCATTTTAGCAATATGTGCTCTTCATCCTCTACTCTACCCTGTTCTGCCACCGATCCTTGCATATCCATCCTCTACAAAACCGTGGTGACCTGTGCTGTAAACACTCGTCCTTTTTTTCCCGCGAGACTACTGCTGATGTTGGCAGATTGATCGATAAAAAATGCATTTCTATTTGCCTGAATTTGTCATGTTGTCTGCCAAGACTCCATTCTCGCACCAAACCACAACTGAACAATTAACTGCACCGAAAGAAGCAAGGCACATCCCCTGGGCCAGGGTGGGGTGATCCATCAACTCTTCCGGCATGTGTGAGGCGGTGAATTGACTCTGGACACTAGCACAAACCCATCTAGACCCAGGTTTCATATGCACTTCCGGGGAGCAAAGCTCAAGGCTGCATATCTCAAGTTTCAATATTCAATTTGTCACCCATTTGCGTGAACTAAAGCTATGCAACCTAGAGGTACATTTTAGACCAGGGTTTAGATGGGTCTGTGCTGGTTATGATACATGACCAATTTAGTCCAAAAAACCATATGAAAATGAGTCAAAAATCAAATGGTTGACCCTAAAAACTGAACTTTTCAAGACTAGATGAAATATAACGATAACATCAGCATTCTTGTCCAGGGTAATACAAACAACCAAATGCAAAACTAAAAGAGACGCTTAAAACAGACCGGCATCCATCCTTAGAGCATACATACAAGATTCGTGACTGAAAAAAAAATTGAAAACAAATAAAATTAACCCAGAAATTCACAAATATTTGAGGTCGCTTCGTCTGGGAAGAATTTGTTGACAGACCTGCTCTGGATCGGAGCCATGTTTTCTGTGGAAAGGGATGGACAAGATATCTCGAGGAGGAGGCCTGGTGTATGCATATGCTGATGCACATGAGCCAACCAACATTATCAATATCCATGTCCTCCCCATCAATAACATTATTCGTGTCTCCTGAACCCTCTCCATCTTCATCTTCATGGCGATCTCCAGTGTTTCTATACAATGCCTCTCATGGCACACAGAATGACTGAAGACCAAGGAAAATACCACCAAATTGTTCGGTTGCACTATATTATATCATTCTGTTTGGTAAACAGGAGCCCCCTGTTTCGGGCATATGATGGGGACAACGTTATCGCCGCTAAGGCTTATAATAGGTTGATAGCGAGATTGCTTCAGGGCGGTAGGAGAATGGGTGGTTGAAGGCCTTCGTGCCCACCATAAAAGTAATTCACACGAGTATCGAATATGATCCAATCTCTTCGGAAGCAGTGACCTCCAAAGTAAAAATTAGTTATGGTATTTTCCTTTTCTATTCATTTTGTAAATGACCAGGGAAGGTTCATCACAGGCAGCGGGAGACTAACCTTGACATGCCCAGGATTAGCCAATATGGATTTCGAAGTGGAAGAATTTTATTTATTTTTTAATTATGAAATTAATGAAAAAATTAAGGATAAAATTGATTTTTTTTTTTTATTATCTTATGTTAAGTAGAGTTTATTTATTTATTTTAAATAAAGTTTTTTATTCTCGTAAGAGGTAACAAGTTCAAATCCAGAAAAAGGTAGGATATATAGAAAGAGGTAGGATATATATACTTACGTAGAAATAGGATATGTATACTTCTATTTAATATAGACTTTGTTATAATCTTAAAAACACTTACAAATATCATTAAAAAATTTAAAATTAAAAAAAATTAATCACAACACTTTATTTTTTCTTTTTATATTTACTTTTTCCAAATTTAATTAAAAATAATTTATATTTACTTTTTCCAAATTTCATTAAAAATATTTTTTGATAAATCTGATTGAAATTATATTAAACATTCACTTTCAAGTTTCTCCCTCATACTTTTCCGAATCTAATCTTATTGACTAAAACATTTTAAATAAATTAACTTAATCCAAATCATTAAAGTGTACAGAAACGTGAATTATCAAAAGAGAGAGGTTGGTGAGGTGAAACAGAAAAAGTCCATGAATATGACATTGAATATGCTTATATCCATTTGTGTTCATCCTATTATAATTGTTTAAAGAATAATAATTTATAAGAGATATATTAAATTATAAATTCAATTTAATGATATTAATAAGAAATTTATAAATTATAATAAATATATTAAATTATAAATTGAATGATATTAAAATATTTTTCGATGCCGCTCGCTGCACTGCCTTAGCCGCGCCTGCGCCTGCGCCCTCCCGTCTGCTCCTCATGGCGTCTAGAGGTGGCCCTGAGGCCCCTCCCCCCCTTCCCCCTGAAGTCGCGGCCTTCAAGGCCCTGGTCTCTGCCTCTGGTAAACGCTCGGTCTCTGGCCCGCAGCAGAAATTTGTAAAAAAACTGGACAGTATTCCCAAGGTTGCTCTG
>ML796178.1:28786-63159 GCA_009831015.1 Picea engelmannii
ACCGACATGCAACCACAATAACCAACATGCAAACTCAATAACCAAAGAACATCTCAATCACACAGCTAAAACGCATCCAGAAACCCCCAGTGTATCAGATCTGCACGTCAGAGCATTAGAACAGTAGCGAATATCTTGATCAGAGGGATCAAGGATATTTCAGAGTAGAGGTAGAGTGTTGCTATGGCAAGGCTCTATCTAACTTCAACAAATCAAAGTGGCTCTTAGCTTAACTTAGTAGGGACATGAGACAAGGACACCAACATGTGCTTGTCCCCTAGGGTTTAATCCAGCAAATTATAATAACAAAATGCAAGTAAACAATACCATAACCATTCAATAAAGAAGTGTTTGCAGAAATTCACTTACAATTCACCAAGCATTCATATAGCCAAACCCTAGTTGTAAACCTTCCACTAAGAAAATGCCAAAATAGCCAAGAAAGAGACTCCTTCAACAAGTGCGCATCAATTTTCAGCCAAAAACCCTAAAGGAGGGCGCAAATTTCAGACCTCACTAAGTGTGAGTGAAAGATGATGTCTAAAAAGATAGTTTTTCTCTCTTACTTATACATTACAAATGACCTTAATTAAATTTTAGGTCACCAAAAGGCCGACAAGGCCAAAATACCAAATAATACTGTTTTACATTAAGTGTCATAAAATAAACCCTAATCAAGGAAAAGTAAGACATCATGCCCTTTCTAGGGTGACGTTAGACCCTTTTAGGGCAACATAAGCCTCCTGGAGCAAAATGTTAGCCCTCCTTGGGCCTCTCCAAGCTTCCACACGTGTCATACTGCCATAACTGTCTCCCCAAAATGTCCACAATGTTGGGTGACGCCATGGGCCTTCCAAGGATAACGTTCCAATGGAGAGGGCACAACCCCCCTAGGTTAGGCTCTGTCAGGCTACCTCTGTGGAACATCCTCCTCTTCTCCGGTGCAACCCCTCTGTCTTGTCTCTGCCCCTTGCTGGGGTCTCATCATCCATTTGGTGGAATCTTCAGCTCCATGGAGGTCCGAACTAATCATCTCCCCATGTGTACCTATCCATTGGGTATGATCCTGCACATCTATAGATACGCCCTCCATGGGCTCATAAGTCACATGGATCATAGCAATGTCAATCACATCCAATCATCAATTTTATTAAACATGTGCATAAAACCCCTTTTACCCAGTCAAGTGCTCAAAGACATTATACGAATCTGCAAGGCAAGTTTGGAGGAAGTGACAGGAAGTCCTATTGGGCTAGTTTCCGCTAGAAAAGGGATGTTTCTGGAAGAGATCAAATCCAAGTCATGTAAATGGGTGAGGTGGATAAGGGATGTCCCGACAAGGGGTGCAATGATAGTGGGGAAATGCAAGGCTTACCTGTGGGTGCCTTTGTAGAAGGCGAGCTGCACTTGTCCTGGATGCAAATGTTTCCAAGCCCATTCATGCCTTTTATTCTTATTTATTTATTTCTTTTTCTTTCAAGAAGATAATCAGGGGACACTACCCTGGCGTGGTGACTGGTGGTGGCAATGTTACCCACAAGCACTTTCACGGAAATGAGAAGGTTATCTCGTGATGAGACCCCCTTTCTCTTGGACATGCAACCAAGAGTCACTACCCTGGCATGGTAACCAACTTCTAGTAGTGTCATACCGCTAGGTGCCCATGTGCCTAATAGGCTGGCTCATGATGAGACCCCCTATCCTCTGACTAGGTCTTGTTTTATTATTTTTATGGGTCCCTCTTGTTTCTTGCTGAGAATCCTTTTACTGCTTTCTCGGGGATCCCTGGGTGAAGCATCTCGAGTTTTTTATTTTTAGGCTTTTATCTTTTTCCAACTGCTTTTACCTTCTGGGCCTTTAGCCCCTTCTTCCCACAAGGCAAGGTGCAACCCTTAAATGATTGGCCAACCCAATGTCGGGACCAATGTGATGGGATGGATGAGTGAGAAGTAAGATGGAAAGTGGTAAGTATGACAGGAGCGGATGATGACTTTTCATGAACCCCCCCAGTGGCAACTCAAAACCTATGGGCACAGGCTTACTAGGGCATCTTGTCATTCCCCCCAGACATGGTCAAGTGAATAAGTATAAGATCCAAGCACCCATTAGAAACAAAAAGAACTAGATGCACATATTCAAATGTTTTGAGGATCAGAGTGACACATACCATGATACCCAGACTCATTACCTCATGGAGCAAGAACCATCTCTGATACAGGACCAAGCCACGGTGATGGATGTTGTTGTTGCTGACAAAGTGGACGCACTAAAAGGAAGAAAAGATGGGCCCTCCAGGGCCATGTTCAAGTCGATCTGGCTCTCGGTACTCCATGTCTAGGACCTATGGGCCTCGAGACATAATCTCCTTAGTTGTCCCTAAAAGTGGGGGATAACAAGCTCTATCATGAATCTTATAAATCCCATCCTATCAGTTGATTATAGGTTGTCTCCCCTATTGGATAATTTACATCGTCTTTGAGACATGAGCCCCCTTCCTCAATGGTCTGCAAGAAAGACACAACAAAAGAAGAATATTTAGAAAACATGCCCTTAGTTTATAATAGGAAGACCTAAGATAGACTGGATGCCTTAGAAGATCAGTTGAAGGCCTTCAAACTACAATTTATTGAGTTAGCGGTGGTTGTGAAGGAACAACATTGCCTTATCAAGGAAAGACAAAATACAATATCTGAGATTATGTTCCTAACCATAACATCTTTATTAGGCATTAGACTTTGTACATGGGCTATTTTGTATGTAAGCTCATAATCTTGTAAAATGCCACTTTTATGTAATAAGGACCCTATCACTTTTATCAGTAACTTTAGCTTTAAGTTCAGGTTTCTATAATTTTTTGGTATAGATAGAGGTGCCCCTGCCCCATTTGTAACTCTTATCATTTTAGTAAAATACAATCAACGAATTTAAGTGGACAAGTCTTCCACCAAATAATTCATATTTGTTGGTACAATCCACCCCTGGGGGTGCACGTGCCCCTACATTTTCTGCTTTTGTTGTTATTTATGTTATTTGAGCTTTACTGTTATCATATCTCTTGCTCTTACATTCAGTCCCTCTTGTAGTTGCAGTTTTAGTGCCATTTTTGATATATGTACACTGCAAGTTGGTGTTAGGTTATCGATTGAGGTTTTCTTTTATTTCCCAACCAGAGTCTTAGAGTGTCAAAAAAATGCCAAGGAACTGAAGGGACCAATCTCAATATGTGACTAAGGCGGAGTTGAATGAAAATCTTGCAAGATTTGCAGAAGAAATCAGGTGTGAGTTGTAAACTCTAGGAAAAAAATCCATGGACCTAGATCTAGATACTTCAATCCATAACTCCAAGATATATGTGAAGGATGTAAACCCCCAGGGAATGAGAGATTGCACCCCTCCAAAGTTGCTTACCTCATGGAACTCTCACAACCCACTTTCAACTTCTAGATGAAGATCTTGCAATATGATTTTGGAGGTGAAGTGGAAGTGCACACTTGGCTCAACAAGATCAAGTTATCATTCAAGGTGCAACACATTTGCAACCAAGATGATGAATTAAATGTGGCCCCACAAAATATTGATTGGGCATCCCATATATGGGGTGAGATGGAACTCTAAAACCCCTTGAAGGAACTTTGGCAAGTTTGTAGTGCATTACTAAGAGAGCAGATTGAAGCCAAGATGAGCCTTATGATGTTCAAATCATGCCCTTGTGCTAGAAATACAACAATCAAAGATTGCATTGAAAGTTGCAAGTCTTGGATTTAAAGGCCAAACTTTATGAAAATTTGGTGTACAAGAGCTTCATCTCAAATATGAGGTTAGAAATCCAAATTGGGGTAAGAACTGAATTGAATTCTTTGGACAAATTCATTACTATAGCTAGAAGAGAAGAGAAGAGAGTCATGTTGAAGCTATAAAAATAAAGGTACTTGGTTCTAGTAAAAATAGTTATGCAAAAAAAAAAAAAACAAGAAAGGTACTTGGTTGCAGTGAAAATAGTTATGCATATGATATGAGGGCCAAGGAAGAGGGAAAGTCTAAAATGCCATAACTCAAAAACCCTAGCCACCACTCTAACCAAAAACCTAATTCCTCAACCTCAAATCTTTTTCATGAATGTTAACATCCCTCCTTTAAGGCCTTGTATGCAACCCTCGAGAAATTTTTATTATTGAAGATCTATGCTCCTTTGAGTCCAAATATGACCCTGAGGAGGGTACTCTCCTTGAACATTCAGATAATGACTTTGGTCCACATGCGATCCCTCGGTATCCTTTGTTGCAATCACTGGGTTGGGTAGTCTTAACACTTTCAATTTTTTTTCCAAGATAAAAAGATAAGGTGCCTCACTCTTTGATTTGGGTAGTACATTGAACCTTCTCAATTAGAAATATGTTAAATAATTAGGCTTTGACTTAATCCTTTTGAACATTTCCCCATCAACATCCTAGGCCATAAACACATTCAGTGTGAAGGTATGGTACACAATGTAGAACTTACGATGGAATACAATGCCATCAAGGATGACTTCACAACATTGGAGTAGATGTTTTTTTGGGTATTCGATAGCTTTATTCCTTGGCGACCTACCCAATTAACCATGGGGATAAATTCCTCTCCCTTCAACAAGACAATAAAAAATAAAGTATCAAAGGCTTGCCGCCTAAAAGTATATAGACTATTGACTCCTAACACTTGTACAAACTTATGAAAAGGGTCACTTTGGATTCATGGCTTGCCTATATTGTATGGAGGTAGATCCTTCTCAACAGACCCATGTTTTTAGGCCTCTGTTCTTATGCACAAGAAATATAAGGCAATGTTTCAAGAAATACCTATGAAGTTTCCACCTAGTAGGGGAATTGGAAATGTTATTCAGCCTGACCCCACCAAAGGTCCCACAATGGTTCATCCCTACTGACATGGCCACTTTCAGAACTTTGATATTAAAAGGCTTGTGGAGGAAGACTTGGAACTTGGGATCATCACACCTAGCAAGAGCCCTTATGTGGATCCCATCATCTTAGTGAGGAAAAACAATGGCTCTTACAACCTCCACGTTGATTACATAACACTTAATCGAATCACTTTAAAAAACTAGTTTCCCATGCCTCAAATTGTTGATTTGATGGATGAACTACATGGGGTGTCAGTTTTCTTTTCTTTCTAAGATTGACCTCTGTTATGGCTATTATCAAATACCTATACAACAAGATCGCATTCCAAACTTATTAGGGTTACTATAAATAGTTGTTGTTTCAGAAAAAATTTGGATATTGTACTATCAAATTTAGCCCAACATTTGCTCTACACAAAGGATTCTTAAGTGTGAATTTGGCAAAAATTTCCTTGAATACCTGGGCCATATTATCTCTACAAAGGGTGTTTGTACTATTCCTACAAAGATTTAAGCCATCCAAGAAGGATCCATGATCATTAATAAGTTATTTAGGTTCTTGGGATTATGGGGATTCTATTATAGATTTGTAAGAGACTTCTCCATTATTTCTTTCCCATTCATCGACTTAAATATGAAGGAAGTCTTTCACTAGTCAAATGAGGCATGCCAATCTTTTGACAATTTGAAGGAAGCCCTTGCTTCAACCCAATTCTAGCTACATTTGATTTCATTTGTACCTTCATCATTGAGTGCAATGCTTATATGTTTGGATTTAGTGCAATACTCTCACGAGATGATAAAGAGTGGCACATTTCCACATATAACAAGGAAATGTTGATCATTCTTCTTGCAATGGAAAATTGGGACCAATGCTTCCTCGATAATATGTTATTTATCAATATTATCTCAACTTGAAGCACTTATTGATGCAAGGCACCCTTACAGACAAGCAACAAAGATGGATAGATCTACTTTAGGCTTATGATTTTGAGATCATCTATAAGCAGGACAAAGATAATGTGTTTGCGTATGCTTCATCCTAGTTAGATGAAGCTCCCATATTCAATGCCATCTTAGTGATTCAATGAACTTGGGTTCAAGATCTCCTCAAAGACTACCTTAGTGAACCCACTAAAATTCAACTTCAACAATATATTCTCGATGGCAAGAAGAGTCAATGTTGGAGTTAGGAACAATGTCATCTTCTTTCAAAACCATATCTTCTTACACCTTGGCTCTCCTCTTACACAATAGGGTATTCAATATGGGCATGCATCCCCCTTTGTTGGGCACGTGAGTTCCATAAAACATACAATAATATCTCCTCTAGTTTTTATTGGCACAAAATGAATTTTGATATTAAGTAGTTTGTGGTTGATTGTGATCTCTGCTAATGCAACGAGGTGGAAACTGTTCCTTATCCTTACCTTCTCCAATCTAATGTGATTCCCAATTAGTAGTTGGAATAAGTATCCATGGACTTATCACAAGCTTGCTACACTTAGAAGGTAGAGATGCTTTAACAAAGTTGTTTTCTGCTATTGAGTCTATATATTCATTTTTTTTTGTTTCTAGACCCATAAAGAGAATCTCATCCACTTCACTGTCACTATCATCTGATGAGCTATTGTCTTCATTGGTATATAGTTTCTTCCTTTGTTTGTAAGGATTTTTCTTCCTTTTGTTGGTTTTATTGAGATTCAATTCTTCTTTCAAATTGGTATTACATAAAGGAATTTATGAGAAAAGTGTCCTATTTTTCCACAATTAAAACATTTGAAAGGGAGCTTACCATTGTATCCATTTTTGAGCTTCCTGGCAAAGTTTGCTTCTTCCTCATCTAGTTCGTTGTCTGGGTAATCGTTTATCTTGCACTCTGTCCTCTTTGATTCTTTAAAGGTTGCTTCCTTCCTCGATATTCTTGGTGGGTTATCCTATTCTATTCTCATTTTATATGCAGTTAGTGTTCCATGTAGCTCATCCACAGTTAGTTTTTCCAGATCATTTATTTCTTCAATAACTAATATTTTGGGATTAAATCTTGAGGGAAGCGACTTGAGCACCTTTTGTACAACAATAGATTCTTCAACATATTCTCATAATCCTTTGATGGATTTGAAAACCTCATCCACATGAAGAAGATAGGCTACAATGTTCTCTTCTTCATTCATTTTGATAGTCTCAAATTGTCCTTTATAGACTTGTAACTTTGATTTCTTAACCTTCTCATCTCCTTCATAAATTGTTTGTAGTTTGTCCCACATCTCTTTAGCTGAGGCACAATACATTACTTTGGTATATACTGATTTTTTCAATCCACAAAGAATGACATTCCTAGCCCTGGAATTATTGTTACTGAGCCTAATTTCAGTCGTATCAGTTGGAAGTAATTTCAGTCGTATCAGTTGGAAGAGTGTTTGGAGCTTTGTAACCATTTAATACTGAAGCCCACACATCATATCCGAGAGACATAAAAATGCTTGAATTATTAATTTTCAGAAGACATATTTTGATCTATTAAATATTGAGGCTTTGTTTGTGGAAAACCCTTCCTGTTCCTCCATTGTGAGGATTCACCTTCTAGCAGTTAGGATGTTCTTGAAGGAACCTTCTATGATACCAATTGTTGGAATAATGAGAGGGGGGTGAATCAATATTACACAATAATCATTACTTTCTTTTATCACAACTTCTTTTTACCGAAAATATTTTATTTACCAATAGTTAATCATGCAATTCAAAATACACAGAGGTTTAACGTGGAAACCCAAATGGGAGAAAACCACAAAAAAAATATTTATAAAAAAAAATTGTAAGCACCAACTTTCAACAAACACCAATCTGCAATAATATTTGCAGGCATCAATATGTATGGGACACCAATCCCCTCATTGAGCACCAACTCAGCCAATGGGCACCATCCACATAATTATTGCTCACATGCACCAACCCGTAGGAGATACCAATCCCCTTCCTTGCTCCACAGTACCACACTGAACAATTTGTAACTCACAACTTTCTTCATAAGACCTCTCCAGCATGCTTCATCCTTTATTTCATCAAACCTAAGATATTCATCGCCTCTACACTTTTGTTGCAAACCTTAGAGCCTCACTTCTTCACACTTCACACATCACACACACTTTCACACTCTTCAAAATCTGATTTGGGCATCTTTATTTATACAACTCATGTACTTATATATTTGTCCACAAGAATAAATCCATGGGGTCAGCTCCAAATTTATTGAAATTAGGATCCACCGAGTTGGGATACGAAACCCTCCATGAAATCCGATTTATGTTTCTTCTATTGCACACATTCTATTTCACTGGTCCTCAATGCTCAACCATTGTCTGATTAAGTCTTCAAATAGATCTTTAGCATTGCTCTGATTTCCTTCATATCAGAACCACCGGGCCCAATGAACCACTAGATGTCACCTTAGTGCACAATAGTCATCTGATCATCTTTTCATTTACTCTTGTTCGTCGATTGTTCACAACCCAAAAAAACACAATATACATCCTCGACGCACAATAATTGTTCGATAGTCTCTTGATTAGATCGTAACCATCATATATAATATCCATACCACCGTTAGATCTAGATCATATTTAATCTCATCCGTTGATCTATGATCCATCTATTGGGACCATCGGGGTGCTAAATATTCAACACTACCCCATCACACAACAACCTTGCGATCTGTCCTCCATTCAATCTCCATCATCGATCTATGATCATGTTCATCGGGACCACAGGGAGTCCAAAATACTCAACACTACCTCAATCATCATTTCGTTGATTCTTGGACTCCTTCGTTGTCAGTGTATCAACTCTACTCTGATGACAAGTGCTAGGAAAAATCCAACGGTCTTTGTAGCTTGAAATTAAAGGCTCCAAATACATCGTCCCCTCAACATTCTCGATGGTTATCTTTTGTCCCTTTGTCCTTTCATAATCTAGTTAGGTGGGACCCACATAGATCTACGATTTTCATCTTATCTTGTTTGCATGCCATCCAATGGTCGAGATTACTCCTCAGAGCTCCTTATTCAGAGTCCCAATGCATCCTCACACTCAAGCCTTCGATGGAACATTCCAACAACCAATAGGATGTCTCCATGCATCATAGCCTCGATCTATATTACTCTAAATAGATCATAGTCGTTGATCGAGACAAACAAACAGATATGTCATAAATCAAAGTGTGATGGAATATTCTTTGATACCCTCCTTTTAGAGTGGTGAAACTTACCCAACCTTATAAACACCGAATGGTAAGCTTTGAGGTGTCAAAAGGGAATATTCATCGATACCCTTTCTTTTGAGTGTAAACATAAGCTCAAATTATTTTACTCTAACCATCTCACTTTGATAGAAGGTCCAAATCTCTTCGCTATGTCTCCCGTAGATCAATGGTTCATATTAATTTGAAGTTTCCTTCATCATTGGACTTACTATCACCTTTGTACATGGACAAATATTTTATGACACATCGTTCATTCACTGGGTTACAATTTCTTGCTTACATGGCATTGTCCTGGTATTTACGTGACACTGTATGAAGTCTGACACGTGTATCTAATGTGGTGCTGACATGGCACTCACTTGTCCTTCATGTGGAATCCTTCCACGTGTATTGGATGATGTGGTGCTTCCACACCTGTGACATCATCCCTTCCTCTTTCTTTTCTCTATCGTTGCAATGACTTGGAATTGACGTGTCCTCCACGTGGATTCCTTCCACGTCTATTGGATGACCATATGCACTTTTAATATTTTGGCAAAAAAATCAAGGCTGGCAATGGAATATTCTTTGATACCCTTATTTCAGAGCACATATTACACTGTCAACATTCCTCCTCTGATAACTATGACTCTGAAAGTATTTTACCATTATTTTAGGCTCCAAATGGGGGCACACCTTGGTCGTCGATCTAGATAAATATTTGTTCGAGATCTAATATCGTCTGTTCATTCTTAACACATGAATGGAGGTATGAGAACATAATATACAATCATAATTGAATATTGATATTGATCCAATGGTCATAGTTTTTTCTTTCCTATAAGGTTCAATATTCGTTCTTCGACCTATACATGAACATAATTAAACTATGTTTTCCTTGATTTCTCTTTGATTTAGGTCACCATTGACTATCGACTATTACTTGGCCTCGATTTGTCTTTGCTTCGTTATCTTCTCATTTGGATTTTTTATCTTGTTGAATTATCAATGATCAACGACTTACACTTTCTTTGTTCACATAACCTTCACCAGAATTTAATTAGTGCAAGCTAGAGTTTCCTTTGATCCTCTGCAACATGGTCATCGAACACCCTAGCAGAGGCCTCATCGAAATTCAAACATAGAGATATATAGATCTGTAGGGACCTTCTCAAATTTCTTTGTCTGGTTTGATTTTTTTTACAGGCTTCGATCCTTGGACCTGTAATCACACATTTTTTCTTCCTACATATTCATAGGGAGTCACTATCAATGACCTCCATGAATACCTTTGACATCAATTACAACACAATTTCCAATAGCTTGGACACCGTTTGTTGTCGATATTTATGAATAATTTGACATCAAAACCCACCATTTGGGTCGTTTGACCAAGTTGAAATATTATGGCATAATGGAAGACTTTATCATTTCCTTTGAGCACTTGGATTTCATAATGGAGGGCATGCCAGATGCCTTCTTCAAGGAATTCTTTATCAGTGGCCTAAAGGATGAAATTGGAGCCTAGGTCCTAATGGCTCACCCCCATACTTTGTTGGAAGCTACTAAACGAGACAAGGAAGCAAAACAAGTTATCTCCTCCCAAAACACAAAACCCTTATTTATTCCTCTCCCTAGAGCCACCAATCCCGCCCCTCCTTCCACTTCTCTTAAGATCCATAAATTAACTTAGGTTGAAATGGTTGAACTTCGAATCAAGGGTCTTTGTTATAATTGTGATGAAAAATATTTTATGGGGCACAAGTACAAGGAACACAAGATTTTTATTTCCATTTATGAAGATGTTTTTTATGAGGACACCGATGTTTCCCCCATGGAAGAGCTACCCGAAGCAGATGATCTTACTCCTCCCTCCAATCCACTAGAAGTTGAACTGTTGATTTCGATGAATGGCCTCATCGACTTCTCTGCTCCCCAAACCCTCAAGTTAATTGGATACATTAAGCATAGGAAAGTCATCATCCTAGTTGATAGTGGAAACACCCATAATTTTATTCATTGTCACATTGCCTAAGAAATCAATTGCTATATCCGTGCGGTAAAATTTTTTCAAATCATGATTTCCAATGGAAGTTACATGAAATATGGGGTGTTTTTTCAAAAAGTGTTCCTACAAATTGGCCAGTTCCACCTAAAATCTCACATGTTTGTTATCAACATGGGGGATTATGAGATTGTGCTTGGTGTTGAATGGTTACACAATTTCAAACACATCACCATGGATTTTAAGGACCGAACCATGCAATTCCAATAGGAGGGACAATAGTATAAGTTCCAAGACATCATAGCAGGCTCCCCTGATATCATTAGTTCCCACTGAATGGAAAATCTACTAAAAAAAGGTCGTTCTGAAATTATTTCCTGACGTTATTCCATTCAGGCCGTTGAGACACCCTATGTGCATTCCGATCTTCAATCTATACTCTCCCAAAAACAAGCTATTTTTTAACATTCCCCATGGACTTCCCCCTTGTCATGACGTCCATGATCATTCCATTCCTCTAGTACCAAGTAGTCTTCCTCCCAATGTTCACCCTTATCATCATCCCTTTGCTTAGAAAAATGAAATTGAGAAAATTGTTCAATAATTGCTAGAAGCGGCTGTTATTTGTCCTAGTATTAGCCCCTATTCTTCTCCTGTAGTCATGTTACTTAAGAAAGAAGGAACTTAGCGAATGTTTCCTAATTTATGCACCCTCAACAAACTCATAATCAAAGACAAATTTCCCATTCATATAATTGATGACCTTTTGGATGAATTGAGTGGTGATCAACACTTTACCAAACTTGATCTTTATTTTGGCTACCACCATATATGTATGAAAGAGGAAGACATTCCCAAGACTGCATTTCAAACTCATGAGGGTCATGCCCTTTTCCCTATGTAATTCTCCCTCCACTTTTCAAAGTCTCATGAATCATGTCTTCCATCATTTCCTTCGTCATTTAGTCTTACTTTTCTTTGATGATATTCTCATCTATATTAAAACTTGGAAATATCATCCATGTGGATCAAGTTCTACATCTACTGTCTAAGCACAAAATTTTTCTCAAATGGTCTAAATATGATTTTGGAGCCTCTGAAGTTGAGTACCTAGGTCATATTGTTGGAAAGGATGGTGTATGGGTGGATCCTAGGAAAATTGAATCTATGAAGGACTGACATCACCATAAAATATTAAAATCTTGTGCAGTTTCCTAGGTTTAATAGGATATTATTGCAAATTGTTTAGAATGATGGAAAAATTGCAACTCCTCTCACTGCTCTCCTTTAAAAAAATGCTTTTAGTTGGACTCCTGCAACTAATCAATCCTTCCATGCCTTGAAAGAGGCTATGTTCATGACTCATGTACTAACACTACCAGATTTAACCAAGAATTTTATCCTGAAATGTGATGTTTTAGGGAAAGGAATTGAGGAAATCCTCATGCAAGATGGCCAACCTTTTGCTTTCACTAGAAAAAAAATTCAAAGTGACATTTGGGCCAATCAACCTATGAAAAGTAGATGTTGGCTATTCTACATGCAGTAGATATTTGACATCCTTATCTATTGGGGAAACACTTCCAAATTAAAACTAATCATCACAGCCTCAAGTATTTTTTGGAACAAATAATTTTATCCACGGAGAAACAAAAATGTGACCAAGCTATTTGGATATGATTATGAGATCATATACAAGAAGAGGAAATAAAATATGGTTGTTGATGCTCTTTCAAGGAAATATGAAGAAGAAGGATCCCTCTTTTCCTTCTCTTTCATTGTAGCATATTGGGTTCAAGCCGTTCACCAAAAATGGTTACGAGACCCCAAAATTTCTATCATGGTCCAACAATTGCAACGGGATTCTCAATCTTCTCCAGGATACTCTTGGAAAAATGAAGAGAATTGGTCACACCTTAAATACACTACGCTCTTTGAGCTTCATGCTTCACCCATATCTGGGCATTCAGGATTTACCAAAACCTATGAACGGGTCAAACACTATTTTTTTTTGGAAGGTATGAAATAAGACATATGCACCTTTGTCGTTGAATGTGATACATGCCAATGCAAGAAGGGGGAAACCATCAAAGCTCTAGGAACACTCCAACCAATCCCAATTCCACCTACTATTTGGACAAATATTTCTATGGACTTCATTGTTGGCATGCCTAAATCAGGTAATATGTTAATCATGATGGTTGTAGTATATCTTCTTTCCAAATATGCTCATTTCTATTCTCTTCAACACCCATTCACCACATCCACAGTGGCTCCAATTTTTATGGATAATATCTTCAAACTCCATGGCATGCCTTATTATATTATCTTCGACCATGATCCAAATTTCAAAAACAAATTTGGCAAGAAATGTTCAGGCTTCAAGGAACCCAATTACATCTCAGCACTGCCTATCATCCTCAGACTGATGGACAAACTAAATTTGTTGTGAAGTTTTCACAGTGAACCTAGCTAGTAGAAAATGAACGCACAAAGTTTGTGAGAGCGAAGAGAAGACATTAGAATGAAATAAATGTATTAAATGTATTTCACACTCAAAGAGTGAATAATTTACAATAAATATAGGCTACACGAGTAACTAATGTGCCATATTAGTGATATAGAGAGATCTAGACACTCACTTACAAAAACCAAAGTAATAACACACCTAGTCCTAGTTAACTAGCCATGTGGCCATCGATCGAGAGTAATCGGGTGGATGCTGGGAAGTTTTTACCTAGCTGGTTTCCAAGCAGAGATCGACCCATGGCCGCCCCTGGGGGCGGGGAGCCAAGCGCTCCTCCCCCACACAACAACGCGTTTCGCAAACTCTTGACCAGACATGGAAAGAAACCTTCAAATGCTGCCCCACCTAGCTTCGTAAAACGCTTAGAAACGATCCCTGAAATCGATTTGCCTTCGGATCAGCCAATGAGAGTTGTGGTCTCGCTAGCTGAATGAGGGTTGGTCGTCCAGTTCATGGGGCTCTGGCCCACCACCAAAACTACAGACAACTAGATACAAAGGAACTGGAAACCCTTAATACAGAACAATGTTACATGCTATGCAGTGGGTAGAGGTTATTACATTTTCGATTTTATTTCAGAAGCCGACCGGGACTTGATCTTCAGGAACGAACCTTATTTCATGGGCCCTCAAGGCCTCTACCTGAATCGTTGGCACCCAAGCTTCGATCCAGAATCGGAGGTTCCCAAGGAAGTCCCGGTGTGGGTTAGTCTCCCAAACCTTCCAATACACTGCTGGAATAGCTCCTCGCTCCAGGCAATCGACAATGGCCTTGGGAACTACATAGACAAAGAAGATCCAAAAGATCAGTACTCCTGTGCTCCTATCTATGTGGAGGTGAATCTGGAGGTAGGACTCCCAGAGGCAGTCAAACTAAAGGTAGGAGAGTGGCAACATTTCCAAAAAATTGACTACGAACAACTACCGTTTAAATGCAGGGGATGTCATGAGTACGGGCATTTTCAGAGAAATTGTCCCAAAGAACTATGCATGGCTAAAGACACAAGCGAGGGATGGTAGCAAGTGGGTAAAGCAAAGCCCAACGCAAGGGCAAAGGGTCCAAGACTGGAAAAAACGGCCCCGACACCTCAAGCAGATCCTGGACCCAACAAAGGCACACATAACAACAGTAAGGAAACAGACGAAGAAAGAACAAATGAAACTACAGAAGTTGAGACGCAGCCAAGTCATGCAGAGGAGCCAGAACAGTAGAGACCAAACCCAGAACTAGTGGACATCTCGTCGCAGGGGAAAGGAAAAGATCAAGCTCAAGACCCTAGAGAGCCAGGGGAAGCACAAGCGATGGAGGAGGGTGAGATCCATACAAGAAGCAACAGTGAGGAAGATAGTAGCATCGAACTCACCCCAAAAAAACTAAGAAGAGGAAGGAAATCCAAAATAGTGGAGCGAGAAAAAGAGAATTACAAGGATGTCCTAAATGGATCACAACCAACCCTCAAGCAGTTGATCAGTGTCAGACAAACCAGGAAGAAGTCCAAGGCCTTCCAGGAAGGTCAAAACTCCCCCTCAGGTAACCAATGAAATTGGTGTCATGGAACTGCAGAGGTTTCGGCAGCACGCCCAAAGAAGAGGCGCTAAAAGACATTATTAAAACCTCTAAAGTCGAGATCCTGCTGATCCAGCAAACCAAGATGGAGGGACAAGACTTCCTCAGGAGAGCCAAAGCAAGATGGAATGTCAGTAGCGGTATAGCAGAAAGTGCCAGAGGGGCTTCGGGCGGCCTTAGCACGATATGGAACTCCAAAAAATATGACCTACGCATGCATGAAGCACGGAAACAATGGATCTACACCAGCCTTGTTCATTTGGATTCAGGGAGACAGGTAAGCCTCTTTAACCTCTAACTACCAGTCCTTCCAGAAGATAAATTCTCTTGCTGGGAGACCTTAATGGATTTCATGCACCATAATGCCCTGGACAACATCATCCTCGGGGGGGATCTGAATCTAACCCTCTCGGCGAATGAAAAAAAAGGAGGCTCAAGAGTTCGGGACCAAGCAAGGGAATGGGTAGAGGACCTAATGTCTACCTGGGAGTTGGAGGATATAAATCTAGTAAAAGGGAAATACACCTGGTCAAACAAGAGGGTGGGGCCAGGGCATATTGCAGCAAGACTGGACAGATTCCTCGTCCAAAGCTCCTTCCTTGTCTTGGGACTAAATCTAGACTCTTCTATTCTCCTTCACAGCGTGTCAGACCACAATCCAATCTCTCTAAGCCTGTCAGCTGAAAATAATCTGGGGCCAATCCCCTTTCGTTTCAACCCAAGGTGGATCCAAGAGGAAAGCTATCCCGCCCTGGTAGCCAAAATCTGGAACGATACAGTAACAGGCTCCCCCTTTTATGTCTGGGAAGAAAAGCTCAGAAGGTTAAAAAGAGCTTTAAAAGTTTGGGCCAAAACCCTCCCAAACCCCCTCTCATCGCGCCTTGAAGCGCAACAACAATTAGAAGCTTTCCAGCTAGAAATGGAAGATGCAGATCCCTCGAAAGAAAACTTGCAGCAAGAGGCAAAGCTGCAAAAAATCTTGCATCAAGCATGTATAGAAGAGGAGAAACATTGGCAACAAAAATCGAGGTGTCTCTGGCTTGAAGCAGGGGATAAGAACACCAATTTCTTTCACAAGCAAGCGGAGGCCAGGAAGCAGTTTAAAGCGGTAACATAAATTCACACTCAGGACCAGATTATAATGGATTTTGAGGGCATCAAGGAGGCAGTGGTGCAAGCCTTTGAATCACTATATACAGAGCCTCACCGAGAAGCAAGTGATCCAGCTATCTATCCTTTGGCTTTGATCCAGGCAAAGGTTCAAGAAGAGGTTAACAGCAAGTTAGTCAGGGAAATAGATCAACAAGAAATCAAAGAGGCCCTAGATCAACTACACCCGGATAAATCCCCAAGACCAGATGGCTTTACGACCATATTTTATCAACATGGGTGGAACATCATCAAGTCCGACCTCACGAAACTCATCAGAAAGTCCCAATCTTGTGCCAGAATTGGAGGAGGAACTAATTATTCTTTCTTAGCGTTGATTCCGAAGGAAAAAGGAGCGACCAACTTTGAAAGGTTTCAGCCTATCTCCCTTTGCAACACTAGCTATAAAATACTCACCAAAATCATAGCGAACAGACTCCAAAGCGTCCTCCCTGCTATTATTCCAGAAAATCAAGGGGGCTTCATAAAAGGAAGGAGCATAATGGACAATATCATCCTCATCCAAGAGGCACTCCACTCAAGTCTACGGTGGAAAGACAAAGGTATGATAGTCAAACTTGATCTCTCAAATGCATTCGACAGGGTAAGACATGCTTTTCTGTTCCAAGTGATGGAGCGTTTTGGGTTTGCGCCCTCCTTCATTAACTGGATCAGAGTATGTATCTTTGGACCCTGGATATCACCTTTGGTAAACGGACGAGCCACAAAGTTCTTTCAAGCAACAAGAGGACTCCGACAAGGTTGCCCTCTTTCCTCTCTCCTTTACACTATTCAAGCCTCTGTTCTTAGCCTTCAACTAGAGTATGGGCAAAGACAACTCAATCTTTCCGGGCTGCGAATCGCAAAAGGGGTAAAGGACATTAACCATGCCCAATTTGCAGATGATATGCTGCTTCTGGGAGGCGCAAGTCTGGCAATAGCCAAGAAATTCAATAAGGAGCTTGACATTTACACAGACATCTTAGGCAACGTGATCAGCTCAGCCAAGAGTAAAATCTATGGGTAGAATGTTAATCCAAGAGAAATGCATGATATCTCAAGAATACTGGGGATTGAAGGAAGCACCAGCTGGGAAGATTTTAGTTATCTAGGTGTTTCTATCATTAAAGTTGTCCCAAAAGATGCACACTGGAATAACATGATAGAGAGAATTAAAAACAGAATCCACTCCTGGGAAGCCAATTGGCTGAACTTAGAAGGCAAACTAGTTCTCATAAAAGTTGTATTATCAAGCATTCCAATCTATCAAAGTGCATTACTGTTAGTGCCTAGATCTGTAATACAGAAAATAGAGGCGATGACTAGGCAGTTTCTTTGGGAAGGAGGAAAGAAAACGGGAAGGAGGCTGCACCTCATCAACTGGGGGAAAATTACAAAGCCCTTTCTTGAAGGGGGACTCCAATTAAAGGATATGCAGATGCAAAATTTGGCTCTTGGAGAATTTTTTTTATGGAATCTCATCACAGGGACTTCCAATTGGAGCAAATGATCCCTCTGGAAAAAGTATTTTCGAGGGCTTAGGACAAAATGTCTAGGGAATCCAACAAAGCTAGGGAAGGGCTCTCCAATCTTCAGCTTGTGCCAGAAGGCGCTGTCGGCCTTCCTCCCACAACTCACTTGGGTCCCAGGAAATGGGAAAAACATCAACATCTGGGAGGACTCAGTCCTAGGAGGATCAACACTCTCAACTAAGCAGGAGCTAAGGCGTCTTAAAGATTGGATGCAGAATAACAATATACACAGTCTTTGGGATATCTCGATTTGGAGAAATGATGAAAGCAAGTCTTGGTCCAGGTGGGAGGTCGCCTCTCTACCCCATGATCCGGAAAAAGAGTGGATTAGCCTAAAGGAATCACTGCAGGGGAAAACACCCCTAAGCGAGAAAAAGAAAGACAAGATAGGTTGGGGTCCCAGAGCAGGGGATTACACCACAACTGGGGGTTACTCCCATATCGTCCCAGGTCCCCAAGCTCCACAAAATTCGACAATCTGGAAGGCAATTTGGGTAGTGAAATCCCTTCCAAAAATCGATTTGTTTGTTTGGACAATGGCCCAAAAAGGAGTTCTCCCAGGATACAATCTTAAAAAAAAAGGGTCGGCAGGGCCCACAAGATGCCCACTCTGCTGTCAGGCAGAGGAGACGACAAATCACTTGATTTTGAGCTGCCCTTTTGCCAGTGAGGTCTGGAATTTAGCCCTTGGTTTAGGAGCCCTGATCCCTCCCCTCCCGCAGGATATCCAACTTCTACTATCGAATTGGCAGGCTCTGTGCCCATTCAGGACAACAAATCAAGGTCATATCACTACGACTTGGAAATCTTTGCCAAAGTTCATCCCCTGGAAGATCTGGCTGGAAAGGAATAATCGGATTTTCAGAGAAGAGAATAGAACTCCAGCCCAGGTAGTCATTAAAATTAACGGTCTCTTCAGCGAGAGTGCGCCCTACTTTATAAAGACCTCAAACTCGAGGCCCTTGGGACATGAAGAAGAAGGATGGATTCACCATCTAGGGCTCCAAAACGTCTCGCCAGGGGGACCCCCAATCTCCACGCCTTGCAGTTGGGAGCTCAGAATGGATAAAGGGGAAATGGAAGAGTGGAAAAACTATCTAAACTCCAACATTCTCTCATTTGACAGAGCGTCCAAAGGTAATCCGGGGAAGGCAGGGGGAGGAGGGATAATAAGCAATCCAGCTGGGAACATCATACTTAGGTATGCCTGGGGACTAGGCATCGAGTCCAACAACAAAGCAGAAGCCCTTGCCCTCTGGAAAGGACTCAATCAAGCCCTATCCTTAAATATTCGAGATTTGATTGTGATTGGAGACTCAAGGCTCTTAATCCAAGCCGTAAATCAGAATACTAGGGTAGCGAATGGGCAACTCTAGCACGCCATCGACAAAATAATGATTCTCAGGCGTCGGTTCCAGTCAATACAATTGTTCCATGTCCTAAGAGGGAACAATGCCCAAGCGGATGAAGAGGCCAATACGAGAGCCCGTTTGGAGAAAGGCAGCATGATACTCAACGAAATTACAGTAGAAGGGAGTATCCCGTAAATTCTTCAAATCGAGTTGACAGCACAAGTGGAAAAATGGATAAGACGGAGGGGCAGAAGATAAGACAACCATATCTTAGCATGTCCATGCGATCTTCAGAAAGGATGGGATACTCCATCATGAGGCCAGCGAACGCAATCCCTCAGGCCATACCCCCGCACAGAGATTCCAACAGCGTAAGGACGAAGCATGATTATATAACTCAGGAAGGAAGGAAGGGTCTGGACAAAGGAAGAGGAGAACTGAGCAAGGAGGTCGAGTTAGGGCATCATTTCCAGGTAGCGGTGGAAGGTCGGAAGAGTAGCAAGCGGAAGCTCAGGATAGCGTCGAGCTTGAGCCCAAAACCATCTGCGGAGGATCGTATAACTGCACTGGAAGAGGAGCTGGAGAAACTGCGGGGCCTCATGGTCAGCTTGGAAGACTTCTTGCAGAGCTTGGATAGTGAGGCAGGGAGGAGAATGGAGGCGTTAGAGAATGACATTCTCTACACAAGATTCGGGTTGAGTGAGGAGATTTGGAAGCTGAGGAAGGAATTGGGAAAACCAAAGCAAGCTCATGAAGTAAGAATGCGAAATCTGGAGCAACATATGGAGCAACTCAACAAGGAATGGAAAGAAGAAAAAGAGAAGTCAAAGGGAAAAGGCAAGGAGTAGTTCAAAAGCACTTCCAAAAGAAAGAAATTTTCTATTAGTATTATGTAATAGCCAGCCACAGCTTCTAAGTATTGTTAGCAGTGAAGAGTCGTAGTCGAATTTAGTACAGATATTTTGCATTCCTATAAACATTGTAAAAGCACCAATGGCTTGCCGTTGTTTTTAATTCAAATCCCATTAACCGTTTCTGTCAAAAAAAAAACTAGCCATGTGGCCATCAATTAACTGACTAATCACTAGTGGAGTGAGGAGAGAATCATGCATGCATATGTGTGGCACCTTCTTGGTGATGATCCCAAAGTAAGTTCATAGTCATGGTGATGATACCGAGGTATGCATGCAACACTAGGTGATAATACTGAGGTTGACATGCAAGACTCCACTCCACTAGTCTAACTAGGGTGTAACTGGCTCAATATTAAAGAGGATGTGATGCCCTCATATTGGGGAGAATATTATCAGCTAGGGGAGAATATCTCTAACCAGGGGTTGCCTCAACATAGACTAGTCAACCTAGGAAAATAAATACTAGATGAGTGTGTAATATCTCCAACAGTTGTCAACAAGTGTTTGGAAACATATTTGCAGTGTTTTTTGTATGACCTACAAAATCAATGGGATCAATGGTTACCCCTAGTTGAATGGTGGTACAAAACATCTTACCATACTTCCACTCGCATGAATTCCTTTGAATAATTCTACTAGTAAAAGCCAATGTTGGTTCTCTCATACATGCTAGGTGTCTTCAAGGTTCAGGAGGTTAACAACAATCTTACAGTCCATGTGGCCATTCTCCATACCCTCAAAGAAAATTTGTTCATGGATCAAAATCACATGAGGCAACAAGTAAATCAAGGTCGTTCAAAACGCTAATTTGTTGAAGGGGAATAGATGTTTCTTCGTCTGCAACCTTATAAGAAAATTCAGTCAAAGTTGAACACTATCAGAAAGTCACCCCCAAGTTTTATGGTCCTTATAAAATTATCAAGAAAGTGGGGCTTGCATCCTACCATTTACCTCTTCCTAGTCACTCTAAGCTCCATCCTGTTTTTCATGTCTCGTGCTTAAAAAAAGTGATTGGGAATAAGTGTTAGAATCAAACCAGTCTACCTAAGTTTGATGAAGAAGGATCCCTTTGGTTGTAGCCACAAGAATTCTTGGACCAGTGTGAGCATCGTCTCTATCAGTGCACCATCAAGTAATTTTTAGTTCAGTGGAAGGATACACCACCAGAAGATGCTATCTGGGAGACGACTACCATTATGTAACAATTTCCCCATCTAAAGACTTGAGGACAAGGATGTTCTTCAAGGGTGAGGGAATGTTAGGGACCTAACCTCCTTAACCCCTCATGTAGGTAGAACAATATGTTTTCTATGTAATAAAGAAAAACATTAGTAAATAAGGCGTATATAATAATGTGAATAATTCTAATGTAAGAAGACTTAATAGAAGCTTCCGCTTCTAGAAAGGTCTTCCTCTAGAATGTTTTTAGAAGATAGAATTATTATAAATAGGAGTAGAAGGCATGGAAAAGTCTTGTCTTGAGAATTATTGTAATATATATATGCTTTGTTGGAGGTTTCCCCCTCGAAGAAGCAAGTGAACTTRGATTTCTATCAATAAARGTATCATTGACGGTGTTACTATTATCTATATTTTGGTGCTCTGCTAGTATTTTTCRTAATATTTCTCTTTCTTCYTTATAAAATACATTKGGTACCTTACATACCTACATGTTATAATCATTTKGTTTTATATAAAATGAATAAAGATCATTTTATTTTCCATGAAATATCATCTCACATGGGACTCATCCAATGACCAATGAAAGGGGCCAAGGWTGAAAATTTTGCAAATTGAGTATTCACCTCATGAAATTTGAATTGAATATCCTTGACATAGGGATTTATGATATGGGAGGGTTACATTGCTCTAAAATGATCCCAGTATGACCTCCCCTAGGGGGGAATATTGTGGTCTCGAAACAAGCCGAACAAGGCCAGATTGAGCCCCCTTGGGTGTTGACAATATACTATTGGACAAAATGGTATTGATTACCATCGTGAATAGGCCTTGTAATTGACTCAAATTTAGACCAAGTGACTTAAAATCAATGATTCATACTCTTATATTGTCTTTTAAATCACTATGTGTTTGAATAAACCTTTGAAATTAACCTCTTGATACTCTTTAATGGTAAAGGTTCATAATAGCTATGAATCCTACCACTTTCTTTGACTGGAACCAAATCTTGTTAGGATGCTTATAGAAACCCTCCTGCTAGCTTGGGAAGATAAAAAAATCACGTTGATCCCAAAGACCAATTTTGGGTCAACATTAAATGAAAATTTCCAATACTCAAACCACCTATCATCCAAGCACAATTTGGTGATCTACCAAAGTCATTAAGGATATCCTCACAACTATTATGGGGGAAATACATGTGACCTAGTACAAACCTAATTCCACCCATGAAAGTATGAAAACCCTCGGTGGAATGCATTAGAATTAATGAAGAATGAGGAAGGAAGATTTGGCACTTATCTGCCTCAACCTATGTAGGAAGTATCTTCTCTTATTTTTCTCCTCTCTTCTTTGTTTTCATACTAGTGATATTCTTTGTTTTCATACTAGTGGTAGGAAATGAATTAAACTACACATATCCATATGTATGGTTGTTTATTAATAAGCACAAATGATCATTAATATGTGTGGTTGATTGTAAATATGCATGGTTGATCACTAGAACCTGTACCACAATAAATATCTAAACTAGGAAATCCCAAAATTCATAAAATGAACCGAAGGATTTTGAAACATATGATAGGAAGTGTAGGATATAAGCAACTATAACACATGTTGATTATGCCTATAGAATATAGGCATGGATATCCTCTCCACATATGTGTGTTAGACCCATATTCACAATATAACCTTGAAAGATACTGATAAAAAATCCCATACATTAAGGAAGCAAAAACAACTTAAAATTAATCTAAGTGGGAATATGGAACCCTTTGATATGCTCCTTATAGCATGTCAATGCTCATAATCAAAGTAACAAGATAACAAAAGAATATTGACATGCACTGATGAGTGTAGGATAAGGATCAAAACGTGTCTGATGTGTTTCCCTTATGCCAAGTATTATCGACTTAGAATCTTAGATATGGATATTTAAAAAAGACCATCATGTATGAAATACTATTGATAGGTCTATTTATACCCTGTTAATTTCAAGCAAGGAATATAGTCTACTAGTGCACTTAATTGTCAACCTAAGGCTTGTAAAGCTTATGAGGTATTGTGCAAAGTATATGCAAGGCTCAAGGATTAGTTAACTACTTGGAAAATTTAACCATGCCATTATCAACTATCTAGAGATCCAATTCTTCTTCACTGAAGAAAAAGAAAAAAAAAAAAAAACTGTGAACAATAATAGTAAAACACTTTTAGCATAAGATAATAACTTTAAACCATTAATTATTGAATGACTAAAATATCACTTACTGCAACACACTTCAAACTATAAACAAGACTGTAAAAGTAAGCAAACATTTAATCAATAAAAAATAAAAGACAATTATATAACATATAAACATAAATAGTAAATCAAAAGCAACACATGTTTCCTTCCTCTCTGGAAAAAGACACCGAGGAATTTTTAATGGTATATGAACTCTTAGTCTTAAACTCAACAATCGATTAATCACGCAATAATTGGGGAAAAACATGTTTGTATTCATAATGTTAATGAAAATATACAACAAATTGTATCGGAGTATATTTTTATATTTATATATATTCCCATCTAGCTATTCATGTATATGAGGTAGACGTAGCCATTTATAGAGAATCAACTATTTAACAACTTTAGTAATGAAATTTATGCAGCAACACACTTGAGAATTATGGATTTTTCTAGTAGTTCTTGAAGTCTATCATAACGAATAAATGAAACGTAACACATTATTTAAAATAGTTACAACAATAATTAAAACAATGCATCTTTAACTAGCTATCCAATTAGATTAGTTGTTAGAGTACAACAAACTTCAATCTTCTTGGAGATGCTCCATATTTGCTTTCAGAATCATGAATCATCCACACATTCATCATAGCCTTGTATTGAATTGCATGAATAACATAGAAGCTTTTACCAATAATCCATAGTTCTACAACAACTGGTAGCCAACACAATCTTTTGGGACTCGTAGAAAGTGCTAGTTGGGATACTTGATGACTAGGATTTGCAGCAAGGTATTTTTAGGAGAAAATTATAGTCAAAAGGTGAACTTTTAGGATAATTTTTTAAGGTTGGTGAATATTTTATATTATTCAAATACATTATATTTCACTTTATCTCAAAACCCTATTGCTATTTTTTGATATAAATATCCAAACGATATATGGGATGAGGTATCTTGTTCACCTATTTTCAAGCAAAAGGGACAGATTTTTGCCATCATCAAGACTTGTGTTTAAAAAAAAATATAATTTAAAAAAAAAGTAAAGTATAGTTAAAATGTTAAATTTTAGGATTTTTTCTCTAAAGATACATGAGATTTCTAAAAATAAACTCTGTAGTATATTCATAATTTTCCCTTATTTTAATTCATTTAATTTTATAAATTAATTCTTCTTATTTCTTCCTTTTTTCCTTGCATCCTCTTTCTATTTGTTTAATATTATAAATTAATTCTTTATTATTTCTTCCTTTACATCTTGACTCTTTAATATTAATTTTCCCGTTATTTATTCTTTTGCCTTTCTATTCTCACATTAACTTTAAATATAAATAATAATTTTTTTGTTCCCCTTATTTCCATTTATTATCTGAGTTTCAACGGTTTAATCACAATGACTAACCTTTGATTTTCACCCTAAAGGTCATGCATCATTATGACTAAGTGTGAAATCCTTCACTCTCATATTTTTGAAGTAAAATATAGTTAAAATGATACATTTTAGGAATTTTTTTAAGTTCAACGATTTTTTTATATTAAAGAAATTTATTTAATTTTTGTCATATAATGGTATATTCAATAGTGTTTAAAATAATTTCTTAAATTTTTGCCATATAATAGTATATTCAATAATGTTTTAGAAGTAATATTTTGTAGTAAGATTTTCTTTTATTCGAGTATTGTCACTAGTTTTCCTTCAGTAAGTGCTCACTACTAATTGAAAATTTTAGAATGCACACAGATGTAGATAAATGTGGAATGTTATTTCATTAATACGATACCCATATAAATACATTATCATGACCTTTGGATTCATCTTCCAAGAGGTCTCTTGGAATTTTGATGATGATTTTCACTTGACTTTTCATATTCCAAGTGAATAATACAAGATATACAAACCCTCACATATTAGGTTTCCAACATCCCCCCCTTAATCCGAAGGGGTGTATGTGAGTCCAAGAATAGAGATGAAATTTGGAAGTGGATATCTGAAATCTAGAAGTGGACAGTTGCCAATGGTTGAACGTGCTCTATGAATCTGGTGGTTTTGGGATGCCCACAAACCAAATGGCTAACAGAAGATGATGTCTTCTACTAAACAAAAGTCATGGTTTAAGGAAAACCATAAACCCTATAACTTGGATCTAAGGCTAATTGGTTCCTGGAACATTTCCTAATTTAGACAGAAGTTGATGTCTTCTATTAATTGGAAGTGCTCTCAAATGGAGGTTTAAAGATGACCACAAATTGTTTTCTAGCATAAGTTATAAGTATTATACTAAATGGAGGTTTAAGGAAAACCACAAACCAATCTGGTGGTTTTTGGATGACCACAAACCAAACCACACTCGCTTGTTACTACTCGATTGATATGACTTTGAAACTTGAAGCCTAATTGTCAATCACTAATATCACCCCCTATTAGGTACAAGGTTAGAGGACTAAAATATTTCCACTACAATATGTGTTAATATTGTAGAATGAATTCTTCGATATGACAAATATATCTTCTTGACTATTGATGACCATTGCCAATAAGTGATCCATGTTGGGACAAGTGGATAACCACAGAGGAGAACATAGGATCTGAGAGAAATGGTAGTGTCTAAAGACACCATTTCACTTAAGCATGATTGATATGAATGGTCTAATGATGATGGATCGATCCAAGGGATCATCTATTGATCCAGAATTGGATCCAGGAACCAAGATGGGTCCAGGAAGGCCTAAAAAACAAAGTGCTCAGAATCTCTTCAAAACGGACGTGTGCATAGACCTTGTTGATATGAACCCAATGCAACTTGAATGGGCTCAAACGAACATCATATGAAAAATATATCGCATTATGTTCATTTTTCCAAACATGCAAAATTTGATGACTGTACAGTCCGTACAATGTTGACATGGCAACTGACTGTATAGGTCGTATGACTATACAGTGACATAGAAGTGAGTTGGCAGGTTGTTTACTGGGCAGTGATGACTGACAGGTGGGCGAATTGGATTGTGACACATGGCACCACTGCAAGGGTGACATGTGGTTGTCCGTACAAGCTGACGTGGCACATCCATACTAGCTGACGTGGCAAGGACCGTACAATCGTATGACACATGGAAATAAGATGACATGGTAGGTACAATGGCATTGACTGGGAAGACATGTGGGCAGACAGTTGGTCGAATGGTTTGTTGACACGTGTCCTCATCTGAGTGAGTGGTATGGTGCCACGTGGCCCAGTCTTGGGCTGCCACATGGCACCCCTCCGTTGGATGTTTGGGAAAAATTTTGTTGGACTTCGGGGGATTCGAACCCATGACCTCCGGTCCGGATGGCGAGCGACTTGGCAGGGCCGGGATACTAGCCTGCCTGTGGTGGAGCTTATTAACAATGGTCTAAAAGTTTTATTTGAATTGAATCCAAAGTTCAAATGGTGGAGTTAAGGGTTGGGGCTAGGCCCCAACCCTCGGTGCATACAACCATCATATATGACCCTACCCTTTTGTTGTTTGGTGCAAATTTTTGGCCAACCTTGACGCATATGTACCCCACCATATGACTCGGTCATGTGACCAGATGTGTTAACCGTTGGCGTAGACTTTAATGTGGAGGGTCAGCCCCCGACGCGGTCGTATGTACCGTTTGATATGACCACCTTTTTAGTGTATGGCTCAGATATCTAGGGATTAGTGTCGGTCGGTCGGTCTAGCCCATCGACCAAGGCGTGTGACCAGGGGGTCACGACCAGGGGTCTATCCAGTTGGGGTGCATGGATGCTTTAGGACCAGGCCATATGGCTATGTTTGCAACCAAGGGCCAGACCAACACACTAGACTAGCATAGGGCCACATGGAGGGCGCTATATGACTAGGCATTTGTGCCCTAATTATTTTCGAAATAGTGGGTTTTACACTATATATTAAGATTTTTAATGGATTATTAGCTAGATTTGGGAGATTTAATCCATTTTTGGTGGATCTTGGGCTCTTTTTGAGGCCAGATCTTGGGGGGGAATTGGGATTTTGTTACCAACTTCAGGCCTATATAAACCATAGGTTCTCGGAGCCATAAAGGAGGTTCAGATTAGGAAAATGTTGATGAATTGTTGAGGCAAATCCATTTTTATGCAGGGAAGCTATTGAGGAGCCCACCTTTGCGGGCCATTTTTGGGAGCTTCGTTCATTCGTTTTGAGTACCATCCATTTTGATGGGTTCTTGAGATCTAGCAAAACACAAATAGCTCATTTTTTTAATCCATTGGCACTTTTATGATGTACATTTGAAGCTTTGAACAGAAATAAGAAAGCCTCACCCACTGAGACAAAGGCCTAGAGACGTAGACGAGATTGTCGAACTCCATTATCACTTTGGTGTTTATGGTTTGCAGTTTCTTCATGCTTATTTATAGATCTGTATATTTATTAATGGATGCTATGTTTCCTCATTAATTATTCCTCTTTCATTAATTTCCTAAATGGTAATTTAACTCATGCAAAATAACTCAACCATTGTCGTTAAAAGATCTTTTCAGATCAAGTGGTATCAGAGCTAGTTGACGGTTGGTTTTTGAGTTTGCATGTTTACCAGGGAAAATCTCATCTCAGTTGAGAAAATGGAATCTAAAGAGGGACTTTCTCAAGATGAGAAGGATATGCGAAAAACTCTCTTTGCCATGTTGGAGATGGTGAAGGTGTTGTATGAAGATTATTTGGAATGAAAGAGATCGGTTCAAGGGAAATATTCAAAGAACAACAAAAGCGAAGAAGAATTGAAGGAATTTCCTTCTACACTGAATTCAGAAAACATAGTGTTTTGTTTATCCTTATGAGTATGTAATCAGTAAGGTCTATTTTGTAACCCTTTGGAGGACCAAAAGGTCTTTAGTGGGGAGGTGTGATTCATAATTGGATCCAGGAGCCAAGATGGGTCTAGGAAGGCCTAAAAATAAAAGTTCTCATAGTCTCTTCAAAATGGATGTGTTCGTAGGCCTCGTCGATACGAACCCATGGCAACTTGAACAGGCTCAAACAAAAACCATATGAGAAATATATCATGTTTTGTTCATTTTGCCAAACAAGCAAAATTTGATGACTGTACAGTCTGTATAGTGCTGACGTGGCAGTTGAATGTAAAGGACGTATGGTCATACAGTGATGTGGCAATGAGTTGGTAGGTTGTTGACTAGGCATTGATGACTGACAGGTGGACGAATTGGATTGTGAAACGTGGCACCACTGCAAGGGTGACACGTGGCACATCCGTACTAGCTGACATGACACGTCCATACTAGCTGACGTGGCAAGGACCATACATCTGTACGATACATGGTAGGTATAGTGGCTCTGATTAGGTAGACACGTGGGAAGACAACTGGTCGAATGGTTGGTTGACACGTATCCTGATCTGGGCAAGTGGTATGGTGCCACGTGGCCCAATCTTGGGTTGTCACATGGCACCCATCTGTCGGATATTTGGGAAAATTTTTGTTGGAGTTCGGGGGATTCGAACACGTGACTTTTGGTCCGGGTGGCGAGCGACTTGGCAGGGATGGGCTACCAACCCGACCGCGGTGGAGCTTATTAACAATGGTCTAAAAGTTTTATTTGAATTGAATCCAAAGTTCAAATGACAGAGATAAGGGTTGGGGCTAGGCCCCAGCCCACAACGCATACGACCATCATATATGACCCTACCCTTTTATCGTTTGGCACAGAGTTTTGGTCATCCTTGGTGCATATGTACTCCACCATATGACTCAGGCATGTGACCTGATGTGTTAACCGTTGGTGCAGACTTTAATGTGGAGGGTCATCCCCCTGCACGGTCGTATGTACTGTTTGATATGACCACCTTTTTAGTGTATGGATTGGATATATAGGGATTAGCATCGGTTGGTCGGGCTATCCCGTCGACCAGGGCGTGAGACCAGGGGTCTATCTAGTTGGGGCACGCAGATTCTTTAGGACCTGGCCATATGGCTATGTCTACAACCAGGGGTCAGGGCTTAAGGGCCAGACCAGCACACCAGACTAGCACAGGGACACATGGAGGGCGCTATATGACCAGGGGCCCATGAATAGGGGGATGCGCCCTAATTATTTTCCAAATAGTGGTTTTTACACTATATATTAAGTTTTTTAATGGATTATTAGCTAGATTTGGGAGATTTAATCCATTTTTGGAGGATCTTGGGCCCTTTTTGAGGCCAGATCTTGGGGGAAAGTTGAGATTTTGTTACCAAATTTAGGCCTATATAAACCAGAGGTTCTTGGAGCCATAAAGTAGCTTCAGATCAGGAAAATGTTGATGAATTGTTGAGGCAAAGCCATTTTTATGCAGGGAAGCTATTGAGGAGCGCACCTTTGCGGGCCATTTATGGGAGCTCCGTTCATCTGTTTTCAGTGCCGTTAGTTTTGATGGGTTCTTGAGATCTAGAAGAACACAACTAGCTCATTTTTTGTAATCCTTTGTCACTTTTATGATGTACATTTGAATCTTTGAACAAAAATAAAAAAGCCTCACCCACTGAGACAAAGGCCCGAAGACGTAGGTGATATTGCCGAACTCCATTATCACTTTGGTGTTTATAGTTTGTTGTTTCTTCATGATTATTTCCATATCTGTATATTGCTTAATGGATTCTATGTTTCCTCATTAAGTCTTCCTCTTTCATTAATTTCCTAAATGGTAATTTAACTCATGCAAAATAACTCAACCATTGTCGTTAAAAGATATTTCCGGGTCATCTATAAATATGTTTGGTCATGAACCAAACCAAACAACCACATATCACATCGGTTGTATCTATCCATAAAATGTGGATCTAGAATCTGAATGTGGATATGGTCAACCATATTCACTCGACAGTTGGCTCAAGGAATTGGTCAACTGCCTTAATCCGACAAGGTGAGGTTTACCAAGGAACCCAATGTTCCAACACCCCCCTATAAACTCATCTTGGAGGAAAACAAATTACATAGCACACAAATTCCCCCCCTTAATTTGTTATGACTGCAAAAGCTGATCAAACATGGTACAAAAACACTTCTGAAGAAGTATGAACACTGTCACCAACAATGTTGATCAATGAAAAAATAATAGTCATCCAATGCAAAATTGGTTGGAAAATTGTTTTCCAAAACACAGTCCCATTCGGTCAGCCAACTAGACACCAAGACAACACATGCCAGTCAATCAGTTGACTAGACAAAAAATGTACCAAGATAATCAATCTCTATCAATCTAGAAAGTATTTGTATCAGGTACAATAAGTAGCAGTACATCCCCCAACAACATAGTCAAACATGGTTTTTTCAATCTTATCCAAGCCCAGTCGATTCAAAATAATTGAGTCAACAAGAGGACATAAGTTGGGTTTACAAACCAACGACTTCAATTACTCCCCCACTTAAACACAATTGTGGGGATCTATAAGCATAAAAAAAAACACAAGTTGAAAACACCAGTGCACGAACAATAGCTAGTTGAAACTCTAGTCGATGAATACTCAGTCGATCGTTATCTCTGATCGAACCTCAATCGACTAATATCCTAGTAGAAACTCCAGTCTCCTATCATGTTGGGTCGACCGTCAATTGAACACTTCCAAGGAAATAATCAGTATGTTAGAAGAATTTTACATGATTGTATAATTGATTATACACAACAATACGAAGTCCTCAAACATATGGTCAAATGATCCCATGATCATCCATCAATACAACCACAATCTATCCTGGTAGTTGGCACTGGTCCATGGTTCTATCTTTCATGTCTCTTCCACAAAGATCAGAAACCATGATTGTCATTCCTTCAATTTTTATGATGAGGATAATGATAGGGCCCAAACTTCTATGATGGATGATCAAAGGATGTATTCTTACGTTTTGGTTCACTTACAGGAGTAGAAAAACTTGGTATAAAAACAACAATATTATTTGTAACAACATTCTCAAATTTTGGCATGGGAGGAACATGAAACTCATCAATATGTTAAGAACAATAAAAAATAGGTTTCTCTTATGTAAAACCAATTTGAACCCCACCTACAACAAATAAAACTTCCTTGGTTGCAACTAGGTCAGGTGTAAGTGTAACGTGCCTAGCCACCCACAGGTTCACCACACTACTCCAAAAACACACTTCAAAACTAATTTCAAATTTTGATAGCATTTAATTGACAAAGAAGCATGAAGGACTCATGCGCAATAATAAAGATTCATTCTACAACATAAAATAAATGAACAATATGCAATGCAAAAAAATAACCAGCAAGCATGCATATTATAAATACGAATCTTAGAGATAATAATTAATACACAACAAAAATAAACATACAAGCATAGAAACACATGACAAAGAGCACTTATCTTTAATAAAACCAATCATCGACTAACTGCAAACCAAGGATGTTCTTCTCAACCATAGAAATTGTTGTTCCAAATCTCAACAACAAGTCACCCCCGAGCCAAGGCTATAAATGCACAAGGACAAGTTCCTGGAGGACACTTAGCTTCCCAAACAAGTTAGCACTCAAGTTCTCAAGGTTTCTCAACACACAACAATCAAAAGTACACCAACTCTCTTCTCTACATCCTGCACCATTGTTGGTTTTAATCTCTCTCTTTTACTTCTTGGGATGACCCAGGTTTAGATCTGACCAAGTTTCCAACAAAACCCTCTAAAACTATCGACCCTCCTAGTAAACTTGAAGGAAACACAACACACAAAGTGCATTGTGCAGTCTCACCTGAGATAGTTCTATGGGTGACTACAATGCTCAAGTGCTTGCAATCTAGGAATGAGTGGGGATCTGGGAGTGTATTCTAGCTTCTTCATTCATTCATCATATTATCCATTTACTAGTCCTAGGATTTATCTGTCTTGTAGGCCATGCATGCATTCTAACATATTCATCTTAACCATTAATTCATAAATCACTCATTGACAGAAAGTAAACATGATCAATCATTGGCATAAAGTAAACATGCCCTAAACATCACATACAACATAGGTTTTATCGTGGTTCACCCCCTCCTAGGCTACGTCCACAAAGATTTGGCTTCTCCGCTCTTTTATTTAGTTTTCTGCAAAATATGGCACTGCCCGCACTACATCTCCCACCATACAATCATAAAAATGTTCAATGGCCTCTGTGAGGTGGGCTAGATCACACAAATATGGTCTACTTGACTCTTCTACAAATCAACAGCTTTTACAAAACTATCAGAACAATGATTGAACAACTAACAACACTAGTATAAATTTGACAATTAATTTTAAACCTCGAATGAAGTGAGGCTTCCAATAAAACTCTAAATTTATGGAGGAATCAAATATGAGAAAAATATGATTTTTTATTATATAGAAAAATATATTTTTTTTATTTAGTATGTTCAACATAAAATTTAAATCAAATTTTTTAATTTAAACTAAAAATAATGTGAAAGTCAAAACTAACTCATTCCTAAAATATAAAACAAAATATTTAAATAATATAAATTATAACAAGATATATTAAAAAAAAAATAAAATTTAAATAATAAATAATTTTTTTTTTAAATAATATAAACTATAATTATGTATATTAAAAATAAAATAAATTATTAAAATATTAAACTAAAATTTATTTATTAGTGAATGCGTCCTCTGTTTTGCTTTAAAATAACCTTGCACATCCATTGTTACAATTTTCTCCTACCATCAAGAACAATTCGATGTTTAACTTGAAAATTTAGTGTTTTTATATTAAAAACTTTTCTTTTGCTTTAAAATAACCTTGCACATCCATTGTTACAATTTTTTCCTACCATCGAGAACAATTCGATGTTTAACTTGAAAATTTAGTGTTTTTATATTAAAAACTTTTAGTGGTCACGACCATAAGGCATATCTATTGGAATGATACACATTTAAAGATAATTAATCTTTGAATTTTACATAGGTTTAACATGTAATAAAAAAACTTATTACACAATAATTTCTTAATTTAAATATTTATATTTATATATTATAAAACTCTCATATATTTTGTGTATGTATATATTATAAAACTTTCATATATTTTCCAACCACGATAGCATTCATCATCAAATATAATCGTCCATTATTGATCATGATGGCATAGAAATAAATAACCCACCACAGCCATTGTAGTTTTTTGTGTGATAATATGATCTCAAAGAATCCTCTGATTGGATAGTGACATGAAACTTCCGTTAGATAAGTGTGTGGGGCACGAGGAAGCAAATGGATGTTTTTTTGTTTGAAAGGTTTAATTTATTACACTACAGTCAAATCTTTTATACCCCTCTAAATATTGTTTTGGTGGACTCAATAGAAGTGATCTTAGTGAACTTGTTAGCGTTGATTGGTGATTTTTTTTTATTTTGTATGATGTTATTTTGGTGGAATCGTTAGAGGGGATCTTAATGGATCTTTTATCTTTTGTATGATGTTATCCCAGCTGTATAGAATGAACATTAAATACTTTTATGAGTTTGCATAGGGTATGTCAAAAATATTGTGAAAAGTTGTTTAATTTTTAAGTATTTAATATTTAAAAAAAAATCAAAATAAAAAAATAGTTATATAAGGAAAATCATGTATTTATTATGTAGGTTTAAAAACTATTAAAACAATATAATATAATATAATATAGTTATAGAAAGAAAATTAGGTATTTATTAGGTAGGTTTAAAAACTATTACAACAATTTAATAAAATATAATAGAGAAACATATTAATATTTCAAAATATTAAAAATAATAAAAATTATTATTAATTTCTTGTT
>ML796178.1:73676-117661 GCA_009831015.1 Picea engelmannii
ATTTATTATTTTAATTTATTTTTAATATATATAACTATAATTTATATTATTTAAATGTTTTGTTTTATGTTTTAGAGATGAGTTAGCTTAAATTTGGTGATTAATATGAATGAGAAATTTTAAAATCAAATCAAGATAATACGAGAATTTATTATTCTTAAGATTGGATATAATTTTTTTTAAAATTATAATTATATTTAATTAATATAAAATTGGACTATAAAAATGTGTTTAGCCATTTTTTTTCCATATAATTTCTTCTCTCTGTAATTGCTGTTTAAAATTAGAGGTTCCTATGAGGACATTTTCTAGGTTCTTATTGGGTACATAAACATATATATGTATCCAACATACTAGTACTTTTAAAAATAGAAATATTTATAAGTAAATGATCTCCACAAGTATCAATGGAAGTGAAGTGGGTCTACCAATACTCTCTAACTTTTTTCACTTCATCTCATTCTCATTTCAACTCCATTCATCATACCAGTCTTCAAAAGAATGTTTATATTTTCATACTATTATAAAGTAGGCTCTTAACTACATATCATCATTATTAGGAGGCAGTATAAGTATAAGCAGTTTTGTTGCACTTGTTTAGTAAAAGTTTTGACAAAATCAAAATCAAATGTAAAAATAAAATAATATTTAAACATTAATAATAAAAAATACAATTTCTTTGTTATAATGTTTAATCTTCTAAAATGGTAATTGATAATTTAATTGATTAATAAAAATAAAAATTCTAAGATTTAAGATAAATTTATCTTTAAAAGATATTCTTAAGATAAATCTCTTTCTTTTTATAAGATGTTTTTCCCTACTTTAATTTTTATTTATTTATTTAATTTTTTTGTCTGGAGGAATTGAACTCGAAACCTCATGGAACTTCATTTTCACGGCACTTGCCAATTGAACTACCTCTCGGGGGCTCCCTACTTTAATTTTTATTATATATAATGCTTTTTATAAAAAATATATATATATTATAGTTATTAAAAATAAATTTATTAATTATTAAGTTTGATTTTAATTTATTTTTATAGTTGTAAGAAATTGATTATAGAAAAAAGTTTACTATATAAGTTAAGTAAAATGTGTTATAAAATAAAAATAATAATTTAAAAATTTTCTACGAAAAAAATAAAAATAAATAAATCTCTCTATTATATGTTTATAGTTAAAATAGATCTAAACTATGTTTTATTAAAGTTTATTAACCATGAATAAAGAAATAAAGTTAGAAACATTTTTTTTTAAATACATTGCCTCCTTTAAACATTATTGATAAAAACTATATGTACATGGCCCACAAAAACTAGATATTTATTTGAAAATTTGAGTATTTTTAAATACATATTCATTGCCATTTTTCCATACAAAAACAAGAGCTTTGTTCTATCAAGTTGTCATGTTTCATGAACCTCAATGACCTATAAGAGATTGTCACCAAAGAGGGGAGACTTCCAAGTGATGGAAGCAAGGAGAAACTCACAAGAAAAGTTTGAAGCCCATTCTTAAACTAACTTTGAAAAGGGACATAACCAAGCATGTGTTTTACTATTTCATATTTATGACAAAAAGGAAACTTAGATTGGGTAAACTTTGAGTAATTTAGTTGTTGTTAAGGGGAAGGCTGCCCAAAATCAAAGACCTAGCAAAAAAATCTTTCTTCAACTCATGATTTCCATGCATATTGAAACTAAAATAATGTAATGGTCTTCTTAGAAATAAGTCTCCATGCATATTGAAACTAAAATAATGTAATGGTCTTCTTAGAAATAAGTCTCCAAACTTTGTTTAGTCGAACATTTGACATCAATTGGGAACTCAACCATTGATACCCATCAATTGGCCTATACTTCTTGAATCCCTTTGTATAATTCCACCTCTAATATCTCCACCATGTAGCTAGGGAAGCTAAGTCAAGCTTAAGAAATAAATCATCTGTAGTGAACTTTTAACTCTCTCAATAACAATCTTGTTAGTGTTAATGAGCCAAAACTATGTTTTCAACTTTGATTTATGCTTCCATTCATGAGTCTTGACATCAAAGAGAACCCCATCCTTAACAATTTCTTTCTTGAATGATATCTTATGGTAGAAGCTCTAGGGCTTAGCCAACTTTATTTGTGAAGAGGATAGAGGAAATACCGGAAACAAAACTCCCCCTAATCTTGTTGAGACGCAAATCCCTCACTTTAGAAAATTGGGGTTTGGTTGGGAAATTTACGGGGATATGGCCTTCCCCAAAGACAATGATAGCTTGGGTTAAGAAATCTTGGAAACCTCACATTAAGGGGAAACTTCATCAATTTTTTTGTGGAAGGGACTTCTATGTTTTTATTTTCGAATCTAAGGAAGATAGGGATTTGATATTTTGTAGCAAACTATACTTTCTGGGTGCAAGGGGAATGTACCTAAACATATGGTCACCCTACTTCAACCTAGAAAATGATATACCTTCAGTTGTTCCAATTTTGGTGCAACTCTCACATATTCATCTTCATTGTTGGAGTGATGACACACTTCATTGCATAGATAATACTCTTGGAAAATACATAGACAGGGCAGAGCCAAGGGAGAATGTGTTCTCATGTGCAAGGATTTGTATAGAGGTAGATTTGGAAAAATGGTTCGCTAAGGCAATGATGATCTCACTCAACAACTAGAAGCACCTACAACAACATGACTATGAGTAGCTTCCCTTCAAGTGAAAATCATGTCACAAATACATCCACTTTTCCAAAGACTGCAAAAAATACAAAAATTAACAAAACCATGATATAGGGAATGAAGAACAATGGAAATTGGTCTCCAAGAAGGTGAGATCTGTTGTCAATTTTGGAGTGAGATACCAATCATTTTCTAGGAATGAACCTTCTATAGTCGTGGGAAGGAACTCTACAGGAAACAATTTTGTTAAAGGTTCCACATCAAACCCTCATGGGACATTGATTGCAGTAAAATTAGGCGACATTCCCATGAGAAATATAAGTTTTTGTGCCCTAGTTGATGAAGATCCCAATAAATTCATTGAGCAAAGGAAAAAACTAGAAAAAATGGAGGGGAAATTATCTTATAGGGAGACACCATTAGTCCAAACTTCGGCTTACAATTATAATGGGAAAGAGCCTTAGAAGTCATATGGAACTCATGGTGATATAGGAAACAAGGAAGTATTGGAAATTCAAAGGGAAGACAGAGATAAACCTATGGTTGGAATGGAAGAGGTAGAAAATTTCAAAGATGTAGAATTACATTTCCAAAACAAAAATCCAGAGATACGGAGGCAATAAATTCTATATATGATGAGATAGAATATAGGGCATCGGAGGAGAATTTTTCATGGATATATGGAAGAAAGACAGCTAGAACCTTGAGGGAGGAGAAGGTGAATAAGTAAATAATGATTGATTCCCAACAAACCCTTGAAAGAATGATAGGAGGTAATGAAAAAACCTTGAAAGCATGAGGAAATAGCCTAACCCCAAGAGGGGGATCCTCTCAATCGAACAAATAATGCCATTAGTCTCCTAGAATTGAAAGGGGTTGGGAACTAACCCAAAAGAAACTACGATACAAGACATAATCAAGTCGAAAAATCCCTTTATTGTCCTACTCCAGGAGACTAAAATGCAATCTTTGGAAGAAATCAAAATCGAGAAATGGTTATGGAAAGGTAGTGAAGGAATAGAGAAATATTTAAGAGGGGAATTTGGGGGAATATGCACCCTTTGGAACATGCAGGAGGTAATTATGGAACTCTCCTTTCAAACCCAAAATTGGATTCTCACCAAGTTCAAATTCAAACAAATCGGTAAGATAATATATATCTTAAACATTTACATGCCTATAAGTTATATGGAGAAAGATATATGTTGTTGTTCCATTCTCAATATTAAAGAAACCGAGGTCGCTAAGGATTGCATCATAGCCGGAAACTTTAATGTAACCATTCACAGTTTAGAGAAAAGGGGTGAAATCATTGTCTGAGATATTTTCAGAGGGAAGATGGAGGAGTTGATAGTTTATTGGGATCTCCTTGAAATCAAACCTATTAAAGGGAGGTACACGAGATCAAAACTAGGACATATTGAAACTATATTAGACATATTTTTGGTTCATAGCGACTTCCTTATACAGGACCAAGCCTTCAAGTCCAAAATTCTTTCTGCAAGCACCTTGGACCAAAAACCTATTTCTCTTAATTTTATGGAAAATCCATGCTATGGGCCACTAGCCTTCAATTTTAATCCCCTATGGATGAAATCAAAGAATGTTGATGGATTATTTAACCAAGTGTGGAAAACAAGGATCCCTGGCACACCAATTTACATATGGGAACAAAAACTTAAACTAGTCAAGAGATCCTTGAGGGAATGGGCCAAGGATTTTTTTCACCTCACTAGTTGTTGAAAAAGAGAAGATCATATCTAAACTAGAAGAGATGCAACTAAAAATGGATAACACAAAATTCACACAACAATTGCAGGAGGAAGAGGCAAATTTGCAGAAGCAGAAGTAACTTACCAAGGTTATGAAACTAGAAGAGGAGCCTTGACATCTAAAATCCCATAATCTATGGCTCAACGTAGATGACATGAACACAATATTTTTTCACAAGTAGGCCAAGGCTTCACTGTCAAGGAACAATGTGAAGGATATTACCTTAGAAGACAAAACCAAAATATCATATTTCAGGGAACTAAAGGAGGCAACTAAACAACATTTCCAAAACCTCTTCACTGAACAAAGCGAAGTAGATAACAATAGTGTGGATGAGATGTTGGAGCATATTCTAAAAATTATAACAAATGATGAGAACAAAGATCTAATTGGGCCTGTTGAGAAGGAAGAAATAAGGAAGGCGATTTGGAGCTTGGAGCTAGACAAAGCACCAGGTTCATATGGGTTCTCCATATATAGGAAATTTCGGGACCTTATTAAACATGATCTTATAAGAATGGTGTAGTATGCTCATTGATGTTGTAAAATAAGTGACAATATGAACTCTTCCTTCCTAAAAATTATCCCCAAAGAAGAAAATCCCTCCTCCTTTTCTATATTTATACCTATATCTCTTTTTAATGATTCATATAAAATCATGACTAAAATCATTGTTGTTTGTATTAGAAATTTATTGCTTGGGATTATTTCTTCTAACCAAGGTGGCTTCATGCAAAATAGGCAAATTTTCAATAACAATGTTTTAATGCAAGAAGCCATACATTCCAATCAAGCAGTGGGGGAAAAAGGAATGGTAATAAATTTGGACATGGCCAACACTTTTTACCATGTCAAGCGTTCTTTTATTTTTTAGGTTTTGGAAATTTTTCGTTTCTCTCATATTTTGTTTAGTGGTATCCTCGTGCATCATCTTGTTGTGGATTTACCCTCTCATTAACGATCAAACTTCCTTCTTTTTTAGAGTAGTAGGGGGTTGAGACAATGGTGTCCTTTGTCACCGCTACTTTTTATCCTTTTGGTTGACTATTTAAGCCACACATTGAAATTTGAAAGGGTAGTGGGGAATCTTCCATGGGTGTAGATGGTTAGAGGAATCAAAAAAATAAACCATTCTTAGTTTGCAGATGGCACATTGTTAATGGGTGGAGCTTCCAAAACACATTTCAATAAAATAGTAGACACTTTTCTAGATTCGTTTGGAGGTTCTCTCAATAGAAGGAAATGTCAAATATATGGTTGGAACAATAATTTACAAGTTATGCAAACAATCTCTAGAATATTTTAGTTTCCCTTGGATGAGAGTTGGACCTGTTTTCAATACTTGGGTATCCCCATCTCCTTAAGCCGAACCTCCTCTCAGATTTGGAAGAGTATTCTAGATAAAATTAACTCTAAATTTGATCAATGGGGTGCTCAATGTCTCAACCTAATTAGTTGGGTGGTGTTAATCAAGGCGGTGTTATTGGCCCTCCCCCTTTATCAATTTTATTCCCTCTTGGCACCCCAATTCATCACAAACTAGATTTAAATGCATATCAAGAAGTTTCTTTGGAAAGGAGGCCAGTTCAAAGAGAACAAATATCATCTTGTCAATTGGAAAATGGCTATAAACCCAAAGGATCAAGGAGGACTTGGAATAAGAGACCCAACATCGATGAATGTGGAAATGAGGAAAATATGTCTTGGAGGATAATTTCTGAAAAATTGGAATGGTGGAAAAAGGTTCTATGGAAAAAGAAAATTCAAAGGATTTGAGTTAATATGTGTAGAAATCCCATTAAAATAGGTTAAATGATCCCCATTTCAAAATATTTTGAAACAAGTTATCACTCTCATTACGGAGAAGCTCACTGGGGTGCCAAGAATGGGAAAATGCTCAAGATATGGGAGGACAGTATTTATGGGAATCCCAAACTACCCCTAAGGGAAGAATTGATACCTCTAAGGGCTTGGATGGAAATTTAGAATTTTCATACCATATATGATATCTCAGAATGGGATGAATTCATTGGGGACTCGACTAGCTAGAACCTTGGAGCAACCCCTTGCTCCCCTTGTGATATTTTTTGTTCAATCATTGTCTAATTTCGCCCCTAGACATAAAAATGAGAAGGATATAAGGGGATGGGGGGACTCAACCTTCTCCGTGAAGGCTACCTATCTTGCACAACTAGATTTATATCCTCTTCCTCCCTAATATTCAATTTGGAATAAAATTTGGAGCAATAATGGGTTGTCGAAGATCAACATTTTAAGCTGGATTGTGGCCCATGGGAAAACTCTTATTGCGAATAATCTCAAGAAAAGAGGAATAGTTGACTACCAAGTTTACGACTTTTGAAATTGTTGATTTATTCTTCAAGCTCATCTCTAAGCTCTGTGGTCTCCCTTGCTACATCATTAATGATCAAGATCACAAGTTTGTAAGTCATTTTTGGCAAGAGCTTTTGAAATTAGTAGGGTTCACTTTCATATGAGCACTGCCTACCACCCTTGGATTTATGGGCACATATAGGTGATTAATAAGTGCTCATACGGTATATTCATATGTACAATAGGGGATAAGCAAACAAAATGGAAAAAGTGGTTGAATTTGGATGAATACTGGTATAATAATACATATCACTCAATGACCAAAATGACTTCCTTTAAAGAATTCTATGGCTATGGATGTCCATCCCTTGAGGATTGGATTGTAACATCCCCAGCCCACTATTAGGCTAGGAAACACTACCAACACACTATGAACTTAGCCTTTAAAGTTCTGATACCAAATTGTAACATCCCCCGGGTCGTCAACCCATGCCCGGGGCAATGCTACTGTGGAATAACACTTATATAATTATGCATTTAAGTAATTTAAATGAATTAACACATAATAACTTAAAATTATTGCTAACATACAGAATCGATGGCATTAACAATAATTATCATACACAACGGAATACATGATAATCATTCAAGCATCACAAACATGCATAATATAATATTAAGCACAAACTGATACTTATCTTTTAGAATGATGGTAACACCACCAACTGCATGCAGACCTTCCATGTACCTCCCAGCCTTATACCATGCTTCTCATCACTCTCATGAGTAGGTCACCCCCGAGCTAGGACTAAGCTCCTCCGGGCAAGGGATTCCTAGGCTAGGCAAGGTCAACAGGAAGACACACAATTTATGAGGATGGATTCTCTCCCAAGAGCCACTTATGACCACTACTCACAGACTCTCATTCCCCACATTTTTGTCCCACCCTAGGAGTATACACCTTCACTATCACCTGGACAGTCCTTTAGCTGCTAAACCTCCCTTGCCTTGGGATTCAACAACAGGCCAGACCGGAATTCTTCGAGCTCTATGGCACCTACAGGACCCCTTCCAGGAGTTCTCACTTCCTCAACACACTCTCTCACCCGGAGAGGGTCGCTCACAAGCCTGACAACCTGCTTTCTTCCACTCGGTTTCCGACACAGTCGGGGCAACCACAAGACTTGACATGAACATATAATGGCCAACAAGACACACACATTCAAGCACTACATGGCCACAACAACCAACTAGAAAACTAGGTATGGGTTCCCCAAAATGGTGACAGTTAGATGCTACGACATAGAAAGGCTCAACAATTATGAGATGTTTCAGGTTTCTCAACCAACAACTCAGGACTACTTCTCAGTTATGGTTTTGGGGATGCATAAGGGTGTGCATAAATCCTACACAGAGGCCAAACAGGTTCAGGTGGAGAACGAGAGAAAAAAACATAGAGTTCGATGATGGAGCCTCGAGATCAGACGAAGGATGGAAGAATGGCTGACGAACCCCCAATACAGATTATTTCTTAGATTAAATTGCATGTTCCTAGGCTGACACATGTCACCCATGAAGGACGCTCCTCCTCCTTTGGAAGTCACCTATCCTTCCAAAGACTTAGGATAAAACCTAAATTTCACATAGCTTTGGAATAATACTAAAATATTATTCTTAAGGAATTAATCTCTTAAGCTTAGCCCCTCTACTAACCTTTCAACCCCCTCTCCCTTACCCAGACTTGTGGAAGCTTAGTCCCCCATCACTCTTTCTTTGTGGTCGGTCCACACGCAACGATGTTTATATTTTATTAACAATCTGCATGATTACATATACAAAATCAAGCTCCTGACCTTCAACACTTAGGCTCTCTGGCCTAATAAACACATAATCCCACCAAATTATATATACTTGGCTCACCAGACTATAAAACATAATTACAATTCATAATACAATTGGGGCATGTCCTTGGGGTATTACAATCCCCTCCCCTTATTTTTGCACTGTCCTCAATGCAACTTTCACACAACATTAGCAAGATTTCCAAAATCTTCAAAAAGATGCGGGTATTTTGCTCGCATAACATCTTCATGTTCCCATGTCACGTCCTCAGGACCGTACTAGGTCCACTAGACCTTTATAAGTCCTATGGATCGATTCCAGAGATGTTTGCTTTTCTGGTCCAATATGTGCATAGGATGCACTTGCATGACACCTTCTTCTTCCACATGAATCACATTCCAATCAATCACATGATTAGGATCAGGTATATATTTATTAAGTAATGAAACATGAAACACATTATGTACATTCATGGATGCAGGTAATGCAAGCATATATGAAACTGGCCCAATCCTTCCTAGGATTTCAAATGGCCCACAAAATCTGGCTGCCAACTTGGAGTAGTTTCCCAACTTCAGGAAAACATGGTCACCCACTTTAAACTCTCTGTGGGTTCTGTTCTTATTCGTATAAATTTTCTTCCTGTCTTGGGCAACCTTTAAATTATTCTTAATTTTCGGCATTTGTTCTTCCATTTCCTTGAGAAACTCTAGCCCAACTACTGCTCTATCAACAGGGTTATCCTAGCTTACTAGAGTGTTGCAATTTCTGTTGTAAAGTGCTTCAAATGGGATCATCTTCAATGATAATTGATACCCATTGTTGTAGGCGAATTATACTAAGTGTAGGTAGTCTTCCCATTTCGATGGTTTGTCCATCACATACATCCTCAGTATATCTTCTATCACTCGATTCACTCGCTCTGTTTTCCCATCAAACCCAAGATGATAGGTTGTACTGAAGTTTGGATTCGTTCTAAACCCCTTGAATAACCCTTTCCAAAAATTTGAGGTACATTTCGGGTCTCTAACAGACACAATTGTCTTGGGAATTCCATGCAATCATGCCACTTCCTTCATAAAGATGTTGGTAACATCCGCTACCTTGTGAGTAGTCTTTAACAGAATGAAATGGGCAGCTTTCGTAAGATTTTCCACCACCATCATGATGGAATCGTGTTGCTTGCCTGTTCCATGCAATCCGATGATGAAATCCATTGTTACTACTTCCCACTTCCACTCAGGAATGGGTAGAGGATGCAACAACCCTATTGGGTGCCTGTGCTGAGCTTTAACCTTATGACACTCCATACATCTGGCGATGTATTCAACGATATCTTTCTTCATACCTGGCCAAAAGTAATGGCTCTTGACTGCTGCCACAGTCTTCTAATATCCAAGGTGCCCAACATAAGGCATGTTATGCATTTCTTTCAGGATCACAAGTTTAAAATCCTGGACATTAGTTACATAAACTCTATTTGTGTACAAGAGTGTTCCATCAACTTCAAGATTATAATCTTCCACTCCTTGCGATGTCTTACCTTGTTGTAGCTTTGCTACCAACTCCCTGTATCGCAATTCTGCACTTGCAATTTCCAAAACTCTACTCTTTATATCGTTCTGATACATGCTAATGGTTGTAACATGTAATTCGTGTACTCTCCTCCTAAGTTCATCAACCACTTTATTCTCCTTTACTTTGATATGATTGATATCAAAATCGTATTCACAGAGAAATTCCAACCACCTACTCTGCTTAGTGTTCAAGATTGGCTGATCAAACAAATACCTCAGACTGTTATGGTCTGTTCTCAATTCAAACTTCCTTCCCATGAGGTAATGTCTCCATTTCCTCAGCACATGAATGATGGCCACCAACTCCAAATCATGATTTGCGTAGTTCTTTTTGTGCTCTTTCAACTTCCTGGATTCATAACATATTATGAATCCATTTTGAATGAGGACTCCTCCCAGTCCTTCTTTGCATGCATCTATGCACACCACAAAATCATCATTCGGATCTGCAATCCTTAGGATTGGAGCACTGGTTAACAACTTCTTCAATCGTTGTAAGCTTCTCTCACATTTGTCTGTCCACTGAAACTTCTTCTCCTTCCTTTGCAAGGAAGTGATAGGGTGAGCTATCCTTGAGAACCCTGCAATAAATATTCTGTAATAGCCAGCGAGACCCATAAAGGATATGACTTTTGTCACATTCTTTGGTGCTAACCATTCTCTGATGGCCTAAATCTTCTCAGGATCTATGACTATGCCATCCTTCAAAATAATATGCCCCAAGTAATGGATCTGCTCTTGATAAAATGAGCACTTGCTCAACTTAGCATACAGTTGGTGCTCTCTTAGCACCTGTAACACCATCCTCAGATGTTGTTCATACTCTTCCTCCCACTTGGAATACACCAGAATGTCATCCAGGAAGACTATGACAAACTTGTCCAGATAGTCCCTGAATACACCATTCATCAGGAACATAAAAACAACAGGTGCGTTCAACAGCCCAAACAACACCACTATGAATTCATAATGAACATACCTTGTTCTAAAGGCGACATTTCTAATGTATTCATCCTTTATCCTTACTTGGTGATATCCCGACCTGAGTTCTATCTTTGAAAATATCTTCGCATCCTTCAAATGATCAAAGAGATCATCAATCCTCGACATAGGATAATTTTTATTTATAGTTACTTTGTTCAGTTGTCTGAAATCGATACACAATCTCAGTGTCCCATCCTTCTTCTTCACAAATAGAACTGGGGAACCCCAAGGTGACACTCTTGGGCATATATACCCCTTCCTTAGGAGCTCTTCAAGCTACAATTGCATTTCTTTCATCTCCGACGTACTCATTCTGTAAGGAGTTTTCGACACTGGAGTTGCTCTAGGAATCGAGTTTACAAAGAAGTCAATATCTCTTTTCGAAGGTAGTCTTGGTACCTCCTGGAATATATCCTCAAACTCCTTTAGCATTGCATGGTCTTTGATCTTTGACACCTTATCCTTAGGTGCTTCCTCCAAGTGGGATGCAAATAATTGATAGCCTTTCCTGAAGCACTTCTTCAACTACATTGTTGAGATTTCTCTGACAACAACATCTCTAGGAATTCATTGGACTGTTTTCTGATTTCCTTCCTCATCTAGGCAAGTGAATTCCTTATTACGACAGTCCAAGATGGCATGGTGTTGGTCCAATCAGTCCATCCCAATTATGCAGTCATAAGAACCTAAAGGTAGAATGTTCAATTCAACCTTTGTTCTTAGTCCATTCATGTCCACTAGACATGACTTAACCAATTTTGTAACTATTCTCTTGGTTCCTGTAGCTAGTTGCACCAACCAATATTTTCCATGTTTTCTTCTCGACAATTGAAAACTTTCCACCACTCTAGGAGATATATAACTATGGCTATCCCCTGAATCAATTAAAATAGTAAAGGCATGGTTGTTAATCATACATTCCACTTCAATCATGTGCGACTGATATTCAACTTGCTTGTTGTCCAGGGCTACATATATCCTTGGCATTGTATTGCCCATGTCCTCCACTGTTTTAGCCTACTGAACATTGTGGACAACTCTTACTTTATCATTTATGTGGGGGAAATCTATGTACCTATGGTTTCCTTTACAACCCCAACACTCCATAGGTGTATGTCTTGTCATTTTCCCACCCACTTCAGCCTTCCTGGGCTCTCTAAAAGATGGTTGTCCCTGAGGACTAATTCTGAAAAAGGAAGGTTTTTTCCCCTTCTGCCTCTGCTCTTTCTTGAACTTCTTCTTGTGTTCCCAAGCCTTCTGAAAGGTAGGCCTTTCTTTTTGTTGTTCATATAAGCATTTCTCCCTCCTTATCATTTCTTCCATAGTCTTAGGGTCATCATACTGGATCTTGTCACCAATATAATGTGGCAATCCACTTAGATACCTCTGAATCTTGACAGTCTCCTCCTTGATGAATAGAACATACTTCAACAGTTCAAAAAATCTTTGCTCGTATTCATCAATGGTCATGTTGCCCAACTTGAGTTCAAATAACTCTTTCATCTTTCTGCCATAATATATTTTAGTCAAATATTTCTTCTCGAAATATCTCTTGAATTCCTTCCAAGTGATATCCTTCTCTCTAATGTGTTGTACTTGCACAAGTTGATCCCACCACATGGATTCCTTCCCTTTTAGTTGATACATTGCAATTCTTCCTTCGGCATGAAAGGAATAATTCTGTAGTTGGAAGTACTTCCTCATGCAAAGAAACCATGTCTCAACATATTCCTCCTTTTGGTGTTCTTCATCAAACGTAGGAGGCTTAATCTTATTCATCTCTCTCTTCAGTTAATCTACTCCAGATATCCTATGTTTTCTGGTAGGAGATGGGCTTGAACTAATTTGTGCTTCCTTACGGGAATGCTTTGGGGAGAGATGATGATGTTTTCTAACATTCCTCGATCTTATTTTCCTCTCAGGGGTCCTGCGACTCCCTATTTTTCTTGAGTCACTCTCTTTTTCCAATTTCTTTTCAATCCTATCCAGGCTCCACATCAACTTCAAGTTGAATTTTCCCTATTTATCCGTGGATTTCATGAGTTTTCTGTTATCATCTCGATGAGCCTAGGCATCATTATGTAATATTTCAATGATTTTCATCATATGCCCTTCCTTATCCATATCTTTTCCATGCCCATTGGAGTTAGATCCTTCAACTCCCAAGTGGATGTCCATTCATTTTCTTTCATTCTTTGAACTGGAAGCAATCAGTGCCTCCTCCATTGTTTTCACTCAGTGGCAATTCTATTCGGTTCTGGCACTCGTTAAAATTTTGCAAACACAACGCGCATACAACCAAAATTTGTCAGGCCATCATTCATTAACAAATCCCACAACATTCATAAACAAATATGATTACAGAAAAATGTTCAGATTTCACATCCTTTCAGGGCTCTTCTCTACAAAGTTTTTGGGCACTAGCCCCTTTCTCTCAGTCCCCCAACCCACACGACCATGGATCGTGACCAAGCGCTAGGTCAATAAGCGCTTACTTGGGTCTTTGGCCTTCGAAAATTTCAAAGCGCAACACAACACTCACTCAGATTTTTGAGTTACCGAACTCATGTAGTAGGGTGGATCAACAGTCCACGTCTACCCAACATCCAACGATGGACACTCACTATGGAACCTCAGGTGTCTGAGTTCCGAGACTTCGGGACTTCGGAGCTTTGGAGGATCTCGCATCCACACATCCGAACTGTTAATCTCTGAACATTCCCAATCACCTTTGGTGATGTCATTACATCACATCACTTAATTTTTTCCCAATTGCGGGGGCATGCAACAGTGGTTTGGAGTAACCCGCCTTTCATACCCCAATTCTTCTGATGCTGAGACGTAACCCCTCAGTGAAACCACGGCTTGGATTACAGGACCTCCTTGGAGAATTAGCTTCTGTGCAAATTGGGTCCCCCCTAATGCCTTCTGGCCGTTGATCTTGATGTATCATGATCAACGCCACTGTGGGTCCTCCGACCTTTAACTATGTTACGTAAGCTCAGGCCCCACTAACCCTACTCACACAGGATGTCACATGGTGAAATATTAGCGACTGATATGTGGCCCATTCATATGGGTGACACTTGTCACGTTCCAAATGCCATTTCAATCTTCCATGGGTTCTAAACCCATTGAAATGTGGCACACATCCCATGTGTCCATGTCACCTCCAGGTGATGTCATCACGACTCACCACTTCGGCTCTTCGGGGTTTGGGAGTTTCAACTCCTCTATGCTCGCTTTTTCCCAGAGCACTTTCCCCTGGAGTTCACAATCTACTGACGCGTGTCCTCCTTCATGATCAACGTCTATGAGCGAATTCAAAACTTCGGGCTTTGGGATTTTCAAACTCACAACACTTTCCTCCTCTTGAAGTACTTCCACCCGAAGTACACAATATCTTGATGTGTGTCTTTCACAATAGATGATTGTGATCTACTTCGGCCTTCGGGACTTCGGGAGTTTGTCACTCCACACTTGAAATCCTCTGAAGTTACTTTCCTTTGCCTTCATGGGCACAGATCTAATGGTCAGGCTCTTTTCCTACGATCTATGGTGTGGATCTCCTTCGGAAGTTTATGCCTCAACGCATTCCACTTTTCCCGATTGCCAAACTTCGAAAGGCTTCCAAGATAACCTTCTTGCACCTTCTCCAGATTTGACGGTCGTAAAGGAATCTCCTTTTTCCCAAACATATCCTATGGCTCCAACACCCCAAGTGTTGAGCTCTCTCTCTCTGTGGTCAAATACCATGCCGACTGTGGTTTTATTCTACTGCTACTCCCCCTGAGCTTCGTAACATGGCCAAGTAACTCCTTGGCACTTACAAACATTCTAAGGTTCGAAATTGGTTCCATCCGAACACCATTTCCACTCGAAACCTTGGGTCCAAAGACCACTTATCCGACCCATCCAGGCTCAACCTTGAAACCATGGCTCTGATACCAAATTGTAACATCCCCATCCTGCCATCAGGTTGGGCAACACTACCAACACACTATGAACTTAGCCTTTAAATCTCTAATACCAAATTGTAACATCCCACGGGCCATCAACCCATGCCCAGGGCAATGCTACTGCAGAATAACACTTATATAATTATGCATTTAAGTAATTTAAATGACTTAAAACAAAATAAATCAAAATTATTGTTAACATACAAAATCAATGGCATTAACAATAATTCTTATACGCAACAGAATACATGATAATCATTCAAACATCACAGACATGCATAACATAATATTAAGCACAAATAGATACTTATATTTTAGAATGATGGTAACACCACCAACTGCGTGTAGACCTTCCACGAACCTCCCAGCCTTAGACCATGCTGCTCATCACTCTCAACAGTAGGTCACCCACACGCTGGGACTAAGCTCCTTCGGGAAATGGATTCCTAGCCTAGGCAAGGTCAACAGGAAGACACATAGTTTATGAGGATGGATTCTCTCCTAGGAGACACTTATTCCCATTGCTCATAGACTCTCATTCCCCACATGCCTGTCCCACCCCAGGAGTATACACTTTCACTGTCACCCAGACAGTTCTTCGGCTGCTAAACCTCCCTTTCCTTGGGCTTTAGCAACAGGCCGAACCAGAATTCTCCGAGCTCGGTGGCAGCTACAGGACCCCTTCTAGGAGTTCTCACTTCCTCAACGCACTCTCTCACTTGGAGAGGGTCTCTCATGGGCCTAACAACCTGCTTTCTTCCACTCGATTTTTGACATAGTTGGGGCAACCGCAAGACTAAAAACAAACATACAATGGCTAGCAAGCCACATGCAGTCAAGCACTGCGTGGCCACAGTTACAACCAACTAGAAAACCAAGTATGGGTTCCCCAAAACCGTGACATTTAGATGCTACGACATAGCAAGGCTTAACAATTACAGGATGTTTAGGGTTTCTCAACCAACAACTCAGGATGGATTCTTGGTTCTGGTTTTGGGGATGCGTAAGGGTGTGCAGAAATCCCACGTAGAGGCCAAACGGGTTCAGGTGGAGAACCAAAGAAAAAAACACAGAGGTTGATGATGGAGCCCCGAGCTCAGACAGAGGATGGAAGAATGGCTGATGAACCTCCAACATGTCTCATTTCTTGGATTAAATTGCGTGTGCCTGAGCTGACACATGTCACCCATGAAGCACGCTCCTCCTCCTTTGGAAGTCACCTGTCCTTCCAAAGACTTAGGATAAAACCTAAATTTCACATAGCTTTGGAATAATACTAAAGTATTATTCTTAAGGACTTAAGCTCTTAAGTTTAGCCCCTCTCCCAACCTTTCAGCCCCCTCCCCCTTACCCAAACTTGTGGAAGCTTAGTCCCCCATCAATCTTTCTTCGTGGTCGGTCCACACACAACGATTTTTATATTTTATGAACAATCTGTATGATTACATATACAAAATCGGGCTCGTTGCCTTCAACACTTAGGCTCTCTGGCCTAATAAACACATAAGCCCACCAACCTATATATAGTTGGCTCACTACAATTCATAATACAATTGGGGCACGTCCTTGGGGTATTACATGGGTCATTCAAAACATTGAAGTCCTTACAACCACCAATTTTGTTGAAGAAATGCAAACCATCTTGAACATCCTAAAAGATGAGTTTCCTATGAAAATAAATAAGATGAAGCAATAAATTGACCATACCTTTCAAGAACTTCGAACTTTGAACTTTGAACTTTGAAATTGTGAGGATGCAACCCTACAAGTAGGGAAATTTTCAAAAATAGTGTAAGAACAAGATGAAACCTAAGTTTTATGGCCTGTTATCAAAGGATTTGTACTTGTGCAAATCCCTCCACAAGATCCCAATCTTGTGTAACAATTGGAAGTGTCTACCACTCTCACCTAAGTAGAGTCTTTCCTCATTTTAGTGATGGAAGGAGGTCCACCACAAGGGAGACTTTCTTGCTGACCTCAATAGATCAAATAACAAGATTAGTCAAGCCTACAACCCCCTATCTTGGTCACCTGAAGGTTAGGTCTAGGTCTAGGAGAGGAAATAAAGGTAACGAGGTAATTGTTTCACTTGTACGAGATAATAAACAATTTGAAGCATAATGTAGATAATCACCAAGCTATATAACTCAATAATGACTTCTTAGACACTAGATGATCAATTAATTCAATGGATGTTGCAAAATTACAACAATGACCAATTGTACAACAACAATTAATATTTTGCAACAACAACAAGAAATAGTACTAAGAAACATAGCAATTTAGCATGAAAAATAAACCTTTAACATGTACAATATTATCCAATTGCTAGATGAAATTTCTGAGTGTCTTAAGCCACTTTTCCAAGTATGTATGTATCAATTTAATGTAAAAAATCAGTGGCAATAGTAAACTTTTGTAACAACAACAATAAATAACATTTGTTTGCTAAAGCTAGGGTTAGGGAAGTTAGTAGGATTGTTGAGAGAGAACACTAATTTTAAATGCTACTTTCACCACAAGAACAACTCTAGACTAGTTTTGTTGTCCTCTAGGGATTATGGAGTCAAACATGCACAACCTTGAAGATTGAACTAGGTGAATAAGAAGAGTGATGTTTAAAACCTAAGGTGCAAACCCTCTTGGGCCTTAGGACTAAACCTTCAAGAAAATGGTTCCTAGAATGCAAATGCTCATGGGCCCTAGGTGTTGTTTTCATTCTGCTAAGTTAACTAGGTTTGGGATCAAAGGCTAAGATTAAAACCCTAAGGTGAAAACACTCTTGGGCCTTAGGTTCTTAACCCTAGCAAAGGATGCTTTCATAAAACTTGGAAAATAAAGCATTGTGAATGAGAGAAACATTTATGTCTCCTTCCTAGGGTTTCAACAAGACAAAGTAACATGCAACAAGATAGTAATTAACACTTTAAACATTAGCAAATGACATGAAATTGCATAAATTATTTCTCCCAATTGCTAGACTTGAAAAAACCCTAGTTGCAACAATACATCATCCAAGGAAGCAAAGAACATCCACAAAATATCCTCCTCTAATATAGTGCATGAGATCAAGAGACGAGAGAGATAAATAATGAAATTTGCTAGAGTTACCCTACCTCAAATGAGTGAGGAAGTGATGATCCAAAATGAGAGGAGTGCTAAAACCTAGCACTTCAAAAGTCACCAATATGAAAAGACATGTACCTTGGTGGGTTTGACCCATCATATTTTCCTTTACAAATGTCAAAAATGCAAAAAATAATACAAAAATGGCCACACGTGTGGTGACATCATGCCCCCAATGGAATAGGAGGGCTTCTCCTAAGCCATGTGTCATCCCCTAAGGAGAAAAGGTGGTGGGGGAATGTTACACCCATCTCCAAGTCATCATTGGCATCCAAGTGGCAGCAAACCCCATCATCATCCATCAAACCCTAGCATGATGTCATCCTCTAAATGCCCAACATCCAAGGTGCAAGGGGTGGAATCTAAAGAGGAGAAGGTTGTACATCCCCCAATAATACCCATGCACAACATCCTCCATCTAGTGCAATATAGCCTATGGGGTGTAGAGACCAGGGTGTGGATTTCTTCCCATCTCTGTGCCACCATGACCAAATATTCAAAAATCAAACCCATCTATCCATCGTCCAATGTCCTAAATATGTGAGATACCATGTATAAATGTGTCAAGTCATAGGGTGACTCACTGCTCTGCATCACATGTGCCATATGTTGCAATAAAGGCACAATGTATTGGGTGAAAGCCCGAGGCATCCTTCAAAGAACCATGTTAGGGGCATCCAAATCAAAATAGAATATGAAATCAAGTAAACCAATGTTCATAAGATATACTAGTCCTTAAATCACGCAAAGTAAGTTGTTACTTAAGATATAAGCCACATGAATAATTCACTTCAGTATCCCCTTCAAGTATCACACCGGATGAAGACTTTATGTAAGTTGGCAAGTTTAAATATGGGAGGTCCTTCATCAAACCCTATTAGGTGTGCCAACCAAAACAATGAAAGAAAAGAACCAGGTAGAGGGATAGGTCCCGAGGGAAACAATGAAAGAAAAGACCTAGGTAGGGGGATTGGTCCCGAGGGAAATAGTGAAATAAAAGAACCCTTCAAGAGTAAGTATGATAGTAGTACATGTTGGGCTTACTTCATGGCTTATGGTGTCATTGAATCCATTTCTATGAGCGTCTTTGTGGAGGATGCAATTTCTCTTGAGTTACAACTTTCTAAGCGCTATGTTTTTCCAAACCCTTTTATCTGCCTTTTTATTTGTCCTCTTATCATATTTTCAAGTCCCCTTTTATAAGATTTCAAGCTATAGCATCAATACTTGTGACTGAGGGAAAATTTCGAAAGGGTAGAGCTCAAGTTTGGACCGGCTTTGAAGGGTCCTTTGCTATCATTCCTTTCTTTCTTTAACATCATTCTTTTATTCTTTTAGTAGCAACTGCAATCAACCTCCGAGCCTTCAATCCCTCTTTTCATGAGAGAATGGACCATGAACCATTACTAAAGTTTAGTACATTGGTATAGGCTCCAGGATGGAAATCGTTAAGTATGGTGGGGAATGAAACGTTACTCTTGTGAGGGTTCCCCACTAGTACCCCTTTTCCTTGGGCGGTGAAAACACAGGTCTAGGGCACATAAGCTGACAACCAAGGTGAAACAAGGAAACAAACATAACTTCATGAGCCAATGATCCATTATCCAACTTCAACCAATGATCCTCACCCACATTCCTAGTAAATTAAGCACAACACTTCGCATGAAAGGAGGACTAACATACCTCATGGTGATGTTGGCTTACCATCTCCCATACACTGATTTGACTGGATGTGATGATCTTGGCTGATCTGTAGTAGAGAAGGAAATATGAGGGGAGCTACTAGGCTACTATCTATGGACAAGATGATCATAATCATGGTCGGATCATTGTCTCCATTGTGGTCCACGAGACATGATCTTTTCTAGTTACCCCTAGGCAACGAAAAATGGTTGAGGTGGGTTATGTGTTGGGAATTTTTGAACAAGGGAAGACTCCATCATGTCTTTCATGTATCTTGTTTGAAGAAGACATTAGCCAATGAGGTGGTCCCTGTAACGGAATTTTCTCATTGATGAAGAGGGAAAGGTCATACTATAACCCACAAGCATTCTTGAGGTGAAGGTGATGAATCTTTAGAGTACAAGATCAAATGGAACGACCTCCTGGAGGTCGTCAATTTGAAATCTAAAGCATTTCCGTAAAAGCACCCAATTTTGTGTTGTAAGGAGGAATCCCTTTGGGTAGCCATCAACTAAAATAAAGCCCCCCTTTCTCTTTTCATGGCTTAGAATAAAATTTAATTTAGTATAATTGGATGACATAATAATTTTGTGGATACAATGATATGTGGCTCAAATATTTCCCCCTTTTGTTGTAGTGATTTAATCATTAAGTGAACTAGTACTTTCTTTTGCAGCTTACACCTTGAAATCATTCTAGAGGTCAAATGGAAGACTCTGCTATCCAATTTTAGCAATTTGATGCTTCCTTCAGCTCAAGATTCTCAACTATGCATTTTTTAAGCTATTATACTATGTTTTTTTCACTTATACAAATATGGAAATGCACCTCTCTAATATTTCAACGGTTATTGTAGTAGCGGACTCTATTATTTTTTAGCTTTAGGGACAAAGTTTTTAAGAGGGAGAGCATGTTGTGTATCTAACCACATCATCGTTATTCAGGACTAGTTTCTTATTTATATGAACTATTTTGTATGTACGCTCACACTTTTGTAGTATATTTTAGTATTAGGTATTTATGGTTTCATATTTAAATATTTATAAAATACCATTAATGTAATAAGGGCCTTGTTACTTTTATTACTAAGTTAAGATTTATGTTTGGGGTTTTATCTCTTTTTGGAATACAGATAGGGTGTTTCCCCTTCATTTATATCTCTTATCATTTTAGTAATATAATATACAAGTATCATTGGTGCTCTTCCTCCAAAAAATTCACATTTGCAAGTGCAATCCATCCTTTGTTGTGCATATGCCCCCAATCTCTTATGTTTTTGCCATTATTTTTTCTTACTTGAAATTCACTGTTATCATAGCTTTTGTTGTTAGTTCTGGTCCCTCTAGTAGTTGTAGCGTTAGAGACATTTCAGATGTAATCATGCTACACTATCCAATCCACACATATATGAATATACACTTTTTGAGATCGAATCTTCTTTCGTTCTCAACACAACAAACAATAACCAAGAGGAGATAGTTTCCCTTTAGGTTGAACTGGTTTCTAACAAAGAGGAACTTAAGGACTTGATTTCCAAAATAGAATTTATAATCATCACATCTTGGACCCAAATAGTTAAAGGCTCAAAAAGTCACACCCCTCTCCCCTAACTGTTGGATGTTGTCATCCAAGAAAAAATGAAGAAAACAAATAAACAATTTAAAGCTCACAGCCTCTATGTCAAAGGGACAACCAAATGTGGTGATGCTCATCAAACATTAGTTAAATTTCTCCAAGATGATCTATGTTGGTGTATAAATATGTTCAATATATATGTCTTGCACTCATTTAAATGTCAATTCGGGATTCGTAATCAAAAGAGTTGTTGCACTATATGTGCCAAGAACAGGTAACCTACCTAAGTCTTTTGCATATAGGAAATAATTAATAACATAAAAACTTTGTTTCTAAGATTTCTAAATACTTGAAATATCTTTGAACTTAGAAGAGAAAAATGATAATGAAACTTAAACAAACAACCAATCAAAGAGATTCTATCCTAGAGAAACAAGTCTGTTCATTTCATGCTCATGAATTAAAGGGATGAACTTAAGAAGCTTGTCTCCTGTATCAATCAAAACAATAAATCACAATCAACTCCAATCACTCTTGAAATCAAAATCAACTCCAGCTTCATGTAATTCAAACAAACCAATACAAGGAACATTCAGCATAACCGAGAGACTTCATTTTAGAGCATGAAGATGAGATATAAAGTCTTTTGGTCCCTTGATATACTAAATCTACTGCAATCATAAACTCAAGATATCAATCCCACACTTCAAATAATTAAATGGCCATCTCCAACATTCGAGAATGAAATATCTATTCGATCTAGCACTTGATTGTTCACACCAATCCAAAAACAATTAACTCAATGTTGAATTCTGAAAATGGATTAAAGATCATTAACACACACACATTGTTGTAAAATACTCTCACAAACACACATAATGTATAAATGGAGGTTTACCTTAGTTGGGGCAGTGGGCCCTCGTTGAACCAACAAGGAACCTCTTAAGAAAGTAACAGACTAATGATTTTCACTCATACTCAGGAATTTGCATAATAGATCTTTTGTATTAATTCAACTGGTAGATTGGATCAACAGTTCTTTACTTCATACATAGAAACAATATGTATCGTCTGGCTCTGATAACATACTTCGTTACATTCCTTATTATCCACACACACTATCACCTATACAACATTCCTTATATAAGGTAAGATGATAGTATCAATATCTATAGATAAGCATTAAACAGTTTGAGAGATTTTACAATTGATGTTTACATCAAAATTCTAGGAATCGACTCCATCCTCATGACACGAAGTGCATGAGCGATGGAGTCTCTCGTAATCTGGAAAACTGATTTGGGAGCTTCTGTTCAACTACCTTCTCGAAATCTTCACCATCATACTAGTCAAACTGGCGTTCTGGAAATAGAGGTTTTGGTACTGGAATACGCACAGTCACGAATATGAGTACCAGAATGAATGTGAAGCAGACAGTATCGGAATAGCGCATGACTTGGTACCAGAATGGATTTGGAGAAGATAGTACCGAATCAAAACTGCCTTGGGTACCGAAATGGATTTGGTACCAAATTGCATGATGACTGTTAGTACCGGATAGGTTTCTCATGAGTCAAACCATTAGCACCATACAAAATAGAATACTTTAATCGAATTAATTCAAGAAATTTAAACAAACATGCTTTAAATAATCAATTACCTCTTGTGAAAATGAACAGGGTCATTAGGTATGTGTTTGGGAGGAAATAGTCAAGTATAGGCTTGTAACATAGGAAAAAAGGCTTAGATACAAGGTAAGATAGGGAATTATACATGTCAAAATAGGGACTCAACATTTTTCCCATGCTGAAGGTGTTTCATGTCCTCATGTAACATTATCAAAACTGATACCCAAAAAATTCTGCAAAATTGGATCCTTCTCTGTTATTTCTCGGGTTGCAGGATGCTAAAACCAAAAACTTCACTCCTCAATTCCTTCTTGATCACTGTAGTGTACTGGATCAATCATAAGACCTTGTTGAGTTTGGTAGAGACCTTTGCATGTTGTTCCTTCAATTGTGCATTCGCTACCTTGAAATGCCTGTCCAATACCTTGTACTCTTCAACTTCTTGCTTCAGCCTCTCAATCTCTGCTGTCAATTTTCGTTTGTTCAAGGATTTGTCTGGTCTAGGTGTGATTTCTTCCTTAGTCACCTTCTCTCGGGATTCTTTTTCTTTTCTCAAACCCCTCAAAGTCTCTGTTACCAACCCTTCTGTCTCACTTACTGTGGCTCCACAACCACTTTCTTTTTTTGGAGAACTCGAAATATCCATGGGTTCTCCTTGAAGAGAAGGTATATTTGGAATCGTCGCCTACTTGGCCATTCTTCTGGTGGTCCTTCGTATGGGCAACAATACTTTCTTAGATTTGCTAACAAGGGTAGGAGTTTCCTCAAACAAATTCCTTTTCTTAACTTTAACATCTATTGTAGGCCTAGATGCATGTTTCTCCTATGTCAACTTTTTTTTTATCTTGAGGCCTTGAGTTGTGAATTCTGGAGTTTGCTTCTGCCGGCCAACCCGTATTTCTACCCTAGAAGATTGAGGCGTAGGTTCTAGAATTTGTGCCTTCTCCCTTTCTAGCTTCTTTTTATTTCTACTTGTCACCTTAGCAATTTCTTTCAATTCACCAACCAGTTTTTGGGAAGACCGAGTAACTTTAGGAGTATTTTTCAATTCTTTAGGGGATTTCAGAGGGGGTTTGACAGTTTCCTCATGTAAAATCTCTTGTTGATATGTCTCCTCTTTCTTTCATTTCTTACTATGTGATAGTTTGTCTTTAGGACACATGACTGAGCTAGATGATTTAGACTGTGCATACTTTCTCTTGTTTTGTAAGTTGAGGTCAGGGGTCTTCTCTACTTGGCTGGCTGGTTCTAGTGACACCTCCATGATTGCTTCAGGAATGCTGTCTGATCGACCTCCTAGCTCAGAGTCTTCTGTTTTATCCTTTTGAATTGAGATAGGACTTATTTTCTGGGATTGGCTGACTTTCCTCTTCCTCGATATAGTATGTTCCCCTACGACAGACTTTTCTGACACTGATTTCTCAATGGGATGAGATGAGTTGGGTGTAAAAATTCCTTATTTACCTCATGATGTCATCCTTCTGTCTTTCTTTTCCTTTTTTCTTGAACCCTCACTGTGTATCCCTGCCTTTTGTATCTCAACAGATTTGGACATTTTTTCTTGAGCGAAATTCTGTTGGAGTAATTGCTTCCAACTACCACCTTGTGTCCTTAAAGCATGAACAACCAAAAGTTTGATTAAACCATGGTGATGAAGGCTAGTTTCAGGTTTCTTGGAAACTGACCTCACCCCTCTCGCCATCTTATTTAAACTCATCCATAGGAAGTGGGGAAAATCAATTTGTGTTCCTCCCTCGAAATGTGATAGAAGCTTCAAATGATAAATGAAGGTCACTGCATACCTTCCTTTTCAAGTGAGGAATTTCTGCAGACTTATGAGCATCGTCCAATATTACTCTTTGACGTAGCTTTGAGGGATGCCCTTGGTCCAATTGGGGTCTTGATGTTCTGATTTGAGGAATTTCTGACAGAGTTTCCTGTCAATGATCACCCTCTTGAAGTATTTTTCCCCAGCCATGGGGAGACCTGTAGCTTTTGATATAGTGGCTTCTGTAATTGTTAGCTTCATGTCCCCAAACTACACACTTCCTCCATCATATGTTTGTTCAAAGGAAAGAGAAATTCCCTCGTGATGGCCTTTAAACTTCTCCAAAAATGGCACCCACCCTACCTGTTCATATTTTTCCTTGCAAGCTTGATATTTTATTGTTTCCATGTACAATTGAAATATAGGCTCATGCCTATTGACCCCCATGCTAGCTTAAACAATTATCTCGAGCATATGAGGCACATACAAAGGATCAAGGGTTGAGTACTGGATAATCATAGACTGAGATAGATTACCAGACAGGGAAAAATATGCAAGGGATATGAAGGCATGAGATATCTATAGATGGTGTGACAATAACGGTAAATAATGCTCATTTGGATGGTAGAGCCATCTAGAGGAGCGTTTATAAATGAAAGTGTAGATTACAATGGTCACATCGATAATCATGATGATATGGTGAGGCAAGTCAGATCCACTAACAACTTACAGACTCGTGGGAAAATTGGTGTCGGACAATATTCTCGGAAGGGTGTGGTCGTTATGATCGGGACTCGTGAGTGTAAAATCGACTGGGATCATTGCTTGATATGCTTAGAGATGTGGTTCATGTCACTTCATATAGTACGGTAGCGAATCATAAGTTTATGGGGTTTATTTACCAGATAGACAGAGGGAGTATGAGTTTGATCCGATAAGAGACATCATGACCTTGCACTCTTAATATTTTGGGGAATAAGGACATTTTCTCCCTACGGAAATGTGGTCGAGGATTTTACAAAGGTTCGTGAAAAGGGGGGTATGTCATGATCTGAGAGCAATCGAATGTTTTTAATGCATATTTAGTCTAATTCCTTTAAATAAAATGAAAAAATGTTGAATTTGTATGTCCTAGCACTAATAATTGGACAACAACTTGGAAATATGATGAAAGTTACTAGTCACATTCTTACCAATACTCGATCATCTAAGTACCATATCACCTGTGTGCAGAGTTTGTGATTAGTACCGGAATATCACAAGGTCCCTTCTTTAATATCGTATGGGGTTTAGTACCGGATAAGCATAGAGTAGTGATGACCATTGGTACTAGATAAGCAGAGCGCAATGATGGCCATTGGTATCGGATATGCACAAAGATGAACATTGTTTTCTGGTTGAGAAATTTTGACACAGATTCTGGTGGAAGTGACTTGTAGAAACAACTGGTGTTCTGTGATCAGATTCGATTGCAAAACCAAGTAGATGGAATAAATACCAAACCTTAGGAATTCTGAGTTTTGCAAGAAGAACTCTGTGGCAGGAGGGTATTCTGTGAATTGGATGATCAAGTGTTAAGATTCATAGAACCCTCTTCTTTTGGAACCAGGGTAATCACAAGCTCCCTCTGGTATTTCCTCTTTATTACAAAAATAATAATAATCCTAACTACTACTTTTCTGTGGATTTTTTCAAGCCTAGATTAGTTAATGCTCATCGGTATTTTCACTTTTAAAGAGTCTGAAAAACTTAAAGGAAATTCTTTATACTGTCTCGTGGATTTTTCTTGAGCTCGGGCCAGTTCCTGCTCGCCAGTATTTTCAATTTTAAAGAGTCTGAAAAAATTAAAGGAAACTCTTTATATTGTCCCGTGGATTTTTCTCGAGCCCAGGCCAGTTCCTGCTCACCAGTGTTTTTAATTTTAAAGAGTCTGAAAAACTTAAAGAAGACTCCATCTGATAAATGTCCTCCTTATTTGTCTATTTACATGGGAACACAACCAACTTTTTTTCTTTTGTTAGTTACATCAGAAAAATAAAAGAGAATCTCTATCTAATGACACACCTATGTACAGAAAATAAATTTGTACAATTGAACTTACTGTGGTAGGTCAGCAGGAGGAGAAACCCTCTTGCTTACCAGTTGCATTTCATAACTCCGAAGAACATTTTTGACAAAATCCTTTTTTGATAGAGGCTTATGATAAACCTTCAGTCGATGCCCATTTACAACAAAGGAGGCCTGATTTTCATCAATGGTCTTTATCCTTGCTGAACCATTGGCATAAACTGTGTCGATCTCATAGGGCCCCATCCATCTAGTAGACAATTTACCCTTGAAATTTTTGAATCTACTATCATATAGGAGGGCCCAATCCCCTGACTGAAAGGACTTATTTTTGATGTACTTGTCGTTCCATTTGGTCCTTTGCTCTTGTATCAGGGTGGTTCTTTGTAGAGCATCTTGCCTTATCTCATCAAGCTCATTTAATTGTAATAGCCTCTGTTTTTTAGCTTCGTTCAGGTCCATCCCTAATTGCATGGAAGTTTTGAAGGTTTTTACCTGAAACTCTATGGGCAGCAGTACCTGCTTCCCATACACCAACTCATAAGGTGTATGGCCTGTTGTATTTCTTCAAGCTGTCCTGTAGGCCCACAAGGCCTTAGGAAACCTATTAGCCTAGTCTTTTTGATGCAGTTGAACAGTCTTAGTGAGGATGGCCTCTATCACTTTGTTGATCGATTCCACTTGGCCATTGGCTTGGGGGTGATAGGGTGAAGAATTTCTATGTTTGATCCTGTACTATTCAGTAAGAGCCTTGACCAAATTTGAGGTGAATTGTGTCCCTTGGTTAGTGACTATTTCCCGAGGTACCCTGAAATGAGTGAAAATTTCCTCAAAGAGAAAGTCTACAATAGATTGTTCATTGTCTGAATATAAATCCTTGGCTTCTACCCATTTTGTTACATAGTCTGTGCAAACTAAGATGTATTTTTTCCTGCGGGACATGGGATTGATAGGTCCTACAAAATCTAAGGCACATTTTTCAAAGGGTTCAATCACTACTTGGGCTTGGAGTGGCATTTCATCAACTGCTGTAGGTTTTCCCATTCTTTGGCAATCATCGCAGCTGGCCACGTATTTCTTTGCATCTTTGAAGATGGTTGGCCAATAATAGCCAGACTATAGGATCTTGTATGCTGTCCTTTTGTCAGCAAAATGGCCTCCACAAGGGCCATCATGACAAGGTTTGAAGATCTCCTGCATCTCATCCTCCTGAACACATCTTCTGATTACCAAATAAAGTTCAATTCGGTATAAGAAATCCTCATGCCACATATAATTGGCACTTAGCTAAATAATTCTTTGTTTTTCTCTGGATGGCATACTTTGAGGCAGTTTTCCAGTTACAATATAGTTGGCTACGTCTATATACCAAGGGGTGTAAGTAGAAATGGAAAATAGATTCTCATCCGGAAAATCATCATCTACTGGAGTACTGTCACCTATATGACTAAGTCTAGACAAGAAATCAACAACCAAATTATCTCTTCCAGGACTATCAATGATAGTGATATTGAATTCTTGTAGTAATAACAGATCTAGTCGCTCTAATATTTGTAACAAGTTTGTTCATTAAAAATCTAATATCTGAGTGGTTAGTGTGCGCAAAAACTTTGTATCCTGTTATGTAGTGTCTAAATTTGTAGATGGCATGTACTACTGACAAAAATTATTTTTCCGTGACAGTGTAGTTTACTTCAGCAGGTGAGAGATTCTTGCTAACAAAGTATATAGCATAAGGAATCTACCCTTCCCTTTGTCCTAAGACAACTCCCAAATTGGTATCTGAGGCATCTGTGCAAATATGGAAAGGAAGAGACCAATTTGGTCCTCTCAAAACAGGGGCACTTGACAACTTTGTTTTTAAGATTTCAAAGGAGATTTGCCATTGCTCATTCCAAAAAAATTCAACATCTTTTGTCAATAGTTTGAAAAGGGGGGCAACTAGGTTTGTAAAGTTTTGAATGAACCTTCTATAGTAACCAACATGCCCTAAGAAACTTATGACTTCCTTTTGTGAGCTAGGGATCTTGATTTGGGAGATAATATCAATCTTGGCAGGGTCTACTCTTATTCCTGTACCGAATATGTGGTGACCTAGAACGATTCCTTCAGTGAACAACATTCTATATTTTTCATGACTGAGTGAAAGGTTGGTCTCTTTACACCTAACCAATACCTTCTCTAGATTATCCAATGCCTATTGGAAATCATCCCCATACACCATGAAGTCGTCCATGTAGACTTCCACACAATCATTGGTTAAATCAGAGAAAATATCCAAGACAAACCTTTGAAAGGTAGCAGGGGCATTACATAAACCAAAAGGAAGAACGCTATAGGCATAGGTCCCCCAGGGGTAGGTGAATGTGGTCTTATCCTTATCTTCTGGTGAAATTTGAATTTGATTGTAACCACTAAACCCATCCAAGAAAGAAAAATACCTCTTCCCAGACAAAGTGTCTAAGACCTGATCTATGAAAGGTAAAGGAAAGTAGTCTCTATAGGTAGCCTTTTTTAATTCTCGAAATTCCACACAAATCCTCTATTTCCCGTTTTTCTTTGGTACAATAACTAATGGGAGACCCACTTGCTATCTAATATAGGGTAAATGAAATTGGCTTGCAGGAGTTTCTGGAGTTCTTCTTTCACTATATCTTTCAGGGTTGGATTCATTCTTCTTTAGGGCTGCCTAACAGGTCTGATCTGATCGTTAGTGTAAATATGATGCATACAAGTGTCTGGGTGGATCCATTTCATGTCAGAGTAGTCCCATGCAAAAGCATCAGTTTTCCCTTGAATCATTTCTATCAATTTCTGTTGTTGATCTATTTCTAGGCTAGCATTGATATATAAGGACTTTCCAGGACTGATTTCCACAGCTTGAACAACTGATTCTTTCCCTTCCTCTATTTGTGAAACAATGGCTACTGTAGAAGTAGAAGGGTGCCAAATTTATTGCAATTCGTGGCTAAAGATGTGTGTGGAGTTAGGGAAAGATTGAGGATAATAAATGCATGTTGAATCAACCAAGAATAGACTTAATATTTGTTCTTCAGTTTTCTCTTGTACTCCTTTTACTTGTTAAAGTGTCAGAAAGGGATGAGTGCATTCCTCCTCCCCATAGGGATTCTCCAACCAGAGAGGAACTTCAGTGGCTGGTTGGGCGGGGGGAAAAAGGATAAGTTTTTGAGTTTGAGTGCCATTGGAAATTGTCATCTCTCCAGATTGACAACTAATGAGTGCATCAACAGTGGCCAACCAAGGTCGGGCGAGTACTACTATATGTACTGGTTTGGGGGATTTGGGATGAATTACTAAAAAATCCACAGGGTATTCCCAAGAAGCCAATGTAACTATTATATCATCTAAACTTCCTACTGGGGTGATGACAGATTTATCTGCAAGCTCCAACAAAGTTTGTGTTGGTCTTAGGTGATCTAGTTGTAGTGTTTTCATAGTGTTCACTGACATCACATTTATTGTTGCCCCTAGATCAATCAATGTGTTAGGTAAGGCAACACCATTGATTTCTATGGTTACTGCTGGGTTCCCTGGATCACTATACTTAAATGGAATTTCTATTATAAACTCTGATAACTGCCCTACCACTTGTATAACATGAGGCTCCTTCCTCTTCCTCCCTGGATTTTTAATGCAAAGGTCCCTTATAATTTTAACATAGATAGGTATGTATTTAATGACCTGTAGTAGTGGGATCTTTACACATATGTTCCAGAGTTCAGTCTCTAGATTATGTCCTAGAGGTTCCTCAGTTTTCTTTACAAGAAGCCTTTCTGGATAACGAGGATTTATTTTCTAAGGTGTTTCTGCTACGAGGGAGTTGGGAGAAGGAATTTCTTGTTGTACATGGGTGTTTATTTATTCATTTAATGGATTAGTCATTTGTTCTTATCTTTGAACTGTTTGGACATCTATTTGTTCTTCTTGATTTGTGTGATTTTCTACTTGTTCCTCTTGGATAACCACAGTGGGATTTGTTTTTTTTACAACCCTTCCCGATCTTAATTCAATTCCATTGAATGGAGCTGGCATTATTACATATGCGGGAAAGGTTTGTACTTCAATCTTTTGTATAGTTTGTGTCGGCCTGTTATTTGGGTTAGGGATAGGTTGTGCAGGAATAGGGGTAGGTCGAGGAGGGTTTTGGATAGGTGCAACTTGCATTGGTTGCTACATATTTGGATTCATGGGTAGTGCGAGTTATTGTTGTAACTGTGGGGGCGAAAGAAGAGAAGGCAGGTTAAATCCTGGGAGAAGCTGGGAAACATTTGAAGGGTATTGTGGATAGGTGGGAAAATTTGTTGGTTGGAAGGGAACATTCCCATATACAGGTCCTCTCCATCTTTGTTTCCAAGGTCGGGTTTGTGGCGACCATTGAGGATAAGACATGGGGAGTACCCATTGCTGTTGGGGGTATTGTGTAGTTGGTTTTGTAAACGTGTTGGGGTTTTGTTGTCTCCATGGTCTCCTAGGGTGGTAGGATGTTTCAGGTTCTCCTCCTCCCTTGAACATGGCCTTGAGTCTAGGTAGAGAAGGGAATTCATTAGTAGGATGGTCCTCTATACAGAGACCATATATTTCAATAACATTAAGGGGGCATTCCTTTTTAGGGTGCTTCCTCCTACACTGATGACAGAAAATTGCCAACGCGACATTTTATTCCTCTTGTTTTCTTTTAATTTTCATGGTATCAAGTTGGGAACTGATGGTGTTTAGGATATCTGTTTTGAAGTTTTCTAATAGATTTCCCAGTTCAATCCTAGTGACACCTCCAGACGTGGGTTTAACAATTCTGTTGGTAGGATCCTTTATACTTTTCCCAGTTTTAGCTTGACTGCGGGAGTATCTTTTACAATACTCTTCTATGTCTGCAAATGGATTTTGGTACACATCCCCAGAGCTCATGAGGTTTAATACTTCAATGCAATCATCCCTCACACCCTTTAAAAAGACAGTCCTAATTGTAGCTGTGTCTAAGGAAAACTGCTTAGTTTTTTGGTAATTGTATAAGAACCTCTCTAGGTAATCTTCTAAGCTTTCTTCTTCAGATTGTTGCATTTTGAATATATCATTCCTATCATCCCTAGGTCTGCAGTAATCTTGGTATTTCTGGAGGAAGGTATCCTTCATACCATCCCAAGACAAAGTGGTGTGTTCCCCTAAGCTCATGAACCACCTTAGTGCCGAATCTTTTAGTGTAGTTGGGAAAGGTTTTAAATTTTTAGCATTATCTGTGTAGTTATAGCTCCTAAACAATATGTCAAATTCAAATAGAAATGAGTCAGGGTCTTCTGTCAACATACCTCGAAAATGAGGAAGTGAAGATAATGGAATGTTCTTCATAGCAACGTCTTTAGCAATATCCAGTATGGGGAATCCAAATGTCTCTATTTCATTAGTTGTGTTTCCCTCTTCTTCTTCCATATCTCCAAACAACCTGTAGGGGGGTGGTGAGGTCTCTCCACTGAGTGATGTTTCCACCACTAGGTTGCTTGGTATATCTATTTGTTCCAAGGTTTTGTGTGGCCTTCCAACAACATATGCAACCTCTTCTATTACTACGTCTACTTCTTTTCCAGATTCTCCTTTGGATGGGATCGCTAGTGCTTCCTCTCTTTCTTGTTGTCTTATGTCTTCAATCTGAACACTGGATTCATATTTAGTTCCCTTTGTTGTTGTTGCAATTGTTTCTTTTGAGCTCTCTCCTCTGAGAATGTTTCCTACACAATTTTTAGATGAATTAGTGTAAGGGGGGGGGGGGGGGGNTTGTTGTTTTCTTTTCTAGATTTTCTGAAATTTTAGGATCAATAAATCTACCTTTATTATCCCTATACCTACTCATAAAAGAAATTCAAATAAAATAAATAAAAATGTAGATTCATAATTATCAAAGGTAGGAGGACAACCTGACTTTAGAGAAACCCCACCAAAGTGGATGCGTAGGTTCTTACCTCTCGTCTTATCATATTCTCTCCACCCTTAGATTGTCCTTAAATCCAATCCAAACTTCATCAAACCAATCAAAACTCAAAATGCTACCTATTATTGTTTACAACTCCCTAACAATGATGCCAAAATGTTGGTGTATAAATATGTTCAATATATATCTTACACTCATTTAAATCTCAATATGGGATTCGTAATCAAAAGAGTTGTTACACTATATGTGCTGAGAACATGTAACCTACCTAAGTCTATTGCATATAGGAAATAATTAATAACATAAAAACTTTGTTTCTAAGATTTCTAAATACTTCAAATATCTTTGAACTTAGAAGAGAAAACTGATAATGAAACTTAAACAAACAACCAATCAAAGAGATTATATTCTAGAGAAACAAGTCTGTTCATTTCAGGCTCGTGAATTAAAGGGATGAACTTAAGAAGCTTGTCTCCTGTAGCAATCAAAACAATAAATCACAATCAACTGCAATCACTCTTGAAATCAAAATCAACTCCATATTCATGCAATTCAAACAAACCAGTACAAGGAACATTTAGCATAACTGAGAGACTTCATTTCAGAGCATGAAGATGAGATATAAAGTCTTCTGGTCCCTTGATATACTAAATCTACTGCAATCATAAACTCAAGATATCAATCCCACACTTCAAATAATTAAATGGCCATCTCCAACATTCGAGAATGAAATATCTATTCGATCTAGCACCTGATTGTTCACACCAATCCAAAAACAATTAACTCAATGCTGAATTCCGAAAATGGATTAAAGATCATTAACACACACACTGCTGTATACAGGGAGGTATACAGGGAGGTTTACCTTAGTTGGGGCGGTAGTCCCTTGTCGAACCAACAAGGAACCTCTTAAGAAAGTAACAGACTAAATCTTTTCACTCATACTTAGGAATTTACATAATAGATCTTTTGTATTAATTCAACTGGTAGATTGGATCAATAGTTCTTTACTTCATACATAGAAACAATATGTATAGTTTGGCTCTAATAGCATACTTCGTTACATTCCTTATCATCCACACAGTCTATCACCTATAAAACATTCCTTATATAAGGTAAGATGATACTATCAATATCTATAGATAAGCATTAAACAATTTGAGAGATTTTACAATTGATGTTTACATCAAATTTCTAGGAATCGACTCCATCCTCATGACATGAAGTGCATGAGCGATGGAGTCTCTTGTAATATGGAAAACTAATTTGGGAGCTTCTGTTCAACTTCCTTCTCAAAATCTTCACCATCATACTGGTCCAACTGGCGCATTATGGAAACAGAGGTTTTGGTACTGGAATACGCACAATCATGAATCTGAGTACCAGAATGAACGTTAAGCAGACAGTACTGGAATAGCACATGACTTGGTACTAGAATGGATTTGGAGCAGATAGTACCGGATCAAAATTTCATTGGGTACCAAAATGGATTTGGTACCGGATTGCATGGTGACTAGTAGTACCAGATAGGCTGCTCATGAGTCAAACCATTAGGACTATACAAAATAGAACACTTTAATTGAATTAATTCAAGAAAGTTAAACAAACATGCTTTAAATCATTAATTACCTCTTGTGAACATGAACAAGGTCATTACATATGTGTTTGGGAGGAAATAGTCAAGTATAGGCTTGTAACATAGGCAAAAAGGCTTAGATACAAGGTAAGATAGGGCATTATACATGTCAAAATAGGGACTCAACAATCTAATTTTGGCCACTATTGCTTCAGACAGAGTTTGGCTCAACCAAGATGACTCATGGAATGTAAACTTTCACATAATATAAGAAATACTAGAGGTTCTAAGATGAAATAAAAAATTGATGCTCAATTGACTAGACAAAATCTACTTGGATGAAATTGAACTTCAACAAGAAAAACTCAGATTATAGAGCCAAGATATTTGAGGCAAGAAATAGGGAAAATAGGTTGTGATATGTAATGGTATGGATTTGATTAGACACTCACCTATGATAGGGTGGTATAAGCCTTATCCCATTCCATCCACCTCATCTTAGTTCCATACCATGAAGCCTTAGTGTCACATAATTGTAGTGAAAAATTTCAACGGTCTGCTCTTTTTCTCTCTAGTTTCCTCCAGTGACATAATTCATGAAATATATTTCTTCTCATGAAAACATGACACCAAAAATAAATTATTACCAAACTTCACAGGGTACTCTTAAATTTTGGTACATAGACTTAGGTGGGGGTACTCTTAAATTTTGGTACATAGACTTAGGTGGGGGTACTTTCCATTTCAGGAGAAATTCTCCCATTATATATGTGTAGAAGGTTCATATATGTTTCCTAGGTTCTTTTTTATTTCTTTGGAGAGGAAATCTCCACTAAAGAATCTATATATTGCGATGTGAACTTCCCCCATCCCACACATTCTATTTCTTTGGACATTGACTCTCCTTATGCAAATTTGTAGCTTAAGGTCCGAAATTTCGTTGTTTGAGGAGACATTCTTATTCTAGGTGACTTCAATGCCCAAATTGACTAGATTGAGTGTTCCAACCATGATTTGTACTTAGGCCCTTTGACGTTTCACACAATTAATGTTATGAACATAATATATACTAATAAATATAAATACATTATAATAGTTAATGAATAATTAATGAAGAGACACCTTACCAATGAAAGGTCACGTCTCTTTGTTAAATGGTGGCAATTTACCCTTTTACTCTTATGGCAATTGTATGGATTGGTATAATGAACAATAGAGTTATTGCACTTAATCGTACGAAAAATGTTGTACATAATAACTTGTGGTTGCATGGTTGTAAATAGTAGATATTGATGTACACATTGGCTAGTAATAATATTTTGTTTTTATTCTTTTATTTTTCGTTATAATAGGAAAACAAATATTCTTTTCTTTTTCCATATATATATATGTGTGTGTCTGTGTGTATTTTTTTTCCTTTTCTTTTTTCTTTATGGAAACACAAACTTCTTGTTCAAAAAATTCTTGTAAGTGAATTACCACAATAGGGATATTTAATTCTTGTGTTGAAGTAAGAGAGCTTGAATTTACCGAAATTTTTTTGGTAGTTTAAACCATTCTTTTACACTTTCTTTCTTTTCAATATTCTTGTCAATGCAAGGTGGAAGGAATCTCTTTACTTTTTTTATTTTAATTTTTGGGTAATAGTTAATGTTTCTTCAATATTGTATTCTGTAGTGGAAATTTTAGACTTCAAATGGCCAAGGGCCAATTATGGTCAAGGACCAAAAAATTTAGAGAAACTTTGTTTGTGGCCAAAAGTAGGATCAAGACGAAGCTCTGATACCACTATGGTGAACCAAGCCGGTTCACCAGGTAAATACCCAATGTAAGTAGGAAAACATGTTATAATCCATAAAGGATAATATATTAAATAATAATGTATATGAATATGAGATGATGAGATACAATAATAATGAGGGCCTTATATACCCACGCAGGGGTGCCCTTCCATGAAAAAACATGACCTTTCATTGGGAAGGTGTCTCTTCATTAATTATTCATTAACTATTATAATGTATTTATATTTATTATTATATATTATGTTCATAACAATTGATAACTAAGAGAAGGGACTCAACAAAAGATCAGTGGGCTTTACTATCAACACCTATGGAAAACTCCTAGTCTTTTTAGGATAGGAAATTCTTATGAGATGGACATTATTAATGGTACTAAGCATTTACCTCATTCCAGTGGGTACACTTGCTTTCCTTTTGCTAGAGGAGCCAATGTGGTTGATTATGTGTTGGGTAATGAGTATTTTCTTCAAATATCCTTTATTTTCAAGTATCCACGATCCCCTGCCCCTTAACCTATCATGTAATGATATCCTTTTAGAGCCCTATAAACCAACCAAATTTGGGTCCCACCACTCTCACCCACCTTGATCCCTTACCATCCATTTTGATCATTCCATTTATGAGAATAAACAACTAATCTTATCCTCATTTAAAAAACTCGAGATTCGATAAAGAGAGTGAATCTCTTCTCCTAAGCTATTTGGTGGACAACTTTAGATGATATTCCCCATTCCATCTACAACTCCATCCTCACTATTTGCATGGATCTTGCACTTGAAACTCATGGTTTGATACAAATTGCAAAAACCTCCATTGGTTATTAGAATATACTCTCTGCCATTGAACCATTGAAACCAAGCTAGCTCAAACTTCTATGTAAGTATACTTAGGAACAATAAACCCCCATATCTCCTATGTAAACAAAACTAGATATTTCGATAGCATAGACTCTAATAACAATCCTTTTGGAGAATATTCTTATCGAAAAAGTCCCCTTGCACCATCACTAATATTTAAACTTGACTTAACTACACCACATCATTGTTTAATGCACCCAACTAACCACCTAACATTGTCAATCTAGAGCCATCTAATCACCATTTCTTTCATGATCACATTATCATGCAAGCCATCTTCAAACTCCAATCCACTAAAGCTCAAGGTACAAAAGGCTTGAAATCTGAATTCTTTAAACATAACAAAATGGTCTTCACTGCTGAAATCTGAATTCTTTAAACATAACAAAATGGTCTGCATTGCTCATATTGTGTAACATTTTAATGACATTATTTCCTTTGGCTTTCCTTCCTTCTAGACTTCTCGTATCCTTTATCCTATTTACAAATTTCAGGTCCAGAATGAGCCAAGTTATTATCAGGGTATCATGATTGGGAACATATGAAACATAGTTGTTGACTTTATAATAATTGTGACCTTAAAGCAATAACGTTAGCCCTAAAAACCCATATTTTTGCATAAAAATTGAAAATCAACCCCTGAATTGAAAAGTAGCACTACTTGTAGCACATTTTGTTTGTTTGTTTTGTTTTAGGGTTAAAGTTACAATCTTTTGCAACCATGGTGGTAAAAATATATAATATTGCTAAAAACACCCTTAAAATCAACCCCTAAAGTGAAAAGTGATGTTATCAATAACACTTTTCTTTTCTTTTTTCAGGGCTAAAATTACATCATTTTAGAAACCATGCCTCCCAAAACATGTATTGTTTCAAATGAAACCTTAAAATCAACCTTAAAACAATCATTCATGCAAGGTTAGTTTATCACTCCAAGCACCTTTTTTGAGGATTGAAATTTTAATACTTTTAACACTATTTTTGTATAGTAGTATCACCAATCTCACTATATATATTTTCAAGTATATTCTCATTAATATTTTTCAACCAAACTATAAATTCTATGACAATATCATCCCATAATATAAAATTCAGGTGGAGGCCAATTCATTTGAGTCCCTTAAGATTCATTTGAGTCCCTTAAGATTACCAGTGGGTGGTTGACACCTCTATCTGGATATTCCAAGGAAGAGGGATCCAATCCAGTGGAATCCCTCAATGTTACCCTCTTGTGGTTGCCACTATCCTCCATTCAGATATTTTGGAGATCATGTGGTTACTCTTCACTTGATGCTATTCCTCAGCCATTGTATTAATTATAGCTTTATGTAGCTTACCTAACTATACCATTTATTATACTTTCTATATTTGAGTAGGTTAGCCTAGTGACCCTCTCGAGGCTAGTGCCATAACCATGAAGGATGTGTATGAATACAAAGGTGCACTCCTCATTTGTATTATATTATGGATGTGAGTTCATTCATTCTTTTCTTAAGGGCACCTCTAAGCAATTCATTGTAGTTGTGGTATTCCACTCTATTTGTATGGTTAATTCTTCTTGGATGAAGATATGGTCCGTGAACTTATTTCTTGTGATCTATATTAAGGGTTGTTATTAATATTATGTTTTGATGATTGGAGTAGGGTTTATTGAAGATATAACTATAGATTTTCTATATTCTTATGATTTCAATATGTATTAGTGCTAGTGTGGACTCTTCTTTCACTACCTAACATTTTTCAAGTTTGAAAAATGGTTGCTAGTGTTGTTGTAGCACAATTTAAGGTTTGAAACTAGGGTTTCAACACTTTTTTTTAGACAAGAAGCATGTTTCTAGGGTGTTTTACCCTTTATTTCATTAGTGCCCCTCTTTCTTGGGCAATTTTTGTTCTTTTTGGCAGATTTGTGCCTTTTTTCTAGGGAAATGCACTCCATTTTCTCTCTCTCTTTTTAGCCAAAAACATATTGTTGTTTTTTCAGGGCAATGTCGGTATCATGGTTTTTAAATCTATGTTCATTAAAAAAAAAATCCCAATGGAACTTCACATTACATATTGGTTATCTACTTACTCTCCAACGATCAAGATAAATATAATTGGGAGGGAGCCTGATTTTTGGATGTGGTGATATCCTTATTGGCAACACCAAATTTGGAGAACCTCTTCATGTTTTAAGAACGTAATCAATTCTTCTTTCTATATATTGTATCACTCACACCAACAAAATGTGGAGTTTTGGTCCCACTGATGGGATATCAAGGACATCAATGATGGTTTTAAAATCATTGCTTCCAAAGATTGTGATAAATTTGACCATGCACAGAAGTTGGGGAAATATTCATTTCCTTCAAAGGAAGTGTATTCACTGTGATGGTTGCTAATGTTGATGGCATCGACAAACTATGGCATCAATTCTCGAGTCATAACAACTTTGAGACCTTGCTTCATATGATTTGTCTAAGGATTGCAGATGACCTTCCATAGTTTGAACCACCCAGTGGTGTTTGTGAAGGATGTATGCTGGGAGAATACCATTATGAGTCCTTTCCTAAGGATATAGTAGGGCAAGCATCTTGTCCTCTTGACACGGGACAATGATATTTTCGGACCTATGACCACTCTACTTAGTGTGCTAAATATCTCCTCACCTTCATTTATTATTTCTCTCTATTTATTTGGATATATACTATTTGATTCAAAGGGGAAGCCTCTGATACATTCAAGGACTTCAAATTCCCAGTGGAAAATCACAACAATCACATGATCAAATCTATCAACATTGATCTTGGAGATGAATATTTTGGTGATGAATTTCATCCATTTCTCACATCTCATGACATTATTTGGCATAAGGAAGTGACTCAACGAGATGAGGAATCACATTGAAGTAGTAGAGATATTGTGGAAATGGCTTGTTGCATGTTGCATTCCCAACAAATGGAGCTTAAATTTCAGGGTGAAGCAGTGTTTTGTGTAGCTCATATCATCAATTGGATACCTATTCATGATGTTCATCATATGATTCCTTTTGAGAAATATTATCGTTACAAATATTTAGTTTTGTGTTACAATATCTTTGGATCTTGTGGAGGGGCCCATATTCCCCCCAAAAAGTGAAACAAGTTGCAACTTGTAGGTCATCACTATACTTTGGTGGGATACAATGAAACATCCAAGGCATATCACTTATATGATCCTTCAATGACCAAGGTGATTGAACAAAGGGACAATGTTTTTGATAAGGTTATTTCTGATGGTTTGCAAATATCATATCCCACACTTATTGTAGAAGATTCATCTCTAGTTGTCTCAATGGATCTCTTATTTTTACGCCCTAATGACGACTCTCCTCTTTTGAGTGCTTCTTGTAGCGCCACCTCCATAGTGATTCGATGAACTACCCATGGTGAGGCCTATCTTGATGAATTCTTTGGTACTACTTGCACTGAGGTCTCTTCTTTCATTTGCTCCACCTAAATATTTTACTAGTTGAGAAACCCCATAATAATTTTACTACAGATCCCTCTACTTCAAGCCTTCCTTTTCCTAGGTCACAACCAATGCCTAAGTGGGATATATCTACTCTTCAAAATTCTATTCAATGCCTTCCTAAAGGAGAATCGACAAAATAATGGAATCTTATTGTTTCACATGCTCTTGTATCCAAGGATAATGCAAATCCTACTACTTACACTCAAGCAAAAGATTATCTAGAATGGATGGATGATATGGCTGCCAAATATGATGTCTTAATGAAAAATTACACCTAGGAGCTAGTTTCCTTATTGAAGGTTAAGTAGTTGGCTGGTTGCAAATGGGTTGATAAAACCAAGTATGACGCAAATGGAAAAGTTGAGAGGTATAAAGCTTGTCTTGTTGATAAAGGATTCCCCTAGAAAGAGGACATTGACTATTTAGAGATGTTTGCTCCAACAATCCTATGGACTCAATTTAGATGAGTATCCATCATTGCTTCATTGAATTTGGAATTTCATTGAAGGGATGTTAAGAATTCCTTTTCGATGGAGACCTCCAAATTGAAGAGCTTTATCTGCAACAACCACCAATGTTTGTACAAAATGGTCCAATTCCCTTGGTTTATAAGCTCAAGAAATCCCTATATGATCATAAAAAAGCATCTCACGCTTGGTATGAGAAGATTCACAATTTCTTTATTAGTTGTGGATTCACTCATTTTGAGGTTGAGCATGATCTCAATATTCGCCATCAAAATGGTAAAACAATCATCATTATGATATACATGGATCTTATTTTGACTAGTCATTCCACATCTAGAATCAATGACATTAAGCATCGATTTAAGGACTTTTTTGAGATTGTTGATTAAGTGACACTTCATTATATTTTAGGACTTAATATTTCTCTAACCTCTTCTAGGATTTCCCTTTCTTAGCCTTAGTGCACCTTGGATCTCTTGCCACACTTTGGGATGGAAGATTACAAGTCGATGCCTACTCCTATTGTGTTAGGGATGAAGTTTTAGGGCAAGCGCCCTTCACTAGTGTTTGAGGCATCACTTTATCAATCTATGGTCGACAATGTGCTTTCTCTTACACATTCTCGACCATATATCTCCTTTGCAATTTCTACGTGTTCTGACTACATGTAGGGGCCTCATGAGAGTCATTGGAAAGCTACTAAGTGTATCTTACACTATCTTAAGGGAATCCCTCACATGGACATTCTCTACTTAGCTAGCGTGAACATTTTTCTCCTTAATTTTTTTTATGCAAATTGGGTAGGTGCTCTTGACGAGTGATGCTTTACCTTGGGATACTTGTTCTCTCTTGGTTCTGGACTAGTTTATTTGTGTCCAAAGAGGCAATAGGGTGTAGGCCTCTCCTACACTGAAGCTAAATATGCTAGTTCAACCTATGTTGGGAAGTATCTTGAGTGGATATAGATGATGCTTGATCAACTAGGTGTTGCTCAATAACCTCCTTCCATCTTATTTTGTGACAATCAGAGTTCCATTGAGCTTATTTCACAATCCAGTGAATCATCATAAGTCCAAACACTTTGAGATTTGGATACATTACGTTCGTCATCTCCATGCTCAGGGATAATTTGTGCTAGTGTTTGTTCCTTCGACATATCAACTTGTTGATTTCTTCACCAAATCTCTTCTAGATCCCACCATCACCAATACATAGACACACATTGGTATAGGTGTGTTGCCATTAAGTGGGGAGGCATGATGTATTGTAATGTCTTCTCTCCATGGCTCCTTGTTTATATTAAGGGGCAGATGTTGATATTATGTGGTTATATTCACTTTAGGCTACATGTCTATCCATCATATTGATTATAGTTTTACGGAACTTACATATGGCTACCTAGCTAACCCATTTATTTTACTTTCAATATTTGACTAGGTTGACCTAGTCAACCTCTTTGCGCTAGCACCCTAACCCTTAAGGATGTGTATAAATACAAATAAAAACTATTCATTAGTATTATCTTATGGATATAATTCATTCATTCTTTACCTAAGGGAACCTCTAAATTTTTTTCTCTACTTAGTGGTATTTCACTCTATTTTTGTGGTTGATTATTCTTGGATGAATATATGGTATGCATACATATTTCTTGTGATCTATATTAAGAGTTATAAATCTGTTGGTTTGATTTTTGGAATAGGGTTTGTTGAAGAGACCATCCTAAATCTACTATCTTCTTATGATTCCAATGGAGAGTCCAAGGAATGATAAAACATAAACAAGAATAACAACATGGCACAAAAGACTCACTAGCCAACACCTAAATGTATTCACTCCAATGTTACATATTTATAGTATAATTATGTAACATTGGAGTGAATACATTTAGGTTTTCGAGTGAATACATTTAGGAAGCCACAAACCACAGACGGTGCCATACTGCAAAAAAAACAAAAATGTGATGAATCACTGCAAATACATGATGGATTGCTAGACGGATTGTTGGAGGAATAATTGGATCGCTATTCTAGTGGAGATCGGATCTAATAGGAGGCAGAAATGCTTGTTTTCCATATTTGTACAACAAAAAATAAACCTCAGTGTGCTCCTATTGAAAGAGAGATCGCTAAAAATTCATGTGGAATTATGGCATGTTAAAAAATGTGGGCAACTGCAGGTATTCCATCGATCTAACATATGGATCATTATCACACCTCTATTCCGAGATTCATCGCTAGGTAACCCTCTAGGACATTCGAAGAAACCCACTATGTATTTGTGCAACAATATTGAACAGAGTCATCTTGGAGACAGACTGCACAAAACCATTCTTGAGATCGCTCTGATTCGACAGGAAATTCCTGTACCTAATATATACCGTAACTAACTGGATCACTGTCTACATATCCATGGTGATCTGATCAACGTAGTCTAAAAGATGCAAATATGTAATGATAGACAATGTCTATCCTTTCTCTAATCAAGAGATAGAAAATAGATCTGTGAAGAGATGTGTGAGCAGATGGTGAGAACAAACATATTAAGTTAGATCAAAAAACTTATGGCCTTTTTATTTCCATTGTGCAAAGGATTTTATATCTGAGAGGATACTTTCTCTTCGATCGCCATCGTGGAGTCATCAACGATCAGATTGGTCTTTCTTTTCCGCAACCAGATTCATTGTCCTTGTCTTGTAACGCCTCTTCTTCACGATTAATTCCTTTGGATCCTCTTTCTTCATGGACATCTTCACACCATTGGTTGTATCTCACCATCCATGGAAAACTACCAAGATGTTATCAGGCCTCTAAGCTCATAAGCTCTGATACCAATTGATAAAACATAAACAAGAATAA
>ML796178.1:117711-176415 GCA_009831015.1 Picea engelmannii
ATGCATGATGACTAGGCTAGGCAATCTTAACTAAATCATTAGTCATCACTTGAGGATATATTACTAATATCCTAAATGAATAATACAAATATAGGTGACAATTTAGACTTAGTGATTGGTAAAGGTAAGTCATAGGCTAACAAGGAAAAGAGAGAAATCATGTGAAGTTTTCCTTTGAGAAACAAATTTTTTTTTTTATGATATTGTATTGCTCTAATTTCCATCAACTTACCATTAACATGTTTTTCTTAATATTTTAATTTCCTTTAAAAGTACATGTTTTTATTAATTTTTTAATTTCCTTTAAAAATATTGTAACATAAATTCTCTCTTTTTCTTTTTTCCTTTGTTTTAATAAATTAATCTTTCAACCAGAGCTTGGTTTTTTAAGTTCACTCTTGCCTATCAAAACAAAATCATGACAGCCAAATATTTTCCCTACTATTCAATAATGTATTTAAATATTGGCTCTTTCTATACATACTATGAAAATTGAGACTGGATTTAATTAGTTATAATAGAAGAAAGAGAATGGCATAATGTTATTATTACAAGTATAATCTTATGTTATATTATATTGCATTAAAAAACAATATTATTACATTTGATTTACTTTACATAGCTATGTTATGAGATAATTATAGTAAACTTGCATTTGGTTCATTAACTTCCTGAAGAGATGTACATGTTGTACCAAAAAAAATGTTATCATTACATTAAAAATAATGATAATTGTAAAATTCAATGCTAATTTATTGTAATCCATAAAAAAATTATTATTACATCAACAATTTAAAAGGCGATGTTAATATTATGTTTAAAAAATAATAATTGTGGGATTGAAAACTATTACAATAAAGAAATGATTTACATAATTGAAAATATTGTTAACATGCAAAATATCAATTATAGTTATAGGATCCTCAGGTCATTCATTGAGAAGCAATGTAGGATTTTGAGAATATTGTATTTGAAGTTTTTTTTATTAGAAATTGGAAAGCTTCAAATAACATTCAAAACTCTCATAGCTCATTGTGATAAAAATACAGTTTATCAACATAATTCAATTTTACTCATGCCATTGCTTATTGTGTGTGATTCAACCATCTACAAATTAACAATATTCTACTTAAAATACATATACACTTTGTTATGAACCAATGCCTTGAGAATGATATAAGTTGATGAACAACAATCTACTTTGGTGGGGAGGGGGGAATCTCCTTTTACAATATAATCAATGTACACTATGAGATAAGATGATCCTAAGACTATGTCTTCTTGGTGTGTGTGTGTGTGTGTGTGTGTGTGTGTGTGTCCCCAAGAAGACCTAGTCTTAGGATCATCTTATCTCATCATGTACATTGAATATATTGTAAAAGGATACCCCCTCCCCCCAATTGGAATGTATGAGACAAAAGGTACAATTATAATAAAATGTTACAATGAAGGATTTTAGCTGACCTACTAATATAACACTAGAAATGTAACAATTCAATATATATGACTTAATAAGGGGTTGTATACTTAACATGGGACTTTTTCTAGGGATTAATATGCCCCTCCCCTTCAAACAAGTGTTGTCTTCAACACTTGACTAATTACAAGTGTTTTTGCATGAAGAACTCATCTTCCCATGTCACCTCTTCCACTGGTCTTCCATTTTATGAGGTACTCAATAATTGCTCGATTTCATAGTTTCTTAATCCTTGTTTCTGGTTGTAGTATGATTTTCCCTTTTTTCATTAATCTCTAGTAAAATAGTTTGGACTAGGATCTTGTCACTTATTAACTTCTTTAAGAAACATGGAACAATGGATGTACACGTGAAGATTAAGAAAAATCCAATTTGTAAGCCATATTTCCAATCCTTCTTTTGTTTCTTGAGGGACATGTTCATATGGTTGTAGCTTCAAAAATACCCAATCCCCCACTTTAAATTCCCTTTCATTGAGATGTTGATCTACTTGTTGTTTCATCCTATTTAGTGTCATAACCAAGTTGTCCTTCAATAGTTTGAGAACCTCTTATTGGTCCCCTATGTGGTTATCCATTGCTTGAACCTTTATAGTTCATTTCAAGGGAGATGTGATGGGTGGAGGATGATATCCATAAAGTGCTATAAATGGGGACATTTTGATGAGGTATGAAAGGATGTGTTGTACTGCGATTCTGCCAAGGGAAACCACTTGACCCATTATTTATGTTTATCACATGCAAAGCAACAAAGATATCCTTCTAGACATTTATTCACAATCTCAGTTTTCCCATCAAATTGAGGATGGTAAGATGAGTCGTGAGTCAATTGAGTACCCAAACAAGAAAATAATCCAGTCCAAAAAATTCCAGTGAAAATTGGATCTCTATCACTTACAATAATCTTGGGGACTCCATGTAGATTTTGAACTATTCCCACAGATGCTGCAACTACTACATTTTCTTTAAAAGGATGAGATAGAGAGAAAAAATGAATATACTTTTTCAGTCGATCCACTACTACCATGATAATAGTGTTTCCTTTAGATTTGGGTAAGCCCATAGTAAAATCTATTGAAACTTCTTCCCAATGTCGATTTAGTATAGCTAATGGTTGTATGAGACCTGGCATCTTGATTGTCTCTCCCTTATTCTGTTGTCAGACCACACTTTTAGACACAAACTTTTAAACATCAATTTTAAGACCTCCCCAGAAAAAATCCTTCTTGATCCTATGGTAAGTTTTCAAGAACCTCGAATGTCCTCCTATAAGAGAAGTGTGCAATTCCAAAAGTACCTTATTGAGTTGGAAATTCTTACATAAACATAGACAATCATGATACCATAGAAAATCATTCTTCCATACAAATTTATCTAATGAACTGGGGTCCTCTTATAGTTGTAGAATGATCTTGCATACCTCTTTATATTTCTTCCATTCAATGTATATATTCCAAGGTTGATTCCTATCTACTTCAAAACCCAATTCCTTCACATTTAACCACCCCTGTCTGCAAATTGTCAAGTGGGAACCATCTTCAATACCATTGAGAGTATATAAGCCTACATATGGAGTTGAGCAATGAGAGCCTCAACAAGGAAGATGTTTTCTCCACATCTAACTATAACATCTATTTTGATTCTAACTTGAGAACCTGATCCCACCTTATAGGCCAAAAACTATCCAATTATGGGGAACACAAGTGTAATTTCCTTCCATTGATTATAAACATTGTGAATTGGCTTCTGACACCTACACTTCTAGTCCAAGTCTTTTCTAGGTGCAATATATTTTTCAACTAAGATCCTCCTCGCTAAATTTTCCCAAGACAAGAAAACCCAAAGAGATTTGGTATCCAAAACCTTCCCAAAAACAAAAATATCCTTTTAAGCCCCACCCTTCAAGCCCTTTGGGCCTTGAAAATTGTTTCAAGTTGACCAAGTGAGAACCCAAATATTTAGTACTTCCCTCCAAAGATAATTGAAGCATAATTTCCTAATTTTGTTGAGTACTCCTTTTAGAATGTGGGCCAAAAGATGTTAGTAGATTGGGATGGATTTGATCATTGTTTTAATTAGAACCAGTCTGTCGCCTTGAGATATCCACTTATTGCATTAGAAATTTATTTTCGTCTCAATCTCAAACAATATCCACTTTCAATCAAAGATTCCATATTTATTTGGTTTCAGCGTGTACCCAAGATACTTAATGCCATTCTCCCAAAGAACAACCCTGCCATTTCAATTTTTTCAATGAGATAATTAACCAGTCTTTCTTCACGCGTGGAGGGGTTTCATATTTTCTCCCTTCTAAGTGTGAAATTTAAATCCTCCCAAATTATCATATTATTAGACTAAAGACAATTTAAAGCAACAACTTGACCCAACAAGACTCCTTATCCTCATAGGGTCCATATAAATTGAGCAGGGGCAATGAAGTATCCAACTCCTTACTGTATAAATAAGTATATATCCCTAAGGGTAAAAACAAAACATTTATAAGCAAAGTATTTACTGAAAAACTAGTAATAATCCCCCTCGATAATCCCTTTGAGTCCAATCCATAAAATTCCCATCTTGAAAACAATTTTACCAGATTTTCAATTATGAGGTCACATGGCCCCATCATTTCCTGAATCAACACAATATTTGGATGATCCACTTCCACTAACCTTTTCAGGGACATTTGTTTGGCCCTCCCCCCACGCCCCTCATATTGGAATAAATAATCTTCATAAGTAACCTACCTTCAGGGCAATTCCTTCTCTAAGGACCTCAAATACTAAGCATTTTTCTACCCTAGTTTATTTCACGGGTAGCCCTCTCTTGGGCATGTTTGAGAGAGTATTTACACCTTGATTTTGTATACCCCAATTCCCTTTACATACCAAACCCTAATCCCCCCTTGTCTCTAGTGTTAGAAAAGTGGGTGTGCTCATTTAACCATAAACAATATAACAATAATGTCACCAAACCATAGGCACAAAGGACACCCCTGAGCACCTTAACCTTGACAGAGAGAAGAATTATAGTAGCAAATAAATAGCCAACCAAGGCTTGCGCACCAAGCAAATATAACCAAATACTGAGTATAAAGTACAAGCCAGAAATTGAAATACAAGTTGCAGCAGTTGCAGTTGCAGATCCTCTCCAAACTTGTGCACAACTGGTCTTATGCAGTTGCGAGTGAGTGAGTCACAAATGAGCTCTAGTTCCCTCTATTTATACTACTCCTTTGTAGTTGTCTGGGCCGACTTCTCTTCCTGGGGGATAAAAAATCAATATTAATTATCCTCTTTAGTCGGCTTGTCTTCTAGGGTTATTGTGAAGTCTTTAGGGTTTCTCTTGATTCCCGGAATATTCTAGTCTCATCAAAAGTTACAAGTGGAGGTTAATACCTCCCACAACTACCATAATATCAACACTCCCTCCTATCTAGGGAGGTATAAAATGAAATGGTCTTGAGAAAAAAATAGACCATTCAACCGGTAACATCAACATAGCTACATAGGCTATCTCATGATCAAATCACGAGCACCATCATCACTATCCAACTAGATAGTCTCCATGGCAATCAGAACAATGCCATCCAATAGAACACTATTGTGTCTATTCATAGTAGTATACAACTACTATCAGGTGGTACACAACCACTCTCAGTAGCACACTGCTACTAACCAGTGACCCACAATCACTATTAGCGGATCACATCCACCACAATAGCATATAAATATTTTCCAGAGACATACAATATATACAACAATCATATCATCTGATATCAATATGCATAAACAATATCATGATACAAACTGAGTCATATGGGCCATTCTTCTACTCACATCTGTGAGATTTGAAAGAGCATCTGCCCTCAAAAAAATAAAACATCAGCCATGGGCTATCTGGACTATTCTTCCCAACCATAGAAGAATAATTGTCCCTGATTTCTAAGCCTAGACCATTCACCTAACTGGTCCATTCCATTGACACTAATCATAGTGCAACCTGGAGAGAATGAGTCTACCCTAGGGAGTGCATGTCCATGATTGATGAACTTGGACCATTCACCTAACTGGGCCATTCCTCCAGCACTAATCATAGTGCAACTTGGAGAGAATGAATCTTCCTTATGGAATGATTGTCTGGACCATTTCCTAAGGAAATGACCAACTTGCACCAACTTCCAAAACAGACCATTCTTCGAAACTACTCACAACTATGAACTTCAAAAGAATGACTATCTGGCGAGGCAAACCATTCTACTTGACCACTACTCAAAGTGACTGCCAAGAAGAATGATTGTCTTAGACCATTCCCCCACACTGGCCACAAGGGGAATCATTGTCTATGGTACATCAACAATCTATCAAACCATTTTCATTAAGAAAATGACTGCCCTATCCGAACCATTTTCCAAACTAGAAAATGCATGTTTGTCAGAAATCTCGAACCACTTTCTGGACTGGAAAGGAATTGCCCAACCTAGACCATTTTCCAAAATAGAAAATGACTTCCCATGAATCAATAATATGTATCAGTTCTCCCTCCCAACCTGGGGATCCATCTCTTCCCTTTCAGCTAAGGGAGTTATCTCCATGAGGCCCATCTTGTCCCGTAAGTACACAAACTTTATCTTGGACAAAGGCTTTATCAGAATATCTGCTACCTGATCATTTGTGGAGATATACTGGAGTTTCACTTCTCCTTCCTGGAATTCATCATGAATAAAGTAGTATTTGATCTCAATGTGTTTTGATCAGTCATGAAAAACTGGGTGTTCTGATATCCTTATACAACTTTGATTGTCATAGTATATTATGATCGAATCTAGTACCTGATCAAATAATCCAAAAATCATCTTCCTCAACCATACTTCTTCGGTACATTCCTCACATGCCACGATATATTATGGTTCTACTGTGTTGAGTGTAATAGACTTTTGTTTCCTGCTATCCCATGATATCATAGCAAATCCCAAACTGAAACACATCCCTGAAGTACTCCTTCTCTCTTATGCACTCCCTTCCCAATCTGAATCTGTGAATCCATGAAGTTGTATATCACTGGATGAGGTGTATCTTAAACCATAGTTTAGCATCCTATGAATATATCTTAGAACATGCTTTTCAACTATCCAATTCTCATGTCTAGGTTCCACCTGGAACTGTCTTAATGTGTTTACAACAAAACAAATATGTGGTCGAGTATTTACTAAATACATCAATGACCCAATTAATTGATGATATAGGGACGGGTCTATTGGATTAGAATCTGAGTCTCTTACTTTATTTATATATGTGGTCATAGGAGTGGCCATGGATTTGCAATCCATCATTCCAAATTTATGAAGAATCTTCACTGCATATTTTCCTTGTCCAAGGGAGATTTCACCACGCTTCTGCCATACTTCTAGTCCAAAGTGATATTGCATGAGACCAAGATATTTTATATCGAACTCAAAATCTAGTTCCTTCTTACACTGGGTGATGAGAGACTCTATAATTGTCAAGAATAAGTCATCGACATATAGTAGTATAATTACAGGTGCATTGTTCATAACCTTGTAGTAGGGATTTGGATCTGCATGACTCTTAGAGAAACTAAGTCTTATTAAGTAACTGTCTATTTTGGCATACCATGCTCTTGGAGCTTGCTTGACATACAAGGCTTTCTTTAATCTGCAAACATGATTGTCTCTGGAATGTACTTCAAAACCTTGAGGTTTTTCAATGTATACTTCTTCTTCAACTGATCCATTGAGAAAAGTTGTCTTTACATCCATCTGATATAGACTCCATCCCATGGAAGCAGTAAGAGACATAATGACTCTAATAGAAGTATATTTGGAAACAAGAGCAAAGGCTTCATCATAATCTTTTCCCTCCTTCTAGGAGAACCCTCTAGCTACGAACCTTGCCTTGTATTTGTCCACGCTTCCCTCTATTGCATGTTTGATCTTATAAGCCCATTTTGAAGTTACCACTGATTTTTCCTTGGGTCTAGGCACAATTTCCCACACGCCATTTTTCATGATAGATTGGTGTTCTTCTGTCATGGCTTCTTTCCACTATTTCTTTTGAGCTTCTTCTTCAACTGTGGTGGGTTCTTCATTTATAATCTTTTTCATACATGCTACATAGACGGAGAATATTTTGGGATTTTTTCTTTCTCTGAAGGTGCCACTTGGAGCTTTGAGTCTTTCTGCTTCTTGCAGAGTAGCTTCAATTCAAGATAGACGTTTTCTAGTTTTGGGTACAATGTCTGATTTAATAGTTTCACATGGTTGCATCGGATGATCAAATTGTTCTAGTTATTCATTTTGACTTTATAGAAGATAGGTGCTTTCTTCTTTAGGCTCTTCAGTTTCTTCTTCTTCCATGGATTCTTCTACAGATTTCTTGAAATCCATCTTCTTATTAAAATTCACGTCTCTGATGACTTCAATCTTATGTTTTTATGGAATATAGATTTTGCAGGCTTTGAATGATTCACTGTATCCAACAAATATTCCCTTCTTTCTTGAGGGTTCTAGTTTCTTCCTTTTATCTTTGGGGATATGAATGTAAACAGGGAACCCAAATATTCTTAAGTGTTCCACATTGGGTTTCTTTCCTGAGAAAGATTCTTCTGGAGTCATATCCTTCAATATGCGGTGGGGACTTCTGTTCTGAACATATATTGATGTCATGGCTGCTTCTCCCCATAAATACATGGATAAACCTTGATCGTTCATTTGTGCCTTTGTGGTTTCCTCGATGGATCTATTCTTCCTTTCTTCTACACCATTTTGTTGAGGATTATAAGGAACGATTAGCTCCCTCTTGATCCCTGTTGTTTTGCAAAAGGAAACAAATTATTTGGATGTGTATTCTCCTCCATTATTTATTCTCAAGGTCTTGATTTTCTTGCTTGTGAGGTTTTCTAATTCTGCTTTGAATTCTTGAAACTTGTTGGAAACTTAATCCTTTGTCTTCAAGAGATATAACCAAGTCTTTCTTGAGTAATCGTCTATGAAGATTACATAATAAAGAGAACCTCCTAGATATTTGACTGGCATCAGACCACAAACATCTAAATGTATTATATCTAGGATTTCCTTAGATCTATTATTGCTACTTGAGAATGGCTTCTTAACATTTTTACCAAGAGAACATCCTTTGCAAATTCCTTCATGTGTAGATTGTAGTTCTGGTATTCCTTCAACCATTTTCTTGAGGAAAGGTAATGCTTGATAGCTAAGATGAGCATACCTTCTATGCCAAAGTTCACTGGGATTGACTTCATCGTGTATATGAGCTTCATCATTACATTCTAGTAGTCTGTATAGTTTGCCTTCACAAGTTCCAATAACTCTAGCATTCTCTATGCTGGAGTCTCTAAACCAAGATAGTACTTCACCATCTACAAATGATATTCTATTTCCTTTGTCTTCTAGACAAGATATGGATACAAGTTTCTTTTCTAAACCAGGTACATATAAGACATTAGTCAAATGAGCATTGTTACCTGATTTCAATTTGATGGAGGCTTGACCAATTCCTTCAACTGGATAGGTGTTCTTGTCTCCAAGTTCTACCTTGTAGGATGTCTTCTTTTCATTCAGACTGGAGAGTCTAACCCGGTCTCATGTCATATGCCTGGAAGCTCCAATGTCAATTATCCATATGTCATCTTCAAGAGTTCCTGTAAGAGCTGAATAGTGTAGATGATCATTCATGATTTATGTTGAGTGATAGATGGTCAAACTTTGAATTTGAATTGTCAAACGTTGACTTTGACCCAATATCTCAACCTTGATGTTTTTGCCTTCTGAGAGTGCCAATAGGTGCACTAGATTAAGGCGCACTAGAATATCCTCTCCTTGAGTAATTTGTTCCATCATAAGGTGTTGGGAAAGAGGTTTTAGGGTTTGCAGTTGCACCTACTAGTAACCCTAGCGACATTGCTTCAGTAATTGCACCTGCTAGAAACCCTAGCAACAGTTCTTCAACAAGCTTGATAATCTTATGGCTTAGCTTCCTTCCAGTGGTTAGACTGTCTAAAGGAGGTGTGGGCCCATGACCTGTTAGAAAAGTGGGTGTGCTTGTTTAACCATAGACAATATAACAATATTGTCACCCAACCACAGGCACAAAGGCCACCCCCTAGAACCTTAACCTTGACAGAGAGAATAATTTCAATAGAAAATCAATAGCCAATCAAGGTTAGTGCACCAAGCAAAGATAACCAAAGACCAAGCAAAAATTCCAAGATAGAAACCAAAATACAAGTTGCAGTTGTAGATCCTCTCCAAACTTGTGCACAACTGGTCTTATGTAGTTGTGAGTGAGTGAGTCAAAAATGAGCTCTAGCGCCCTCTATTTACACTGCTCCTTCTTAGATTTCTAGGCTGACTTCTCTTCCTGGGGGATAAAAACTCAATATTAATTATTCTCTTTAGCCGACTTGTCTTCTAGGGTTATTGTCAAGGATTTAGGGTTTCTCTTACTTCCCAGAATATTCTAGTCTCATCAAAGGTTACAAGTGGAGGTTAATACCTCCCACATCTACCATAATATCAACATCTAGGTTCCTGAGATGGATTCCTAGGTCACAAAAGGTAGGTGTCTCTTCCAGAAGATGATATAAGAGAGTCAAGGGTAGAGGGATGAAAGGTTCTTTTAGTTTGCAAAGGAAAGGGATTAGAATCCCTTAAGAGGCTAGTAGTTAAGGAAACCCCTTCCTTCAGCCTTGGCGATTGACTCATCGAGACAACCCTGAAAGCATGCCTAGGAGAAGACCCATCACACCGAGTGTGCACTAGTCACATATATTTTTGAATTAGAAACATGGGTATGGTTTTTCGAATGAATGGAATTCATGAAACACGACGAGTAGATAAACCTTTGTTCCATAATTCCTCTAGTTTTCACCATTATGAAGACATGAAATCTAGGTCATCCTCAAAGCAATTCGATTGAGTTTGAACCTCCTCTCGTTGTTGAGTGCATATGATCAATGGGTTGGAGATATCTCTTATCTTTAGGTCTTTATTCATTTACATCATGATTGGAACTTGAGTTGAGATTTGATCCTCCTTTACTCCCTCCTTCATCAAGATATAATCCTCATGTGGAGTCTTCATTGCTCGAGAACAAACAAGATTTGAAACCCTTGCATATGAATCCACCACCTCTTTCCCCATAAACTTCCTTTGAAATTTCAACTCGCAATAAGACAAAATATGCCTGACCTTATGAAATCATGCACACTTGAAAGGAATATTGATGTAGTCTAGAATCTATATGTAATATTTTTCCCCCATTTCCAACGTCATTGATACAAATAAACCTTGACGAGGATCCAATTCCACTAGAATTTGTGCCATTGAATGAAAGCTACTAGTCTTGTAATTGTCATCTGATATAGTGAAATTTATTAGCACCTCTTTGATATCTCTTAGACCATATTCAACCTAAAAATATAATGGCAGGGTTGGTAGCTTTATCCAAGTGGGCAAGCTAGTGACAATTTCCTCTTAAGCATCAAATAAGGGATTCCATGGTTTAATGCAGAGCATGTTCTTGTCCCAATAATAATGGCTCGATAATATCTTCCATGTATCTTCCTTGGATATAAAAATAAACTCTATCCATCCTATAGACATGAAGTGAGTAATCATGTCATACCCCATGAATGTATCCCATTATTTTTGCATTCAAGTGTTTAGATTTTCCATGGATACTCTTCTGTCGCTAAATTTCTCAACAATCACTCGACCTTCCAACTTTTCTATTTGACTCACTTGTATATCCTCCCCAACCACCAAGGATACACCACCTCCCTTCGACTTCACCACCTTCTAGCATTTTTGTCCAAGGATATCCCAAGCTTGTTTTATCTCACCGCCCTATAACTCTTTGAAAACTAACTTACCTATGATAAACCCTAATGGAGTTTTCTAGACAAGACTAAACCCTTCTCGTGGTTCATATGCATGGTAGGTTGGGGTCAAAGATAATGAAGGATGAGTAGTGACGAGGTCTCCATACAAACAAGGAACTTTAAATGACACTAGACCACTAGCCCATTTAAAGCCTTGGTCCGCTCCCTGATAAAGAATCCCCCAAAAAACTACAGATTCACCGTTACTGTCATTGTCCGTACCACTCGTCCCTCGACACTTTCCAGAAAGGCTAGTTGACCCTTTTGAGACCTCATCCTCCTGGTACGATGTAATATTCGGGCCTGCGCACATAGGAGGGTTAGTAAATATCATATCTTCCAACAAAGTGTCCTTAGAATAATGAACTAATTGAATCAAGTCGTCCATCATCCACAAAAAAACATGTCCTTATTTATATATATATATATATATATATATATATTATGAACTTTTAATTTCTTTAAATGGAAAGGAGAAATTGGAATTAAGCCTTGAAAATTTGGAAATGATTAATTAAACTTCCACATTCAAGTCTATAGCTTATTGTTCTTTTTCACATTTAAGTGTATGTTTAAGTTTATAATCTAGTCTTTATATTTATATCATGTAAACTATTAATTCAACATTGATTATACTTAACAAATGATTTTTAATTTAAAGAGGAATATTCAACCTTATAATCTATTCTTTATATTTAAACAATGTAAATTATTAATTCGTCATTAATGCCTTAATAAGTGATTTTTAATCTAAAGAGAAAATAAATGATATATTTTTACAAAATTGTGTTAGAAAAAATAAACTAGTTATCAATAAACAACATATTTAATGAGACGAGATTAAAATATTTATTTTACTAATTTTCCCTTTTTTATGTGTAGATTTCTTTCTATTTTAATGTAGATTTTATTGAAGCATTTGAAAATTAATCACCATCTTATCATGTTTGACTAACATGCAAATGCTTCATATATGAAAAATGTTATCTTATCTAATGCAAATGCTTTATATATGATAAATGTTACCTCTTAGAATTGCAAAAGAGTTATACAAATATTATTAAATTTATGTGGAAAATAGTATTTTAGACAACTTGCATATATAGAAGATCATGTCATTTGTGAGAATTGAACCTAGGTGGGGTCCAATAACACTCATGTCAACCACTGGAATTAGACCCAATTAACAACATTGAAGTAAAACTATATATAACAATCTTTATAATTATTTTAAATATATGAAATTGTAAATAGATTTTAAATGTTTGATTGCATTGAAGAAAAATCAACATAAAACCACTAAAATTTTTAACCTCCAAAATAAAATCATTGGGAAAAAAGCAAAGTGATACATTATCTGTAATGTCCCCATTTTGGGACATTATAACTTTACAGAGTGTTATGCCTACCAAAGTAGCTAGATAGGGGTGACAGAGAGTTCGGGAGATATTGAGGGGTTTTATTGGGCCTGACTTGCATCGTTCATCATCAGGATCCATTCCGCACAACTTGGTTTTGGTTTCGTTGCATTCTGACGATTTCCGTAATTTTGAGTTAGTATGGGTCATATCTTAATTAATTTCACTAAGAAGGTCATAATGGGCATATTACTTGGAGAAACCTCTTAGTGTAATAGCTCATCGGAATCGGGAAGGAGAGAACTACATGATAAGATGATGAGAAGTGACTTTCAATGGCCGGAGAAGCCATAAGGATGGATAAATCACTTTTTAGAGGTAAAATGATTAATTAATTAATTAATTAAGTGATTTAATCAAGGAATAATAAAATAAAGTAAAAGTCACTTGGAGGGAAAAGGTCAACAACAAATTAGGGTTTTGGAAATCTATAAGAGAAGAGTCAGCGACCTAATTCATCATTATGCAGATTATGACTTGTCATTGAGGAGAAGAGGCACATCTAAGAAGAGATAGTTCAGTGGATTCCAGGAGGAAGACACTAGTGGCTAAATTCAGTGTTGAGAGACACACCCTAGTCACCAGGAAGATCATTCAGGTCTTCCATCATTCTTCAGTAGAAATTACATAGTGTTCAGCAGCAAGGGCACATTCATCCAGAGTGAGGGCGCAACTTCTGAGAGGGTTTTTAGTCAACATATCTCATCCAGGGAGAATTCCAAGATTTCCCTTCGACCCATTTGAGAGGAGGGCAAGACGCATATTTTTCCTGGTTCCTCATCAAATTCCGACGAAGGAATCAACTAGGTCGCATTTTCCAAACTTGGATGTGCGACACTTTTGGCAAGCACATTTGGGGTTCCAGAGCAAGCATTAGACCAGATTCAGGGAAACCATTCTGACCCATTTCCTAGTATACCAAGGTAGTTGTTTTGAGACATATCACGTCTGATTCTGATGGTGGAATCACTAGAACGCATTTTTCCAGGAGAAGAGGGGTGCATTCCCCCAGGGGTATCCATCTGGGGTCCAGATTCATCAGCAGAGGGATTTGACAGATACCAGTACTGAGGACTAGAGCATGGCACATCATTTGGGACAGTTTCTAGGCCATTCCGAGAAGTATATCTCCCAGGATGAACTTTCCAGACTTCTAGTAGTTACCGTTAGAGCTGCCATAGTCCTAGTGCATCCATTGATTCCGCAGTGCTCCCATATTCAGGGTATTATCTTTTAGTTGCTTATTTGTATTCCAACTAAGATCCTTTGTTTGTTGATCTAGTCGAGTATTGCCAGTTTATTCAGCTGCATTCGACCATTTTGTAATCCATAGAGACATCATAATACAAAATTTGCAATTCTTTGTCGCATTTATTATTTGTATGATCATTTATATGTTGTAAACCATTGATCCTACACACACATTAGCAGAGTTTCCTAGACTAGCCAAGTCAGGAAAATTACAGTGGTATCAACGCTAGTTTTCCTGCCAGCCTAAGGGGAAAATCAGATAAGGATCTAGATACATCATTACCAGCGAGTGGATTGACATGAGCATAGATGGAGCCTACACCCATTAGATGTAGGGAGCGTTGCTACAGTTGCAAAGTTTCTTTGAAGCCAAATCACAGATGTAGGGGTAAAGGGAAGGTGCACATTGTTGAGGTGCACTATGATTGCGAGGATGAGGAGATGCATGTGAATGCAACCATAGATGCCTATTTGGAGAAGTCCGATAAGGCTAGTGACTCTTGCGCATCTGAGGGACAGTTGTATGGACAGGATGATAGCGCATGTCCTTCGTCTTCCCCATCAGGTAATGTTGAGGATTCAACACTTCAGCATAGTGGTGACACTTGTGAGGATTCATATGTGTTGGCACTTAGACATGATGAGATTAGGAGGTTGGATGACCTACCGGTGGGTGTAGACATGGCTTCCAGGAAGTCATGTATGGAGAATGATGAGATTCCTATGATGAGTGAGCCACATTTTTCATCTTTTCAGTCACCTATGCTAGCCACGACACATGAGGATATCAGTGGCATTCCTGATATGGTAGAGGAGCCTTGTGTGGGGATTGTACATAAGGAACATATGGATCTGTAGACCCAGGAGGAGAGGTATGCCTTGGAGATAGTTGACCTTACACATACCTATCAGTATGAGGAGAGTGAATCACCACTCTTGGAGATTCCATTGATGGACCAGGTTGTGGAGATTGACAGCTTGTTGGGACACTTACTCCCAAGATCGATCTACAGTGATGAGGATGCACTCCTTATTGGTCAAAATGACCATAGCACGTGTCTGGACACATCTGTATGTGATCCAGGTGCAGATGATATTAGTAGGGTTAGTGCATAGGAGGATAAAGATGCCCATACAAGATATGGTACGATTCAGATAGGGGTCGCAGTTGGTGATGGCGTGCAGTGGCATAAAGGGGGACTTATTAACATAGGGGACAATGGTCAGTTCAGTACCTTATATTTTGAGGAGTGCATTGCTGGGGATTCCATTGTTGACACTAGAAGTGAGAGGCATGAGGTAGCACCTCAATGGAATTGTGACTAGGAGTCACAACACTTGGCAGGACAGTTGAGAGTCAATGAGGACATGATCATGGCGGCCACTAGATGCATTGATGATACACATGCATTGGTGGCAGGTTATTGTTGGAGGGCCTTGATGGCACATGATAGTTCAGATGGGGGACTTGTCATTGATGACTTCCATACACTCAGGGAGAGAGTGATTGTGATGAGGGCCGACTACCATAAATTGTTGAGGGATAGGGATTACCTATTGGAGGTCGACAAGATGTATCACAGGGCATTGAGGGAGCAAGAGGTTGAGGTGGACTGACTCACTCATGAGTTGGTGAGCACACGAAGATTCTCGAAAGACACACAGACAACCCTTCAAGAATCAAAGTCCAGATCAAAGGAGCTCCTTGAGGAAATTAGATAGAGATCCACTACATCTATTTCAGCAGAGAGTCAGATATATCCCTCAGCCACATTGCAAGAGGATGTTGGTGGTTTAGCAGTGGATCACCAGTTGAGGGAGGAGCATGAAGAGTACCCAGGATCAATGATGAGTATGGATAGATATGATCTAGAGATACATGAGGATGTCCATAGGTCACAGGGACCACCCTTCACGAGGGGTGTTGAGACAATTGAGCACACACGTACACATGGGGATTCCAGAGCCATGGGTAGCTATGAAGCCACTTCCAATTGTGTTCCAGGATTGGTTGACCTTCATGTAGAGGATGACCCCGTAGTACACCCAGGATCCAGGATGTTGCATGTGTATACAGGAGATCGCATGAGTATGCAAGGGCACATAGTGATGAGTGGTAGTTCACAGAGACATATAGAGTTGTACAATGGGATTCAGGGGGACACACTGGATTGCAAGGAGGAGATGTACTTAGTAGAGCATGGAGATTCCTCTCCCTTGTAGCAGTATACAGATTTGGGAGATCACCTTCACCGTAGCATCAGTTGTGTGAGTGATGATGGATGGAGAATTATTGACCTGCAGTTGGTAGAGGTACCTATCGTTGTACCCGATGGTTGGTGTTCAGTGATGAGTACAAGAGATTATTTACCATGGGTGTCGATGGACGATATTTTGGTTAAGTCCTTTGGATTGACCAAAGCATATGATACTTTCCAGTCCTACAGTTGGTTGCATATATTTATGATAGCCTTTCCTGATACTTTCATCATTGACAACAACAAAGGGGGAGCTAGACAGTGGCAGTGGACATAGAGAGTTGGTAGGCCGAGACCACTTGACAAGAGTGTCTTGATTACATTCATCAGGATAGGGGTGGATCATCAGGGGCAGACAATTGAGGCCATGGGTGTGATGGGGAGTATCTTAGGCCATGGAACAGAGGATATCTCATAGGTTGCTACATGTTCAGACTCTCATTGGGATGAGGGTGGAGTGCTTTCGACAGTTACCAGTAGGACACACCAGTAGTTAGTGGGGATTGGAAGTGATGAACTTCCAAATTTGACATGGGATCCGGGAGTCCATTTGGTCAATAGTTTGTTTCATCTTATGAGGATCCAGGAGTTGAGGGCCCAATATGGATACTTTGAGCAGACAATCATGATCAGAGTAGAGAAACATCGACACGATGGTCCCTATCAGAGACTAGCATGGAACCATGGGATTACAGAACCGAACATTTCATTGACTGATGGAGAAGAACGAACATTTGCAGGGGGGAGTCACTTCGATTTTTCATTGAATTTCAGTATTGGGGAGAACACGTCACTAACTGGTGATTCATTAAGGTCTTGTAGTACCTCACTATGGTAGCAGGATGTTCGGTCTCTAGGGGTCGTGTTGAGTTTGGTATGCTTTGGTAGGATAGAACCATTTCGGGTTGAGGCCATGTGTTATTTGTAGGAGACTCATGGTGTTGATATGTTATAGAACTATACTCCACAGGGCATTGTAGTTAACATTCTGATATGGGATCTAGGGATTGGAGTGCTTGGTAGTTCAACGTTTGATGGAGTTGAGTTTCGAGTAGAGTGGTTACTCAGGGAGTTGACTGAGATTCCTCAGCCATTGATCATTCTACTCATCAGGAGCATGTGGGTGTCATGAATGGTGAGCACTTAGAGATACCACATCTTGAGGGGAGTCTACCTTGTGTCACACAGGTATATATGGGACCTCGGTATCATATGTAGTTGGATTCAGTTATTGCTTGAGGACAAGCAATATTCTGACATGGAGGACTATAATGTCCCCATTTTGGGACATTATAACTTTACAGAGTGTTATGCCTACCAGAGTAGCCAGATAAGGGTGACAGAGAATTTGAGAGATATTGAGGAGTTTTATTGGGCCCAACTTGCATCATTCATCATCAGGATCCATTCCACACAACTTGGTTTTGGTTTCTTTGCATTCCGACGATTTCTGTAATTTTGAGTTATCATGGGTCATATCTTAATTAATTTCACTAAGAAGGTCATAATGGGCATATTACTTGGAGAAACCTCTTAGTGTAATATCTCATCGGAATCGGGAAGAAGAGCACAACAGGATAAGATGATGAGAAGTGACTTTCAATGGCCGGAGAAGCCATAAGGATGGATAAATCATTTTTTAGAGGTAAAATGATTAATTAATTAATTAATTAAGTGATTTAATCAAGGAATAATAAAATAAAGTAAAATTCACTTGGAGGGAAAAGGTCAACAATGAATTAGGGTTTCAACAATGAATTAGGGTTTTGGAAAGTTATAAAAGAAGAGTCAGCGACCTAATTCATCATTATGCAGATTATGACTTGTCATTGAGGAGAAGAGGCGCATCTCAGGAGAGATAGTTCAATGGATTCAAGGAGGAAGACACCAGTGGCTGATTTCGGTGTTGAGAGACACACCCTAGTCACTGAGAAGATCATTCAGGTCTTCCATCATTCTTCAACAATAGTTACACAGTGTTCAACAGCAAGGGTGCATTCATCCAGAGTGAGGGCGCAGCTTCTGAGAGGGTTTTTAGTCGAATTATCCCATCAAGGGAGAATTACGAGATTTCCCTCCGACCCATTTGAGAGGAGGGCAAGGCACATCTTTTGCCTAGTTCCTCATCAGATTTCGATGGAGGAATCAAATGGGAAGCATTTTCCAGATTTGGACGTGTAACAGTTTTTGTGGGCACATTTGGGGTTCCAAAGCGAGCATCGGACCAGATTCAGGGAAACCCTTCTAACCCATTTCCCAGTAGACCAAGGAAGTCGTTTTGAGACATATAACGTCTGATTCCGATGGTGGAATCACTAGAACGCATTTTTCCAGGAAAAGAGGGGCACATTCCCCCAGGGGTATCCATCTGGGGTCCATATTCATCAACAGAGGGATCCGACAGATACCAGTACCGAGGACTAGAGAAGGGTGCATCATTTGGGATAGTTTCCAGGCCATTCTGAGAAGTATAGCTCCTAGGGCGAACTTTCCAGACTTCTAGCAGTTACCGTCAGCGCTGCCATAGTCCCAACGCATCCATTGATTCCACAGTGCTCCCATATTCCAGGTATTATCTTTTAGTTTCTTATTTGTATTTCGGCTAAGATCCTTTGCCTGTTGATATAGTCGAGTATTGTCAGTTTATTCAGCCGCATTCAACCATTTTGTAATCCATAGAGATATCATAATACAAACTTTGCAGTCCTTTGTCACATTTATGATTTGTATGATCATTTATATGTTGTAAACCATTGATCCTACACACACATTAGCAACGTTTCCTAGACTAGCCAAGTCAGGAACATTACATTATCACCATCAATAAAATAGTTGGAAAAAATAGAGTTTGAAAAAAATAGAGTGGCAATGTTGCATGAACACTTGGCCTTCTTTGGAGTTGTCCTTTTAACTCAACTTCATAGAGTTCTTGTTGCCTTGTCTAGTTGTTTAGCACTTTTTTGCTAACTTTGCCTAAGTTTATCTGGCCAAGTCCTCTATGATAGGTAAGAATTAAACTCATTTTTGTGATATAACATTGGTGGTTCATGGAGTTTCAATTCTTCCACATGCACAATTGGCATTGTTGCAATTAAATCTTTATTTGTCGTGTTATTTTCAATCAAAAATTTAAAAGATGTGTAATTTTAATTACTTTTGAAATTCAAAATACAAATGTTTGCAATTTTTTAAAATTTAACATTACGTTTCATTATTAATATGATGTACATTGAAGTAACATTATATTTTTTTATAATTATTTTAAATATATAAGATTGTAAATAAATTATATTGTTTGATTGTATCGAAATTAGAATTTTGAAAAAAATCACAAACAAAAAACTGCTAAAATTTTTAAAACCTTCAAAATACAAATACTAGCAAAAAGTGCACTCATATATTTTTACCACAAAACAAAATAATTGAAAAAAATAGTGTTTTTGAAAAAAAATAGAGGCAATGTTACATCACCACTTGGCTTCGGTACAACTTGTATTTTTAACACAACCTCCTAGTAGGGAAATTGTTAAGGATCAGTACTTATTTTGAAGTGTGTGTATAAATCTTAGTCAGTCTTACTAATTTTTAAAATGTCAGCCATAAAATTTCTAGTGATATTTTTGTAGAAATATTCAAATTTCTAAGGATTTTATATAGTTTCTAGAAAAAAATGACAATTTTTAGAATAAAATACTTTCACCCTATAAAATTTGGGCTAATTATTTTGGAAAAAAATAGAAATGAGATTTTTTTTTTTTTTGAAATAACCATGAAAAATTAGCTCATGGACTAAATTTAATCACTAAAATTTTCTGTATCTACTAGAGTTCTTGATATCCTTGTCTAGTTGTTTTGGAATTCTTCTAACCTTGCATGAGCTTCTATTGCTAATTTTTTTATGATAGGTAAGGCTTTCATCTCCATTTCTTGATCTGACATGAATGGTTCATAGAGGTTCAAATTTTCCAAATTCAGTACTAATGTTTTCTAAAAGGAAATCATTATATGGAAGCTATAATAGAATTAATGCAAAAGTATTTGTAATGTTTTGGACATTGAGATTTTACATTAATAATGAATATCTATATATTGTTGTTGGATGATTAATCTTTTAAATGTGTTGTTTACCATATTATTTGGTTTATTTTTATGTGAACCATTAAATTAGAGAAGATAACATTAAATATTGCAATTTTATATATTAAATCTATAAAATATGCATAGTTGCACGGGAACAACTTCCAACATTTTCAACATTTAGTTCTCAAGCTCCCTAAGTTCCGGGAACTTGAGAACTAGTTGGGAACGTCCCCATTTGGCTGGGAACTATTTTGGGAACTTGGGAGCTTTTTGGGAGCTTCAACATCAAAGAAATGGGAGCTTGGGAACCAGTGTCCTAAAAAAAGAACTTTAAATTAGAATTATGTTAAATTAAAATGTAAATATATTTATTCCTTTATTACAAATACATAATTTCTTACAAATATTTTCATTATATTTATTCAAAATATCACTATAAAACTATGACTAAACTACACGTAAATATTGTTTTAAAAATTAGTAAAGTAAAAAAAATTAATAATATACACTTTATAGTTATGGATATGAAAAACTTTTAATGCATTTATGTTTTCCTTCAAGCCCAAACTAAACATGAAAGTCGAATAAATCAATACCCTATCCACTTGTAATTGATATCAACCAACCATATCATTTACTTTTATTGTATTTTCATATTAGAAGAGTAGTACTATTTTAGTTTTTTCAATAAAAAAAGAATAATGCTTCAAATTTACAAAGATGTTTAAAGTTTATATATGTAAAGTTTAATTTTAAAAAGATATTAAAATTGTATATATGTATTTTCAATTTTGTTTCTCATTTTCTAATGGAATATTTATGGATATTAAAGTTTCATTATTGTGTTAAATATATTCATATAATTATTAGCACGAATTAAAACATTGTCCTCGATTCAACTTCAGTTTTATTGAAATAAGATTTAAAATGTATCAATATCTCTATACATTGTAATCTAAAATATTTTTTATATTTTTTAAAGATATATTATTGTTGCTCCCAAATTCAAGTTTCCTGAAAATTTGAGGGAAACTTCTACTCGTTCCGGATACTCGTATCCATGTTCCCAATATTCCCACGTTTCAGAAACTCGTTATTGGATGATCAATCTTTCAAATGTGCTGTTTACCATATTATTTGGTTTATTTTTTATTTTTATTTTTATTTTTATGTGAACCATTACTTTAGAGAAGATAACATTAAATATTATAATTTTATAGAATATAAGCATTCTAAAGTTCCTTATTTCAAAATAAGAAAGTTTCCACAACATTATAAAATCAAGGTATAAGCATTCTAAAGTTCCTTATCTCAAAATAAGAAAGTTTCCTTTAAAGAATGCTATATGTTATAATTGTTAGAAACATGGTCATAAATACCCCAATAAAAAGAAGCCAGACTTTTTGCAAAAAAGCTGGAATCACAGTGGTGGGATCTTTATTTTTGCTCCCCCACAAAACAACTTGAAGGCGGAATTCATTTTCTAGATCTTGATGAATTTTTTTGCTGAAGATAGTGAATATGATTTAATAGAGGAATAAGATATTCTCTTACATGGAACGACTTTGGCCACTAACACACCTATCTTTGGCTTCAACGAAATTTATTTTTACTCACATTCGATGCCACTCAATTATTTTACCCTCATGTTGCTTAAAATCTCATTCAAATAATATATGAATGTAAGTGCTTTCAAAATTACAATTGAATTAAAACAAATGGTAGAAATTGCATAATACTACACTGATAGAAATATATTAACATCTACACATTTTATTGATGCATAAATAACTTACAAAGAAGTCCTAGCTTTGATACCAATTAGTATCCACCGACTTTGTAAATTAGAATATTACAGACTCTTTCTTAGCATCAATATAAATCCCACAGCTGACATAAGCAATGAAAGCTTGTAATCATATTTTGAATCCCATCTTCTTTGACCACTTAAGGTCTATGACTGCCATGCTATTCCGAGGATCTTAAGATTACAAAATATTACAGACTTTTACAAGGTTAAGATTACAGACTCTTACATACTTTTACAATACTTTTAGAGATGCTTTTGATCCCTAAGGTCACACAAAGGTGCAGAGGGAGATCATACATAGGCTCTTATTTGAATCCCAGACGTGTAGACAAAAAAAAGTTTCTAATCCCAGAGATCGCTTTGTAGCGCAAGGGAGAGCATACTCCAATTCTCAGACTTGAGACTCTGATGTCCGAATGAGACAAGAGGGCTGCATTATATAGATTAGAAGAGTGGTATCCAGTCACCCAAAACTGGCACTTACTAGTCAAAAGTAAACTCACTAACTATTATTTGGGGCACATGTGGACTCCACATATTATCTTCTCCCTTAGTGGTACGTAGACATATGGTGACCGAATTTGGCTAAACACTGACATTTACATAGTGGAACTATTATAATGTGGCCCACGACGTAGAAAAGACTCTGATAAAGACTATTTACATGTAGTCCTCTTCTCTACATATGCAACCTTCTAGACAATTTTCATCACTGTCATAGATATCTTCGGGTTCAGTGAATTCAACAAGTGGATACAAATAGTAATCAAAGCATTAGTCCACCTCTCATCCTTTCATTGTCAGGAGTACAACGATATTATCCCTTGAATGAAGACTTAATTTTTAAGTTCAACTTAACTTCTTTGATTATGGTTCCAAGAAATTTACCTTTTTCATTTCGGATTCCTTTAACATACTCGAACTTGTACCAATAGCCTTAAGCTTAAACTTGTACAAATAGCCTTAAGCTTAAACTTGAACCATTTTTAGATACTTCAGTCAGATCAACTTGCAAGTGCAGTATGCAATCTGATTGTTTATGTGTCCAGTTATTTCTTAGATAAAATTTGTAAATATCTGTCCATCCTGTCCATGGGTGTCTTATTAAGTTATGAGGATCTCTGCAAATTATAATTTTACCCTTTTCTTTCACTAGCTAAAGAACTAATGAATATATATCATGTGAAAGTCTCAAACATTATATCATATTAACATAGTCCTTTTTCATCTAAATCAATCCATGCTCCTTACCCGCCTCAACTGAGTTTTTCTTGGCTCCTGGTTAAACCAAAAAATGTTGTCCGTTCCCATTTTTCTAATATTTGTATTTTGAAAGGTCAACTTTTAGTTTCTTCTATAAGAATAGAAGATATATAATGGTCTGCAACATATCTAGTTATCAATTGAACCATATTTTTCCTTTGGTTTTCTAATACCGAGGATAACATTTTCTTGTTCCTTGGCTCCCTTTTTCTTTTCTTCTGTTTAACTTCTTCCATGATTCTCTGGTGCTCGTTCATTGGGGCTTTGCATTTTCTTGAAGAACTTCTTGTAGAAAACATTGCCAATAATGACCTATTTTGCTATCTTGTCAACATGTTTTCAAGACAGTTTAGGTGTCTTGGTTTGTGCTCAATATCAAAATCAAAATTTTGAAGCCATACAACCCATTTGTGGACTCAAGAGTAATGTCTATTACTAAATTATCAACTTTGAGCGTGTATGGTAGTAGTTTTTGTTGAAAAATTTTACTAGACAAACACTTAGTCAAAAATCAGATTTCAACCTCCAATAGTCATTCAACAATAAATAAGTTAACTCAAGCATTCAACTGGAACTACGAGCAGAAATACAAAATGACTAAGATCTAAAAAATGTAGCAACGGAAATAAAAATGAACAAAAGACAAAATATCACCACATTTGACACTAGATATCTGTGCAATGCCCCTGGAAAACCCAAAAAGGGAAAACTAGCCAAGGAGAGATTCTTCTTATTGAGCTTGCTGGAAAATATTTCTGAGTTACAACAATAAATGCACAATACTTATCTTGTAACGTGCATACAGTCCACCTCGAGAAATGTGCCAAAGACCTAAAAAATCAGACGAGACCTTCACCTCAAAATCTGTGCCAGATTTAAGCTATACGGCCTGAATAATACGACCTCTCTAGTAGCAAAAACACTCCTCATGTGCAAAGCTACAGTACCAATAATATGGACCTGTACAGATTTAGCCAACCATAAATGCACCTCAAAATCTGTGCAAGAGATCAGCCTTGATTTCTATGCATTTTCTCCTATGTACGACCAACATTAAATGTTGTTCGGCTTGCATTGAAATCTATACTGTATTGAATATTAAATACAACTGCAAATCTCCTTGGGATGCGCACCAACCCTCTCCTTAGGATGTGTGTCGATCCTCCTTTGTTGCTACTCTTCTTCTTCCACCTCAATCTCTCTTGGAAAGTGTGCCTCTTTACATTCTTCTCAACCTCTCCTTGAAAAGTGCACCCCATCTCCCTCAAATGCTTCCTTTATTCACTCATTAATGAGTAACTGTCCTAACCCTAGATCTCCAAAGAGATAGATGGTCAAGATTAGATCTTTCCCTCTTGATATCAATGATCGTGACTTAATATTTCGTTGAGTTCACTTAAATCACTTAAGTGACCCAAACTTCATAAAGTCACTTTTACCCATTAAATATTAGAAGACCCAACTTAACTTTATAAAATCAGTTTATAAAGTCAAGTCACTAGAGAGAGACATTTGCTCCTGACTTCTGCATGTTGGGCACCGCCAATGCATAAGTACCTATGAGCTACAAAAAACAATATTTTTAAATCAATTCTTAGCAACCTGTATAACCTCCTAGCAACCTGTATAACCTCTCATGTTGGACACCAAGCAATATTGTTGTGTGAGGAGTAGCTCCCTCTGGATATAGAAACACCAATCCATGAAAGAACACAACTTCACATCCATCAACCTCCAAAGATGACATTGAGAGTAAATTCACTGGCAACTCTGGAAAAAACAACACTTCAACCAAATCCAGAAAAGCTCCTGACTCCAATTGGAATCTCATGCATCCAATCCATTTCACTGCAAGTTTGGTGCTAGCCCCACAACCCACATAAAAGTCTAAGTCTATCTATGAAAAATTGAGGAACACTGACCTCATTCCCGTCATATGCCGAAATGCACCACTGTCCACAAACCACACTCCAATGTCCCCAAACTCTGCACTACCATTGTCTGAAAGGCCAATTATCATAGAAAATTCCCTCTTGAATTTCTCAGTGAATTCAACAACCTCAATTGATGTTGAAACCTATGGATCTTACTTCTTCTTCTTCTTGTTCGGACATTGACTAACATAGTGGCAAATTTTGTGACATGTAAAGAATTTCACTTTGCTCATGTCCTTCTTCTTGTCTTTGATCTTTCCCACAAGAGAAACATTATGCTCGTCTGCACCACCCTTTGCCTTCTCCTGATCTCTATTTTGAGAACCCTCCCAGATCTCCTCTTGAGTACAGTCATCCCATAGTATGCTCCAATCTAGGAGATTCTCTCTCCCCGCCACACACTTCATGAAAACATCCCACTCTTTAGTGAAGCCCTTTAGGGCTATGCGCACCAACTCCGAGTCTGGAATAATCTCCCCTACAACTGACAACTCATCCTTCACCTGTCTAAGCCAGGTGAGACATGATGCCGCACTCTCTCCCTTGGCCATCCTAGTACCATGGAGCTTGTCCCTTAGGGCCATCTTCCTGTTCTCGTTCTTGTTCTCGTAGTGTTAAATTAAATTAATAAAGTACCTAGGACAATTGTTTCTCATTACTTAGGTTCCTAGGGGTGAGAAAGTGTCCAATGTGGTCCCTAGTGCATTAATTTCATGAGATGTGAAATTAAATGAGACTTTATGAAAGTGAAATGAAATGGGAGAGCGAAAAGTCATTTCATCTCAACCATTCATCTAATCTATCCTCTATCATTAGATTAGATGTCTCTTCACCTTCCCTCATGAGGTCGAATTAGGGAAAGGGCGCCCCATTCACTTGGTATTCTTCTTCATGCAATTTGGAGAGAGCAAGCAAAGAGAGAGTCAAGCTGAGAAAGAGCTGAGAGTAACAACGAGTTGCAACAAGTGTTACAACAAGTAGCAAAAGTGTTACAACGAGTAGCAACAGGGTAACAGTGAGTAGCAACAGATTAACAATGAGTTGCAGCAAGGAGAAATCACAACATCATAGAAAGGCCGTATAGTACGGATTTTGCGCAGTCTGTACATCTGTAATTGGCACAAAAATCGAGATAAAGGACTATAAGATTTTCTGGGTGAGGTTGGCATGAAAATCGAGGCAACATACAGTCTGCAATTTCTGTAAATTTATTTCAACAAGTTGGCATGTATTTTGAGGTAGGTCGTACAACATTTATTGTTGTAATAGTCGTACTGTGCATGGATTTTTGGGCACAAAAATCGAGAAGTTGTTGGCATAGTTTTCCAGGCTGGGTTTTGGGCACAAAAATTGAGATAAGTTTGTGTATTGAATTGTTGAAGATGACTGCTGTAAGAAATTCTTTCTCAAAGCTCTGAAAATAATAAAAAGTCCCTCTCTCACTGATTTTCCCCTTGTGTGTTTTTCCAGGGTCGAGGTTAGACCAAAAATATTTGAGTATAAATTTTTGGGTGTGTTTATTTCTAAGTTTTTTTTTTTTTTTTTGAAGTAAAAAAGGATAGGACCTATTATATTAGAATAATCAAGTTACAATGACTATTTGCGATGCCAGTTGTCCCGCCTAAATAGGAAACCGAGACAACTAGGCATCCTGTGCCATGTGTTTCCCAACGAACAAAATTAACAATGTTTCGTCCCGCCTGAAGGAAACCAGGACTGCCACCCATTAAGTTTAAACTGTATGCCATAAACTAATTATAAGAAAACTAAGAACTAACTGGGCCGAAGCTTAGTTCAAAAACTAAAAAAGAAATTCCTAACTAAGAACATCATTGAACCTTTTAGCCTGTGCGCTCGTCCTCGTCCCCGTGTTGTCGCCAACCTGCTGGAAGCGCGTAGGCCTGCACGCACGTTGGGCATTGTCACTTTGGAAGAGTTCTGGAGTGAGCCACGAATAGCATGTCGATCTGTTGATCAATTCAGGCGAGGCGAAAGACCTGGTCGTCCAACAGACTCCTCAGCTCGAATATGAGAGTGAGGTACCCCGAGTCGGTGAAGAGGTGTTGTTCCTGCCAGTGGTTGTCGACGGAAGCTGGGGGAATGGGCTCTGTTGCGCCATCACTTGCATGTGTCGGTCGGTTGGAAAAATGGGTCGCTACCTCCATAGGTGCACCAGGTGGCGAGTCTCTGTTTCCCTGGAAGCGGGACGGGGTCTCTTCTTCTACATAACAAGTGGTGAAATGATCCTGTGGGCTGTTGGCTTTGGGACCAAGCGGATTGCCTGTAGGCGGAGGCTTGCCGTCTGAGCCAAACTCTGTGGGTGGATTCCAATTGTCCGGGACTGTGAACAGAGGGAGCTTGGGATAGCTCTGCATGGTGTCCTCCAAGGGAATCTCTTCCACGTACGCCATTGGAGGCGTTCGTGGTTTCTTGCGCCTTCGGATGGATGCCATGGCCAGCGCCTACTCAAACTTCTTCTATCTTTGGTGTTGAGATTCAGTCGTGTACCAAGCGGCACCCCTGCGCGGCTTTCCTCTTGCTCTGGGCATGGTGGAGACCTTGGAGATGACCAGGGTTCCTTGCGAATGGACTGCTCTGCTTCAGAGCTTCAACGAGACCTCAAACTGTTGCTCTGGTGGAATGAACTGTTGCTGCTCCGGTGGGATGAACACTGCGATGGGCGAATGTCACTCTGTTCTTTCAATGCTGGTGATAAGGAGGAGGGCAACCGCGACTACCATAACCATTAAGGCTTGCTACTGAGTGCGTTGATGCCCAGTACTGTTCACTTGTGCGAAGGGGCTCATCGCCTGGGTATGGTTGCGCCGATCCATGGTGGGTTGATGACTGAGTGGATGGTCACCGGTGGATGCATTAATACTGCGTCCCAGCGTTATCCCGCGTGGCTCCGGTTTGCGACGTGGCACCCCATTCGGGGTATTTCTAAGTTTTTGTTGTAGCATACTTCATGTGTTTTTTGTTCATGAGCATTTGATTTTCTACTAACTAATTTGCAGCTTAAATTTGTAATGTGGGTTGGGAATTAAACTATGTGTCTCATTGAGACTTGAAACCGGGTTGGTGTCTGAAATTTCTATAGTCAGTGCATCCCACATCTCCTTGGCTATCAACTTCTCATCCGAATGTACAATCAGGTGGTCTCTCACTCTATCCAATATTATCTTCTACACCCTTGCTTCCTTCACCTCATGGAGGTCTAGGGCAATGGGATCTGATGAAGGAATTGTCACTGTGGTACTCACAAACACCCACAAATTGTTCTCCCTAAGAACAACTGCAATCCTCACCTTCCACTGTAGGTATTGCGAGATCCCCTCCAACCTATCATCATACCTGAGACTAGAAGTCATCCTTGTCCAACTGACAAAGACCCTTTCTTTCCCTTCTTTTTCCAAGAAACCCCCCCTGCAAATTACTACCATCAAGTGCCAAACTGTGTCCACTGAACCTCAGAGCCCAAGCTTTGATACCATGTTGAAAAATTTTACTAGACAAACACTTACTCAAAAATCAGATTTCAACCTCCAATAGTCATTTACCAATAAGCAAGTTAACTCAAGAATTCAACTGGAACTATGAGCAGAAATACAAAATGACTAAGACAGAAAAATATAGCAGCGGAAATAACAATGAACAATAGACAAAATATCACCACATTTGACACTAGATATCTGGGCAATGCCCTTGGAAAAACCCCAAAGGCAGCCAAGGAGAGATTCTTCCTATTGAGCTTGCAGGAAAATATTTCTGAGTTACAACAACAATATTACAACAATAAATGTACAATACTTATCTTGTAACTTGTGCCTACAGTCCACCTCGAAAAATGTGCCAAAGAAAAAAAAATTAGACCAAACTTTTGCCTCAAAATCTGTGCCAAATTTCAGCCATACGATCTCCCTAGTAGAAAAAACACTCTTGGATTTCTATGCAAAGCTACATTACCAACAATACAGACCTGTATAGATTTACCCAACCATAGATGCACCTTGAAATCTTTGCAAGAGATGAGCCTTGATTTATGTGCATTTTCTTTGTTGTACAACTTGCTTTGAAATCTGTATTGTACTGAATATTAAATGCAACTCTGAATCTTCTTGGAATGCATGTCAATCCTCTCCTTGGGATGTGTGCCAATCCTCCTTTGCTTGTACTCTTCTTCTTCCGTCTCAATCTCTCTTGGAAAGTGTGCTCCATCTCCCTCAAATGTTGTCTTTATCCCCACATCTCCCTAACCCTAGATTTCTAAGGAGATAAACGATTAAAATTATATCTTCCTCTCTTGAGATCAACGATCATGAGTTAATATTCCGTTGAGTTCACTTAAATTACTTAAGTGACCCAAACTTTATAAAATCACTTTTACCCATTAAATATTAAAAGACCCAACTTAACTTTATAAAATCACTTTATAAAGTCAAGTCACTAGAGAGATATTTGCTTGTCACTTCTGCATGTTGGACACCACCAATGCAAAAGCACCTATGAGCTACAAAAACTAATATTTTTAAATCAATTTTTAATAGAAATATAGAAGGCTTCAAATAAAGTTTGAAATGTTGAATTACCTTCTTGACTACCAATAATTCTTTGTGGCTAGACAAATAGTTCATCTCTTCTCCATGGAAATATCCTGAAGCGTAGCCATAGACTTCTTCTTTGCCTTCTATTTCTTCAAGTAGAACACCTCCCCACACCTGGTTTGAAGCATCGGTCTCAATTAAATACTTTCCTTTTAGGGAGTGACAATGGATGAAGATCTTTGAATTTTTCCGTTATTCTCTTTACAACTTTTGTCATCGCCGCATTCCATGTGGCAGTTGTTTCTTCAATTTGCTCTATAGGATGAATATATCTAAAGCTTTCCCTTTATAGAATGGCCATATATAACTTGAGATTCCTAGGAATTTCTACAACTAAGTTTTGTCAGATATTACATCTGGAAAATTTTTAAAACTCTCAAGGATATGGTCCTGCAAAACAACTTGTCCTTTGGTTATCTTAAAACCAAGAAATTCAATTTCGGTTTTCCCTATCTCCATTTTAGAAGCAGACAACACCAAGCCATGTTTGAAAACCAGTTCATAAAATTGTTGTATATGCTTCGTATGTTCTTGGAGATTCTTAGAGAAAACTAGGATATCATCTATATACACAATCAACCGAGAATAATCTTTAAATATATCTTCCATGCTTTTATGGAATTCTCCTCATGCATTCTTGAGGAAAAATGTTACTACCTTCCATTGGTAATGGCCATGGGGTACTACAAAGGATGTTTTTTTCCTATCCTTGGGGATCATACCAATTTGATAAAATCCCGATTCAGATCAAATTTATTGAAAATTATCTTCCCCTTGATTCTCTGTAACAAGGATGCTTTGTTCGGAAGTGGGTACCTGATTGGCTGTAGTAATTTATTCAGAGGCTTGAAATTGACAACTAGCCTTAGATTTCCTCTTTTTTTCTGAGTGCTTGTTCACATAGAAACCTCTACATGCCCAATAAATATTTGATGGTTCTATCAGGCCCTTTTGCAATAAATCTTGGATTTCTTCCTAACACGTTTGAATCTCTGACATACTCATCAAGGTTGCTGAAACTTTCTGAGGTGCAACCTTAACTAGTGGATCATAAGGTAGTGACACAAAATACTCCTCTCCATGCCAGAAGGCATTCGTAGACTCTGAAGTGCATTTTTTCAAAAACGTCTCTCTAATAGGATCTAGAACATGTGCATGCATCTGCACATAGAAAATGCTTCGTTCCATTTTGTTTAATTCTTTTGCATGGGCCTATTTCTGCATAGGTTCCATTATTATTTTTTCGTTTTCTTTACTCTTGCATCTTCCCTCATGATAAAAAGGTATTTCTATCTTTTCTCCTCTGAGATGAAATACACTTTTTTTTCTCTTTTTTATTTACAGATGGATCCATCAAATCTAGAAAATCAGATCCTAATATACAGTCATCCTTAATCTTATCTACACCATGAAATGTAAGATAAAATGAAGTCTTATTTACAAAGAGAGGGAATTATTTGGATTCCCCAAAAATTTCTACAGATGTACCATCTATGGATTTGACTGTATATGTAATGTCTTCCAGTAGTAAGAGGGAATAACATTCTTTCTAACCAAACTTAACTGGCAACCTAAATCTACAAGACAATCAATTTCATAAGGAGTGTATTCAGGGGGACAGAACCAATTTTTTTAATGTAAAACTTGTTACCTGAGAATGGAAGCATCTGGTACTTGTTCTTCCTGATATTTATGTTCTTGTTCTTCAGATTCTTGCTGCTGCATTCGGCTTTGTTGAGATTCTTATTCTGATTCTTCATACAATATGCTCATCTCTTCATCTAAAGAATTATCTTTTTCTTCCCTTATGGTTTCTAAAATCCATTTTAATTATTTGATCTTTTCCATTGATGATTTAATTATGACCTTTTGTTCTTTGATTTGTAGTAACAACATTGTCTCCTTGTCTATTCTAAATTGTTGTCTATCTTCATGGCTGCTAGGATGTTCTTTATACACTTCAAGCGGAGATTAATACCTTGGACTTACTTTGTATGGAGAAGAAGCAAGTTTCTGTTGTTCCTTTTTTGACCTTGGCTTAACAGTATGAGTAAGAAATTCTTCCTTTTCTGTTATCATATTTTGTCTTTGTACATATTTCCAAGTAGAAATTTATTTTAATAGTTGTGCAATTTCAACTATCCTTTTCTCTGGATCTTTCTCAAATGAAAACACACAAAATTCAAATGATGGTAGATTCTTACCCCTCCAATTTAGTGGAGCTGAATCAAATTCAGAATCACTAAATTCAATAGGGGAATAAGATTCACCATCTTAAAAAAAATCATCAGGATCTAGAAAATGAATTTCTCCTCTAGGTTGTTCTACGGGGGAGAAAAAAAAGAGATCCCACCACTCTGGTTCGAGCTCTTTTGTAAAAAGTGCAGGAAGATAAGGTTTCTTCTATTTATTGGGGCATTTACTAGCCCAATGACCAGGTTTTTGACAATTATAAAAAATAACATTCTTTAAATGAAACTTTCTTCTTTTGGGATAAGGAAATTTAGAATGCTTATACCTTGATTTTCTGGTGTAGTGGAACAGATGATCTGGTTCCCATATGGACTTGAAGGTGTAATATTTCTTCTTTTTAGAACTACATCTTTGACAATGGCACTTGGAAGAACAGATGCACTGATGTACTCTATTGTGAGCACCATAACCCCATTTTGGAATCTCACCAACATATCTGCATAGTGAGGGTGTGAACATATGTTCAAATCGTTTGAAGTCTTTGCTCACTCTTTTTTCTAGATAATGTTCCCGAATAACTGTCTTGATGTGCCTATCTACCATGGCGAGAGACATCCCTTCAAAGTTGATATTTTTATCTTTAAAATATTTCTCTATTGCATCTAGTAGAGTGCTTGGAAAACTTCTTATGTAATATTTGATGTAAGAAGGATTGTTCATCTTTTCAGATTGAATGAATAAATTTTGCATATAGCAGAAATAATCCTTGTGCAAGGCCAGATTTCCTAGCCTCCGAGTCATGAACATAGAAGAAAAATGATCAACATCTAGACCAACTTCAGAAGCATAAAATTGATTATCTAGTGCTTTCAAGATATCATTATCTGGATTGGTTGAAGCAAGCATTTCATCTTTGGTAGTCCGAAGAAGCTATTTCCACTAGTCCCACACAATACCAGTGAAACCTGCAACTAGAATTCCTGCTAGATTTCTGGGAGTGATTGTATCATCTGAGACATTTTTTGCTAAAAGAAAATTTCCTAGAAGTTGAAAGAATATTTTTTCTCTTCTTGGGTTTCACATCCTAAGTTTATAATTGGATGCTCAGGAATTGCACTGACTACTTTGTTTAGTCCATTGATTCCTATGGAAGAAACATTGGCTCCTCTGATTTGTGCTGAGGAAGATGAAGGCATAATGGTGTCTCCATCTGGTTCTTGCTTGATGCTTAATACTTGTAAGCATCTTGTCTTGTCTTATTGCTTGAGGGACTTGGGCCATTTTTTTCATATCATTAATTTCCTCTTGGATGTGTTCCAAAAGGCCATATGGATACTTGAAATTCCACTAAGGTCAAGCATCATATGCAACAAACAAATCTAAGGATTTGTTTTTCTTATGCGTCTTTTGTCCATCTTTTTCTTTTGTGAATCCTTGTCTGAGTACACTGAACACTACAAGATTATTGTTAGGATTTTTAACTGTATTTTGGATTTCATGGATTTTTGCAAACATTCTATCCATAACATGTAACCTAGCATCAATCTTATTCAAGGGATCTTTCATAGTGGTACTATCAATCAAAACATGGCTAACTACTTCTAGTTTTTTATCTATCTCTTGAATTTCTTCTTTTTCTTGTTTGGTTGATTGTGCCAACTTTAATACATCCCTATGTAGATCATCTATGTTCAATACTATAAGTTGGGCCCTATAAATTAATCCAATTTAGAAGCTAAGTATCTTCATTCATCACTTGGTGTATCTTGGGCTAAGTATGATCCGACAACCAAATATTCTCTTTTTGTTTTGACATCCTCCGAATATTGTCGAAAATGTGTGGTAAGATTCTTTCCTAATTCTCCACCTGTAGGATGCCTTTTAACAACTCCTCCTCCTCCTCCTCCTCCTCTTGGCATTGAGAAAATAATTAGGTCATAAGTTATTTTCAATGATATTCTATAGTGCATATTGTTTAACTATTCTTGACATGCAGGGCAGTCAAGATATTCTCTCGAATGCATGGTTGCATCTGATTTATCTTCCTAACTCAATGTAGGACCCTTTTGAGGACATGTATGCTGAAACTATGATGAAGATGCTTGGAGTGCAGGGGATTTGAAGGACAAGGATTTTTTTTGGAGAGGAATAGGTGGGTTTTTTCTTTTATGTACAAGACTTTCCTTTATCATTTGGTTTCATAAGTATTTGTACTTATCATACCCTGTTGTTGGGTCATATATGCCAGACTAGTCAAATGTATCTGGTTGGCAATTATTTGAAGTATCCTTTTCCACCACGTCCTGTAAGTGTGGTATGGTTTGAGGAAGTAGTAGTAAACGATGATGCACATCAGCTTCTTACATAAGTAAAACATGGGTTATAATTAATTTATGTGACATTGACTTGGTCCATTGAGTGATCCATAGAGTTTGTAAATGGATCAACATATTGTTGTAATAAGGATAATCTCTAGGCAATGGAGTGAGGAGAGACTCGCTTCTTACATGGTATGACTTTGGTCACTAAACACGCCTATCTTCGGCTTCAACGAGACTTATTTTTCCTTGCCCCATGGGATAGCATAATTGGTAATATGTGGAAATACTCTCTCGATTCGTGGAGAGGTCACGGGTTCGAGCCTTATGTCCATGGGGTCGCGGTTTATCATCCCATATCATCCACTAAGTGGGGAAGTATTGGGTGAGTTTCCTGCGCGGAATTTCCTGTGGAAAAAAAGTAAAAGCCCCATGGGATAGCACAGTTGGTAAGACGTGGAAATACTCTCTCGGTTTGGGGAGAGGTCACAGGTTTGAGCCTTGTTTCCCTGGGGTCGCGGTTTAGCATCCCATATCATTCACGAAGTGGGGAAGTATCGGGTGAGTTTCCAGAAGTCACATAAGCAATACTTGTAATATTGTTTTGAATCCCATCTTCTTTGACTACTTAAAGTCTCATGACTGACATGCTATTTTGAGGAGTTTAAGATTACAAACTATTAAATGTATATGTTCTTCATAATATATATAATGTTGAAATTAGTGTTATTTAACTATTCCACTGGATATGCATTGAATTCAAGCTAAACCTTTTTTAAAATTAATATTTTCATTATTATTTAAAATATATAGCATCAAAATTAAAAATTTACATGAAAATCATAACATTGAAAAATAAATGACAACACTATTAATTATTTTAAAAAATTCAAAAAAGTTAAATATTAGGTTAAAAAAAAAGTATTTTATTTGTTTTTGAGAAAACAAGGAAAAAAACATTAAAAAATTGATATTTTATATCTAAGAAGATTGAAAATCGCAAAAACAAAACCTCAAAAAAAGGTGCTAGTGGTAGAACCACTTTTAAAAATGGGGATAAAAACAACCACTAAATGTGACCTCTAAAAAAATGAGAACCTGAGATGGTTCTCATCAAGTTGGTAACTATGTTATGACTAAGCTCTTTGTTGCAATACTAGATGGCCTCATCTCCAAATGGGAAAAGTGGAAGGATTGAGGGCTAAAGGCCAAGAAGGTTTTAGAAGGAATCACTATACTTTTGTTCATATTTTACTCTTGGTTCAATCGTTGAGGAATTGTAAGCAAGCAAATGTAATGCATAGTACTACTTTGTGTACTTCAAAATATAGTGCCAAGACACCTACAATTTTAGAGGTTTAAGGTTTTGGGGCTCCTAGAGTTTGTGGTCTCTTCGATTATGACTCCCTTTCAGATGATTATCAACATAGACTGTACCAACATGGGAAATAAAGATGATGCAAACACCATAGCGATCAAGTAAGGGTGTCCACTCTCACCCACCCTCTTTGGATTTCATATTGGTTGATTAGAATATCTCATTTCAAATTATGTTGGAAATAGAGAAATTATTTTATTTATGGGTTTTCTATTGGAATCTTACTCTCATGGACAACATTTTACTATCCCACACAATAGGACTCCAAAAACCAGTAGACACTTTTGACTCATTCTTTAGGTCAATCTTGGAATACAAGGATTATTTGCCTTCAAAATTTCTAAGAACGATGGATCCAACACTTCTCACCTTTAAAGTTCATGAGGTATAAATTGTCACATCTTACACCTATCTTGGAGTGGTATTGTTTAGTTCATATTTTACATGATCCCAACAACATAATCAAGATTGAGTAAAGGGTATGTGTTATTAAAAACCTTGGAGACACAATGTTTGCAAGTTCAATTTTAGGATATTCCAGGTAAGATATGCATCTTTCACACCTTGTTGACAACTTATCTCCTTTATGGTTGTGAGGTGTTGAGTCCATACTTGAGTAAAATAGGTCAAAACCACACTAAGAGGTCACTCACCACTTTTCTCTATAAACAACAAAAAAAATAAAATAGTTCTGCACTTTATCATTTTTTTTGAATTTGATGATAGCATCCTTACTTCCATGATTTTAAATTTATTTACCATGTCACATAAGGCTATATACATGGATGAATCTCACTTAGAGCATAGTAGGTACCCTTACCTAGCTCTGGAATGGTTTGTGAAAATTGCTAGACAAGGGGTCATAAATAGTTGGTATACTAGAGATTTATCTCTCCTGCAACATTTAAACTTGGATATTGAGAAGCCTCCTCCCTTAGAGATCTCCACTGATGCACCCGGCTTATTAAAAGGTATTTGATTAAATTTATACAAAGCCTACGTAAAAATGATATACTCTAAACTAAAAATCTTGTAACTCCAAAACTTCACCATGAATTTTCTTGGCTATGTGTTATATTCTTTGCATGATTAGTTACAAGTGTTGTGTGTTGTGTGGGTTGCCCTTGTCTGGGGGTTTTGGGGAGGAGCCCCCGATTTTTTTTTAGGGGATACTTTTGGTCCATTTTTGGGTGGTTTTTTGGCCAACGGTTTTGCAACCCATTGTAATATAATTCTGGTTAAGGATCTAATCTAAGTTAAAGGATTAGCGTTTTGGATGTCGCAAAATCATATATATTGTATTTTAAATGGTGAAGTTAATACAATGAGAGTTATATGTGCGACTCTAAGCATTTGCTAGTTTTCTTGATTAAGGGTTTCCAAGGTAAATTTCTAAGTACTTTGTGTGAATGCTATTGTTTTCCTTTCTATTTTTTTAAAGAATTTGTGTGTGCATCACTATATTTTAAAGGTTTAAAACTTACAAGTTTTACACTTACTTTCACCTCAAAATTCCCCTCATCAACACTCTAGGATGTACTAGATTGCAACAATCTTGTATCCCAAGAGTCACTCTAGTCCATCTTCGGATTTGCTCCCATTAACTACACATTAAGATAGATAATATTTATTGGAGTAGCAAACTTGTAGGTTGTGTATGTAGAAACTTGATTAGAAAGACAATTTCATCTTTATATACCCTATCTATTATGAAATTCATGGCCATTATGATTTCTTGTTTAAAGAATCTCTTGGTTCCTTGAAGATTTTCATACAGTGTGGGGACCATAGATGTATCACCCGACTCCCTTGTGAAGAGATTCTACTTTGAAAAAAATATCTTAGAAGCATATTTCACTAGATTGATAACTCCAAGCTTGTCACTTCTTACTTGTGGCCTCCTATTAATCCCAATCATAAGAGACATCATGAAAGATTGTAGAAATTTCCTCATCTAGGGAAATTAATGCAACTTCAAAATTTCACGTCCTGAATCTTAACTTTGTGAATTTTCATCCTTAGGGTCATTATGAAATATGATAAAACAACGAAAAAATGGACAATATTTCACCTCTTATAAAACCATAATCAACAAGCAATCCAAGATAAAAGATACCAATGTGCCAACAAGTTTTAGCCATCTGGGTAAATCTTATCATGCAAAAAATAGATATGAAAATCACCTTATAACAACAACAATTATGACAGTAAATCCCCCCTATGTTCTTCAATATTATGTCAAATCAACAAGATATACCAGTGCTGAAAATTATCAAACCACGAAGAAATAGATAACTAAAAATAAAATACACAATAAGAGAATCTTGAACAATTGAAAAAAATGATATATTTGTAAAGATGAAAGTTCATGTACATACCATAGCCTTATCTCAAGGCTAGTACAATCCTCTATATCTGTGAAACCCTATCTAAGGAAAACTAAGAAAACCCAAACCAACACCAATGAGCTCCAACAAGAAATAATCACACTAACAAGTCCTCCAAGGCAAGATGTCTTCTCTTCTTCACCCCTCCAAAATTAAAATCTAGGGTTTAATCACAAAACATATAATATATCCAAGGGATAAAACCCTAACCGTAGTAGTCAAAATGCTCTAGAATCTTTAAAAAACCCTATTGCCTCTAATACAAGAGAGAGATACTAATGCACACCTCTCCTCACATTCCCAACACAAGATGACGATGAATAAGAATTATGAAAGGAATATCTCCTTCCTCTATTTATATGATAGGTAAGGGAGACTAGCAATACATATGTGGGCCTAAACCCTGATAAGCAACCTACAAAACCACAAGTAGGTTCAGATTTCAAGGTCCAAGGTGATGTTTTAAACAATCAAGGTCCAATGCAAGGGTGATCCATGATATGTATCCAACACTCCTCCTACTAGAATATAAGGATTACAATGATCCTCTTAAGCCATGTGCTCCATTGGGTCCACTCCCTTTGCATGAACATTGTTGCAACCCAAGTATCCCCAAGTCAATTCCGTGACTACATGCAAACATCCAAGATACTCCATACTATCTAGGGCTCAATTCCCTCCTCTAAAATTCCAARTAATCCTCTTGAAATGCATAATATTCTCCAAGAAATCAACTTCCTATATATGGGGGTGGGGGGAATAATAGAKAAAACATATTATGTTTTCTCTATTATTSCCYCCCAWCCCACCCTYTGMATGTGGCCAACATATGGGATGTCAMCAAACTRTATKAAKATCTCCAATGCTCCAAGGAATAAYTTCATGCAAGCATCCAAATAAGGTMAAGAAACCATTGATTAATCCACCTCCATTGTGTAAATCCATCATAKAMCATCCATGGGCTAATCATTCACCATCCCCAAATATCATGAAGCMYCCCCAAACATGGYGTAAAYACTTTTAGAGTATCCCTAAGAGATAACACTCCCTCTTTATGAGGAAATTGTTTTCACCAACACTAGKAGACTCCCTTTGCAACTCYACAAAACCTTCCATCTACAAATATGTACTTGTTGCAGTTTAGCTATCCAAAGTCCTCAAARTAACTAGACTACAATCACTAATGGTGTAATTCTATCTCTCAAATGCAACTCTCCAATGTATATCTATCATACAAGAAACTCAAATAATATTCTTCTTCAAACCAAGAACAAATAGAACATCACTCAACTCAAAAACATCACTTGAAGGCATCTGGAAGGAAATGGAGACAACTCCTCTCACATGATAAGTAACACCATCACCAAGCTCCCCATTCATTCCTCCTTCTTACTTCTAAAATCTGTTGAATAATGACCTGTCATATGTCATATGTCTCGAAGTTACACTATCCACATACCTTTCAACACTAGACACAATTTTAGAAGATAGGAAAGAGACCATATCCATATCCATTCTAAGAAATCAACAATATGAAGAAGAACTAATATTTCCAATGGTCCAAGAACTTCTCTCAAGCAACTTACGGTTTCACATCCAACAACTTTAAAAAGATCAATCACCTCTCCCAGGTACACCATATCTAAAATACCAATTCCCTCTTACACCTAGAGTGATATCATATGTAAAAACTCTAATACCATGTACAAATTTCCCGATTTGGGGAAATGAATGCAACTTCAGAAATTTCACCTCTTTTCTAGAGGTTTCATGGATCTTAACCTATGAATTTTAATCCTTGGGGATGTTATGAAATAGGATAAAAAACCAAAAGAAATCAACAATATTTCACCTCTTAACAATCCCAATCAATAATGAATTCCAAGAGAAAATATACCAATGTGTGCTAACAAGTTTCAGCCCTTTAGGGCAATCTTATTATGCAAAAACCAGATCTGAAAATATCCTTACAATAATAGTTATTACAATAGTAAATTCACCCTTATTCTTCAACATGAATGTTAAATCGGTGAACAGTTTCAACCTTAACCTATGCCAAATTAGTATTGCGTACTAGTGCTGGAAATTACCAAACCTTGAAATAGATTACCGAAAATCATATTTGCAATAAGACAATTTTGGACACTTGAAAACTTCATATATATATATATATATATATATATATATATATGAAGTTCATGTATGTACTATATCCTCATCTCAAGGCTAGTACAATCCTCTAGCTCTCCAAAACCCTATCTAGGGAAAACCAAGAAAAATTTAGCCAACACCAAGGAGCTCCAACAAGAAAGCATCACACTAGCAAGTTCTTCAAGGAAATACATCCCCTCTTCTCCACTCCTTAATAAGTACAATCTAGGTTTTAATCACAAAACCCTAGCTCCAATGTCTCCAAAGGATAAAACCCTAACCTTAGTATTCAAGATGCCCCACAAGCTCCAAGAAATCATTGTGTCTCTGAGATAAGAGAGAAAAAGGACAAAGATGATGATCAAAGAGAGAGAGAGAGAGACTAGTGCACTCCTCTCCTCACATCTTGAACATAAGATGATGGTGACTAAGAAGGATTAAAAGACTCTCTCCTTCCTCTATTTATATGAGAGGTAAGGAAGGCCAACAATACATATGTGGCCCTAAACCCTTATAATCAACCTACAAAACCACAAGTAGACTCACACATGTGAAGCACTACACTCCAAGCGTACACATGTTAAGCTCCAAGGTGATGTCATACAAAAGAAAATCTCCAATGCAAGGGTGCTCCATGATATGTTTTTGATACTCCTCCTACAAGCCTCCATGGACTCCAATTCTCTTCCTAAGCCATGTGCTCCACCGAGTCCACTCTCTCCTGCATGAACACTATCACAATCCAGACATCCCCAAAAAATCCACGCCTCCATGTAAGCATGAAATATACCCAATGATAGCTAGTGATAAATGTCCTCCTCCAAAATTCCAAACACTCCTCAAATTCAAGACATTCTCTAAGCAAGCAACCTCCTCCATGTGTCTAGCATGTATAATGTCCAAAATTACCTTGTCCAAAATTTTGTGCATGTGACATAGACGTAATATTAAGACATCAAACATGGTTAGTGAACAAAACCATTTAGATGTATTGTGATGCTTTAATTTTTCATTGATTTGATAAATATTTTTTGGAATGACATGTTTCACATCCCACAAATGAAGTCTTAGAAGATAGGGTGTTGATAAGTTTTGTGTTACATAGTTTTTCATAGCTTGCATTGCGCAAATAATAGTTATCTATAAAGGACTGGGTTGTGTTGGAAGATAAATTGGTAAATTTTATTGATACATAGTTGATGAACTTGGTGAGGGACCTATTCTCCACATTATACCTTGACCCACACACGTTCAAACACTAGTACATTTGACCAATTTTTCGACGTTGTTCCGACGCCCATACGATGGATCTCCTCTGTATTCTGACAAACCCAAGTCCTAGCTATTAGTCAAACCACTTTCGTTGCACTCTCAATGGTACAACACTCTGTCGTCATTGCGACAAACAAAACTTCCACGTGGCATCTATGGAAACGTTTGTACGAAACATATGTTCGTCGCATGCTCGACACACAGATCACTGCCGAGATGTCAATGAAGCTTCCTGTCATGTGGCATATTCTATGAATCTGTCACTAGACAACCCGCCATCGTTGCACCGACGACGAAGGTCGTTACTACAACGACGCAAAGTCCATCAAAATTATGACTTTATGGTCGGAGGCCTGACATGTCGGTATAGTGATGGTTGACCATGCCCAGTCCGTCGACGATCCAATGATATGACACGATGAATTCGGTGGATCCACGATGCAATGGTCGGAAACGTACGTCAACAGTGCGATGCATGAGAGATCCAAGTTCTAAATGAAATGTGATGAAACAATTGTCGAAGTTCTAACGTAGATATAATAAAATGAAAAAAAAATCAAATTGCATTGGACATAGGGAGCATGTTGAGAAAAATGTGGATGAAAATGTTCTCGATATATGATGATGTAGAAAATTAGGATTAGGGTTTCAATTATTGCATAAAACCCTAATTCAAGCTTGTTTGAGCATCCACAACTAAGAATGCACAATCACTTCAGAAATACATATTTTGATTTTAAGCTGTAATTTATGCCCTTGTGCAGAAATGCATGCCAAGATTCACTATAATGCACGCCCAAGTATTAAGACCCTTGCAATTTGAGTGGTTCAAGTTTCTGAGGGTGTCTTAGATAATTTTACACTTGTCTACATATTTAGTTTTTCATTTGCAAACATAAAAGTGGTTGTTGTGTAAAAGAGACAAAGTCTAACTTGTAAATTGAGAGACCAAAACAATAGAAAGTGAACTAAGAGAAATGCATGCCCATGCTTCTATATAGCTTCAAATAGAGTTATCTAAGTTTTGGGGTGAAGTTAATAACATTCTAAATCTTTATATATCACACAGAGAGTATTATAAAATGACTAAGGACTTCAACCTTGAACCAAGATTCCATACTTTTTGTAAAATGGAGGGTAAAACCTTCTTATTGTAAAATGCATGCCTAGGACTCATATGACCTCCAAATTGAGTGGTTCCAATTATGAAGTTTGGATTTTATCATTTTACATCTATTCATACTTCAATTGTGCATTTTGAAACCAAAAGCCCTCTATTGTGCATAAACGCTAAAATTTGCCTTGTAAATGCAAATAAATGCATAAAGGTAAAAATGAATAAAAATGCACAAAAACGGGGCATGATGAGAAATGCATGCCCTAGGAAGAAAAATCCAAGTATGGTGTTGTTAATTTACAAGTTACAGAACCGTGGATTTGTTGTAAACCCTAAAGAATGCATACTAGGGTGATTTGTGCCCAAAATTTAGTAAAGGGTTGAAATATACATGAATTTCTGGAAACTGTACACACACTAACTAGAATGGAAAAATGAGTACTAACTAGCTACGTCCATGAGCTCGATGAGGCATGAGATTTTACAACCACATCACACATAGGCTTGTTGTTAGTTGCATTTCCATTGCTAAGACATGCAAAAATCATTAGAGAATACAAGGTTATATGACTGAATAATAATTAAATAAACAAATAGAAATGTCAACATGTACGAGACTCTAGAAACACTAAAATAAAATACCCGATTGAGAAAAATACTCATTTTTCTTTTAAACTATCATTTTTGCATTTGTGCAGAAGTGCACGCCAGGATTAAAAAAAATGCACGCCCTGGTCTTTACATGCTTTCAATTTGAGTGATTCAAGTTTCTGAAGGTGTCTTAGATAATTTTACACCTGTCTAAATATTTAGATTTTCATTTTCTAACATAAAAGTGGTTGTTGTTTAAAAGAGACAAAGTCTACCTTGTAAATTGAGAGATGAAAATAGTAGAAAGTGACCTATGGAAATTCACACCCATGCTTCTATATAGCTCCAAATAGAGTTATTTAAGTTTTGGGGTGAAGTTAATAACATTCCAAATCTTTATATTTCATACAAAGTGCATTATAAAATGACTACAGACTTCTATCTTGAACTAAGATTTCAGAATTTTCCCACAATACTTTGAACTAAGGGAAATGAACGACCATGCACACACACTAACCAAAATGGAAAAATGAGTACTAACTTCCCACGTCCATGAGTTCAATGAGGTAGGATTTTTTACAACTACATCACACATAGGCTAGTTGTTAGTTGCATTTCCATTTTGAAGACTTGCATAAATCATAAGAGAATACAAGGTTATATGACTAAATAATAATTAATTAAATAAACATGCATATCAACATGTACTAGACTCTAGAAAGACTAAAATGGAATACTTGATTGAGCAAAATACTTGTTTTTCTTTTAAATTGTCATTTTTGTATTTGTGCAGAAATGCATGCCAAACTTAAAAAAATGCACGCCCTAGTCTTTACACGTATGCAATTTGAGTGATTCAAGTTTTTGAGGGTGTCCTATATAATTTTACACCTGTATACATAATTAGATTTTCATTTGAAAACATAAAAGTGGTTGTTGTGTAAAAGAGGCAACATCTACCTTGTAAATTGAGAGACCAAAATAGTAGAAAGTGACCTAATGGAAATGCACACCCATGCTTCTATATAGCTCCAAATTTAGTTATCTCGGTTCTCTAGATGGAAATTATTCCCACAGGCTTGTGGGTAGAGTTGTAGATATTACAACTCTACCCACATGCCTGTGGGCAGAGATGTGGAAACTCTACCCAGAGGCCCATGGGCGGAGTCACAGATGATACAACTCTACCCACAAGCATGTGGGCAGAGATGTGTCAACTCTTCCCACATGGAAACTCTTCCCATATGCATGTGGGTAGAGATGTGGCAAGTATTCCCACAGGCTTGTGGTCAAAGATGTCGCAACTCTGCACACATGCCTGTGGGCGAAGTTGTAGATGCTACAACTCTACCTATAAGCCTGTGGGAAGATCTACAACTCTGCCAACAGGCTTGTTGGCAGAGATGTGATAAATCTACCAACTAGTTGGTCACCCTTATGCTTGTAATGAGACTCCATTGCAACCCATTATGAGAATTTGGATTTTATTAGTAAATAAGACTTAATAAATTAGATCGAAACAACAAACAAAGATACAAGGTAATAAAATTTGGAGATCCTTTTAGTTTTAAGTGAACACCCCACATATCCAAAGAAAATCTAACTCAGGACCATTTCCCTAACCTTGTCCTTCATAATACCTGTAGAAATCATCAGAGAATAAAATGTTATATGACTGAACAATAATTTAATAAATAGACATATCAACATGTACGAGACTCTCGAAAGACCAAAGTGGAATACCTGAATGAGCTTCTCTTGGTTTCAAGAATAATTTATTCTCTACTGAACATGGACAACGATATGAAGCTGGAAGATCATTTGGTCCCTACCCCCCCTCACATCACTCTCAATTCCCCACACCCAATCTATCCACTGGAAAATAATTGAAAGTAGCATAGTACGATTCATGCATAGAAAGTAGAAAAACACACTCCATAAGAAGTTAGCAACAAATAATATGTATTAATATATATTATTGTCAAAATATGTTTCCATTATATATGTTTCTCATAATATATATAGTCACTTATTTTTCTATTTTTTAGTTTTCATAAATCTGTTGATTGGCTCATCCATGACTTGATCCTCTTTAGTTGTTGGGCCCTCCGTTGGTGCTGATTCATTATGCATGCTCTGACGTGTTATACATCTAGTTGGGTACTCTCCACGACGTGCAGGCCATTGTTGAGGGACCTCAACTACAATAACAAAGGGTTAAATTGACATGGTTAGTTATTATTCACAGAAGTAGTTCATTAATGCAAATATCATTACAATATTGTTTACCAGGTTGACTAGTCAAGACCATTGGTTTGGCTTCCATGTGTTCCTAATCTCACCAAGAATTCTCATCTACATGCTCTACCATCAAAACAAGAAAATTTATAAGTACACCATCTGCAAGTAAATATTAATATTTTTATTAATCCACACTTCTGATTTTGTAGCCATAATACCATCATGGTCGGGATGCACACCACAATCATTGGTGTGCAGCAGTTGATTGTTATGGTCGGGTTGCACACCACCATCATTTTTGTGCATCAATTTATTGTTATGGCCAGGATGCACACAACCATCATTCGACTACACTCCACCATCATGGCTGGGTTGCACGCCACCATAGGGTTGCACTCCATTATCATTTGATATGGATGGTCTTCAAGGAATGATTCAGAAATTGTCCAATGATATTGTAGATCTAAATAAAAATTCAGGAGAAAGTTCATCATCTAGGAGAGCTTGGAAACCTTATTTTAGAAGGAATCCTCCACTTCCTTATCTAAATATTCCCCTTGAAGAAATACACATCGAAGAGTTTTCTCAATATCACTATTATTGAGCACACAAGGCTAATCGTTTTCAAAAAAAATTCCCAACATTTATTAATATTTTTAAAGTCTTTGTTGCAATGGATGAAGATGAAGAAGGACAAACAAGTTAGGATGAGAAAAGGGATGATCATACATAGTCATCATTCAATTTCCCATGGCATGTTACTCATGGGATAAATAATGACGATGATGAAGAAGAACGATCTGAAGAAATTTGTATGGATAAAACTAGAAGTAAAGGGATTCCTTTCACTCCTGAAGCAATAGTTACTCCTTGTCCTTCTAAGAATCCAATGTCTTCAAACAAGGTAAGCTCTTCTCAAAACAAAACATCCTCTAATTTTGATGATCTGGATTATGATCTTATGGAGGATATGAAAAAAACAAGAGATAGTATTTCTCTTTTTGGATTAACCAAAATAACTCAACAAAAGAATACATTAATTCAGGCCTTGCAATCAAAATCAGAAAAAGAAAAATCACCTCAAAATGTTTCTTCTAATGTAAATGTTGCCATTATTGGAGGTAAATTTGGTTCCCATACTTCTCCTTTTCTTTCGATATTTGAGATTTTTAATAGTAATGTGCACAATTGTTTAGTTGATTCACGAGCATCTTCTAATGTCATGCCTTATTTATTATGTAAGAAATTGAACATAGAGCCCCAAAAATATGCTATACAAATAATACAATTAGATAGGTCGAGTGTAAAAGTATCAGGATAACTGAGGAATGTCTTTATAAGATTCTTCGAATCCAAAATTTCATCAAACCATTAATATCATAGTATTTGACATCCTTGGAGCTTATGGTTTACTTTTAAGTAGGGATTGGTCATAGAAACTACATGGATATTTTTCAAATGATTGGTCACATCTTTGGGTACCTTTTAATGGTTGACCAAATCAAATAAAAGTAGAAAGAGAAAACCATATGAAACATATTATTATATATTTTAATGATCCTAATGAACCTATCATGTTTACAGAATCTATATTGGAAAACTTTTGCGTTGACTCATTTTTTGGTAATTTCCCTATAGAGCCTTCGCCTTTTCTCGAGATAGGCTTACATTATGAAATTTTACATTTCACCCAGGTTCCACAATTTGATTATTCAAAGATATAAAATGTTGATTTGATAAAGAGAAAATAATGTTGGACTTTGTATTTTGATGGTTCTAAATCAAAGGAAGGTGCAGGAGATGGTTGTGTTCTCATAGATCCCACAGGAAGTAAAACACAGATGTCATGTAAGCTTGAGTTTGATTGCACCAATATTGTTGTAGAGTATCGGGCTCTCATTCAAGGCCTCAAAAAAGCAATAGATTTGAAAATAAAATGAATAATAGTAGTTGGTGATTATGAAATTGTAATAAAACAAGTAAAGAATATGATTCATTATGTTTCTAATCTCCTAAACAACTACCAACACGAGGTAATGAGTTCAATTGATTATTTTTAATATTTTGATATTATGTCCATACGTCGAGCATTAAATTTTAAAATTGATATATTAGCTAATGTTTCTTTCACATTAATTCCTTCGACATATTTTTCTCCTGACAATTTTTTGGTTGAATTGATTTGTAGGTCCTTGGTCCTTGATAGCATTACAATTTGGAGGGTTTTCGATGATGATGACCATACTATAAAATTCCTTACACAAGAAGGAACCTTTAAATATTCTAGCATTGATGAAGATCAACGTGACCAAGAAATAAATGAAATTTCTTTAGGTAATATCTCATATCTAGAAAATGGAATCCCAAAAAATGTAGTTAGTTTAGAAAAATTCTATGATTTGCAAGATAATTTTTTATTTTTTGGTAAAACTAATAGTTCCTCAATGCAATATGAAAAAATAAATTTAGGAACTAAACAAAACCCTCAAAACATCAATCTAGGAACAAATTGTTCCCATTCAGAGTGTATTGCTTTCATAAAACTTTTTAAGGAATATAAGGATATCTTTGTGTGGACTTATGATGATCTCAAACTATATTACACTAAAATCATCCAACATGTCATTCCTACTAGAAGTGATGCTAAGAATGTACAATAAAAGCTCAGGAAAATTGTTCCTAATAAAGAACCTCAAATCAATAAAAAATTAATCAAATTATTACAGGCTAAAATTATGTTCCCAGTTAGACATTCATAATGGGTTTCTAATTTAGTTCTAGTTAGGAAAAATAATGGGGATATTAGAATTTGCATTGATTTTTGGAATTTGAATAAAGATTATGAAAAGGATAATTACCATGTTCCACTAATGGAACAAATTCTACAAAAGGTAGTTGGGTCTGAAATGTTTTCCCTATTATATGGATTCTCTGGTTATAATAAGGTCTTGGTGTCACAACCAAATCATATTAAAATTATTTTTAGAACTAAGTGGGGAGCCTATGCATACCAGAATATGCCTTTTGGTTTAGTTAATTTTGTAACCACTTTCCAAAGAGCCATGGACATCACTTTTTTTACAAACAATGTTACTGAATTCGAGGCCTTGTTGCTAGGAATAAAAAATGCTTACAACCTTGGTTGTGGTCATCTCACTGTTTTTGGAGACTCATAACGTGTTGTAAATTTGGTTAGAAAAATCCATAATACTAATAAAAAGTTGTTGAAATGATACACCCAAGCTATTTGGACTTTAATTCAAAATATGTTGTCGTTTAACATCACTCACATCAAAAGGGAATTGAATTCAATGGCTGCTAGGTTAGTTGTTTTTGTAGCTTCACCTACAAGGAAACTATTTCCTCAAAGACCTGATTGCACTTTTTTATCCTTTTGTCGACCTCATATTCCCAATAATGAGGAATCATGGCAATTTTTCCCTGACGATGAAAATATTTTTTCTTTTATTCAGAGTGAGTCATACAAGACAAAGGAAATAATTTATCTCAAAGACAATAAAATTCCTAAAGGCTTGACTCCTCTAAAAATATCATTCTCAACTAGTGATGCTAGCATCAATAAATATCACAAAGAAGAGAAGTCAAAACAAAAAATAGGAGATATCATTCATGTGAATATTGGAACTCAAGAGACTCCAAAGATTTTAAAAATAGGAGCCCGATGTTCTAAAGATGAAAAGAAGAAATTCATGGATTTCTTATGTGAATTTAAAGATGTTTTTTCATAGTCTTGTGAGGATATTCATGGTTTTGATCTTAGTATCATCCAACATACTATTCTGATTAAGGAAGGAGAAAAACCTGTCAGGTAGAAATAGAGGCTCATTAATCATACACTTGAAGCTACGATTAGAAAGGAATTGGAAAAGTTAATGAATGCTCACATAATATTTTCGGTTAAATAATCTGAGTGGGTTTCTAACCTGGTTACCATATGGAAAAAGACAAGTGAGATTAGATTATGTGTCGATTTCTGTGCGCTAAATAGAGCTAGTGTAAATGATAACTTTCCACTTTCTAATATCGAAATTATTTTGCAGCAAGTTGCGGGATCACAAATGATATCCTTACTTGATGGTTTTTCTGGTTATAATCAAATTAAAGTCAAGATGACAGACAAATCTAAAACCACATTAACAACTTGGTGTGACGTCTTTTCCTATGAACAAATGCTTTTTAGCTTATCTACTACATGTGCTACTTTTCAAAGAGTTATGCAAATAGATTTCAATGATCTTATCGATAAAATAATTCAGATTTATCTTGATGACTTAACTGTGTATTATAAAAACCTATCAAATCATTTTGATCATATTAAAAAAGTCTTTTTGCGATGCATAAATTTTGGCATATCTTTAAATCCTTCGAAAAACATTTTCGGTGTCACTCAAGGTAAGCTTCTTGGTCACATTGTTTCAAATTTAGGGATCAACATTCATCCTGAGAGGGTTATTGCAATTTTAAATCTTCCAGCTCCTACATCTAAAAAGGAAATTCAATCTTTTATGGGAAGGATTAACTTTGTTAGAATATTTGTTCATAATTTCACTATAATGGTTAAGCCTATTCATAACATGGTGAAACAATATCAATATTTTTCTTAGACAAATGATGTTGAAAGATATTTCATAGTAATTAAAAGGGAAATCCGTTCCGCACCAGTCTTGGAGAAAAAAGATTTTGACAAAGACTTTATTATCTATACAAACTCAACAGAAGAAGCAAATTTTTCTATTCTTCTACAAAATGATGATCAAAATAACAAATAACCTATACCTTACATGAGTCAAATCCTATTTGATGATGAAATCAAATATTCTCTTATTGAAAAGCATACTTTTTCTCTTTTTTATGATAAAGAAAAATTTTACCACTTTATTCTTGGCAAGCACATGCAGGTAAAATTCCCTTTACTTGTTGTCAAGTTTTTACTTTCACAAACTCATCTTTCAGGAAAACTTTCACATCGGCTTGTGAAAATTCAAGAACATGATTTAACGATCATAAAATAAAAAAATGATCAAAGGACAAGACTTAGCACTTCACAAGGATGAACATCCTGAACCAAGCGATTTTTTCTGGAATGATGAAAATGCCTTATCAACACTGTTTTTTTATTATTGAAAATCAAAATCTTGATCTTGTTGAACACCCTTGGTATAAGGACCTTATATGTTATTTGAAATTTTATAAGTGTCCCGACTACCTAGAATCTCATCAATGCAGAAGGCTACACCTTGAAGCCTCTAAATATATGATCTTGTGTAATTCTTTATTTAGAAGATATGTTGATGGGTTGTTGTTACAATGTATAAATGATGCAGCAACTCAAAAAATCTTGAAAGAAATTCACAAATTAGTGGATTCAAATATTCATATTGGTGGTCATTTTGCAACAAATTCCATTGTCTTTAAAATCTTGAGAACATGGTATTATTGACCTTTCATATTTAGAGATTCTTTTAAATTTACAAGCGCTTGTGATAAGTATCACAAATTTGTTGGTAAAGAACAATTTTCTTCCATGCCCTTGCAACATGTTCTTCCTAATCTTCCATTTCCTAAATGGGGTTTAGATTTTGTTGGTCCTATCAATCCTCCATATTCTGTAGGACATATTTTTATACTTACAACAACAGATTAATTTACTAAGTGGATTGAAGTTGTACCACTCAAACGTGCACAAGATGGGCATATCATTTATTTCCTGGAATCTAATATATTTTCTTGTTTTGGTCTTCCTCTTGAAATTATTTTAGATAATGGACCAACTTTCATTTCTACCAAGTTCACCCAATTTCTTTGTAAATTTTGTGTGAAACATTTTACTTCTTCTACCTATTATCCACAAGGAAATGGACACGCTGAGTAAACTAATAAAAACTTGGCCAAAATTTTAAGGAGGACCATATATGATAGACCTCATTAGTGGCACACACTACTCACATATGCACTTTGGGCAGATCAAACTACCACTAAATATAACACTAGCCATACCCCATTCTAGCTCTTATATGGACAAGAAGCTATTATGTTTGTAGAACTTGAACTTACTTCTCTTCTATTAGAGTTACAGGCTGAGGAATTGAATGAGACAAATATTTCCTAAAGAAGAAATGATTTGTTTTCCTTGGAAGAACAAAGAAACCATGTTTTAGAAAATATTAGAAGAAGTAAACAAATTGTTAAGAAATATTTTGATAAAAAATATAAATCTTCTATCTTCAGAGTTTATGAGAAAGTGTTGCTTTGGGATTCTACTCACACTAAAAAAGGGAAACATTCCAAATTTCAGAAGCTTTGTCTAGGTCCATAAAAAATCGTCTTTATCATAGGTAATAATTCATACTTATTAAAATATATGGAAGAGCGATTGTTTTCATATACAATAAATGGTTTATATTTGAAGAATTATGTTGAACAAGAATGATTTGATTGATAAGATTTTAAATGGTTTCTATATATATATATATATATATATATATATATATATATATATATATAATTTTGGTTATGTTTATTTCTTTCTATACATCTAATTTTCCTTTTTACTTTTATCTGTTCTAGATTTTTTCTTTCTTTGACATTTTGATTAAGTTGAATTGGATCACTTGAGCCACTTACTTTTTCATACTAGCTGCAAAATTTTGCTAATATTCTTTGAAATCAATAAGAATAGAAAGAGACAAATGATCTTCTTTTGGGTCCGTAACACTACTTATGTAGTATTTTCCTATGCCTACATATTTCTTGCTAAAACATGATGTGGAAGGATGTTCCCTTTTTCTTCTTTCCTATTCTTCCCTCCATACAACTTTCTTTTGCAAGAGTATATCAGATAAATGATTAACAATTTCTAGCAATATGTGATACCAAAAGAACCAGAGATGCTTCAGTTCCAGCCAATTAAAAAATTCCTACCATGTGGAGTCGACAAATGTTGACTCGCAAACTCACAAACTAGCCACCAACTTGCAAATAGTTGCAAGGCATAATTTAAAATTATATATTTTCTATGATATATTAAATATTTAACTATATGTGGGCCCACCTAGGGAGTAAAAAGGATGTTTAATTTCAATTATCCCCAATATTAAAAGTTACTACTCTGTTGAAATGGTCTCATCTATATATGGAGCGATAATATTTCCTTCTTCAATATGATTTTTCAGTTTTTTTATCGATTTGATTGCATAAGAAGAAAACAAGTTATACTCTTAAAAAACTTCAAAAGATCCTCTATCTTACACACATTCCACTCATAAATGCTATTATACCTGGAGATTATGAGGCATTAATTTTTTTTTTATAATTGTTGTGTCTCAACAAGCACTAATTACAAAGGTTGAGTTCTAAATATGACATGGTCTAGGAGAGATGACAAGTTATTTGATATGGTTTACCATATATACAAGTTTGGTTACAACACCACATGTCATTACATTCATTTCATATGTTACTACATTCATGTTATAATGTTATATATATGGAAAAAACTAGTTCTATATGGGAAATGTGACATGTTGCAATTAAAGGGTCGATATTTTAAGTTTTCAATACATATCATATATGGTATAATATATGGAATCAACGCTGATGTTGGTGACCACCTTACAATTGCATTTCGACACCGATGGTTGAATATATGTGATAGTTGTGATATCGATACACTTTCAATGTGGTTTTAATTGTAATATTGGATATGAGGTTTGATGTGAAATCTCATCCATCATTTTAGTTGGCATTTTATTTGGTCGGTCGACATGGTTATATGGCACGAGATTGTTGGAATACTTGGCAATGTTCTAGATTTATTATTTGTTGAGGAAGGTTAGTGAAATATGAGTTGGATTTAAAAATTGATTTGTTGGTAATTTTTTAGGAACGTGACACCCTATGCATTCAATGCATGGGACACATGAATTTAATACCGAGGTATACCACCTTGTGTTGGGGTTTTGGCATTTCATTTTGATTTTCATACTGGTTGAGTAGCATTATGGTTCCAGAGCTCAAATTTGGTAGTTGTTGTAATTGGGAGATTGTTTTTTTGGAAATATTTAAGGCACCAAGGAAAGGTATGGCTATTATAGCTTGTACCCATCAACTACATTTTATTTTTGAAGTAATGGTTTTTGGAATATATTTTCTTGAATGGTAAATGAGTATTCTTTATTGGGTTTCCTTCTTGAACTTGTTCTATCACACCTGGAAGGAATGTTCCTCATTTTATTTCTTTGGAATTTACCTTCGCCCCGGAAAGTATTACCTCCCGGTCCTGACTATGTGAATTCATTGTAAATGTGTAGTTATGATTTGGTGCAACTCCTTGTCTGTTCTTTTTCAAAACAGAGGCTCTGTAGCAACCTCTTTTTCCACTATTTTATACTTGAAGCCTAGGTTGAAAAGTGGAAATGACTCAGAGGTTTCCTTCTGCATGTATTTAATTTATGTTCAAAAGGTTTTAAATCCATATCTTTCAAATGACATCATGTATTCTACTTGATCATGCATTGAAAAGATTTTCTTTGAAAGTTATCTTATCATTTGATTCGTTTGTAATTGAAATTCTACTACTGGCACCATAATTCTAAGATTGGGGAATTACTTGGTCGTTTTATTCGATGATAAATAGTGCTTTTTATTTTAGTCCTGATCATCATAAAATATGTCGTGTCTTGAGGCTTGATCTTGTGTACGCTTTGCATGTCTGTCTAGTATGATACCTCTGCATTCCATCTTGTTGAAGATTTTTGTAAATGTTGATATATATATATATATATATATATATATATAGTTGCATGAATGTTTTAAATCTCTTTCACCTGAAACACCAGGTGAAAGAGATTTAAAACACTAGGACAATATATAAATGTTTTAATATATATTATGATAGTTGCATGAAACACCAGGACAATTATGCCATAAAGTTTTGGCTCTCAAAATAATTGGCATCGATTTTATTGACACAATCAATTGGTACATCGCTTGATGCATGATACTTGATGATTATTAAAGGTTTTAGTGCAGATGTTAAATTGCATGTACATACATAGTTGGTTTGGAATTCTGGTTATTAGTTTTGGGCATGAAGATTTGAACTGAAAGAAAATATAGCTCATATTATTTTTGATATTTGAAAATGTTTTATGTTCTGCATACAAGTTCAAATCCCTCATATTATAGTTTTCCACACATCATTCCTTAATTCCCAGGAACATATATCATTTAAAAAACCCATCATTTCTCCCCCTGTTGTATGAATTATGAAACTATTTTCTATTTGAAAATAAGGGTTGCTATCAATTTGGCATGAATAAATTGGCACCAAGGATATATGATTGAACCTTGCAGACTTGAAAATAAGTTATTATTAAGATTGTTGTCTTTCATAATGAATTCAGTTTTGGATGAATGACATAAATTTTGGAAATGGATGAATGCTTGTTGTTTCAGGGCCAATCCCTCCATTTTTTTCCACTTTACATATGTTATTCCTTAATTTCCAAATCATATTTCATTATTTAGTTCATGTTCTTCTTCCCCATGATACATAAACAAATTCAAAGTTATATTTTGGAAATAGACAATGGACATGCTAGTAGTTAATGAATACATGTTTTACATGATATGCATGAGATGGTTATTGGCAAACATTTGGATATTGGAAGTTGGTTGATGATCGATGTGTTGTTACTATGAACATATAACATTGCTCCTATTTTCATTGATTTTCACTTTCCATACATTATAAAGACTCTCATTTTCCCAATTACATTGTAATTCCCATGTTCTTAATTAAAACATCAGTCATATGAGGTGGTGAGATATGAACATATTCCAAAGATGAGATGGAATTTTGTTTCGAGTTTCCATTTTATTCCTAGTTGTATGCATGCTTGCTTGTTGATCAAGTCAGAGCTATTAAAAAAAATATATATGTTAATGCAAATGGTATTTGATGTTTCACTTGCTACTGTATACATAACCTGACCTAGCCTTATGTTTAATAGATGATATTTTTCAGTAGAGGTAGTCATGGCAGGGGAAATAGAGGCAAAGGAAGAAGGCCAAATGATTTTTAGCAAGGAGGAAACAAGAGACTTCAATTTTCCATTCACTTTGATGTTGATTCTGAAGAGTTGAATCAACTCTTACAGACAAGTTTCCTAAACTTAGATAGACAAAGAGCCTTTAAACCTCCTCCCCCACTTGAAGGACCACTCATCCTAACATCTTTGTCATACCAGTGCAACCATTTGTGTCCTTACCACCCGATATCTCAATCAATGATGAATGGAATGATGTTGTAAATCCTCTCCAAGTTCAAGCTCATGGATGGTCCACAATGTCATTGTCATTGCCTCCTCCTCCACCTAAGCGTCCTTCCCTGCACATTGCATCGGAAGTATCTTATGATCATTCAACTCAACCACTAAAAATACTTAAGTCCCTTTCCAAAGAACATGAACCTTCTAAAGGGAAACAATTGGCCAATTTTTCTAAGTCTGACCAATCTTAAGCATCTTCACACTCAATCACATCACATTCCCAACACCCTGGACATGAGGATGGACTTAACCCTTTTGAATATATGCACCCCAAAGCATCAACAGTTAGAGGTAAAATGCCCATAAAGGTAGATTCACATATGCCCAAGATGACAGAGTCTAAGGAAAGTGGACAAAGGCATACTACCTCACATAAAAAATATGATTTCTGATTTTATCATGTTATTTATTTTGACTTCACTGTTGGGACATATTCTACTTGTTTTTGGACAATAGTTTATATTTTTGGAAAAGTTAATTTACTTATTTTGGGCATGTATATGCATATATACTTGGTATTTGAGAGTCACAAGTATGTTTTGTAATATTTGATGTGTTGGTTGATTGGGATATGTGTATTGATGCATATTTATTGATGGAGGAACAAGGGGATATTTCAAAAATTAAACAATAGAGTTAATTAGGGGGTGCCCACCTATTAGTTAATACTTATTATACTCTTATCATTAGTTATTAATACTTGATTATAATATATCCCTATCTAACTGAAATTTATTTAAATAACTTAACTAAAAGTAGTTGGAACTACTCAAAAATACTTTTGGAGAATAAAAGGAGAACATGAGGGACAAGCAAGAGAGAGAGAGAGAGAGAGAAGAAACTTTGATAATGTTTTCTCTTTCTATAGAGTGAGATTACATTACTACTTCATTCATTTCTGAAACACTTAAAAGATAAGAACTTCTTGTTGATAGCAGGGTCTTACTGAAGGTGGCAATATGAAGGACCAAGAAGCATTGATTGTTGACATGCTTCAGAAGGTTTATCATCTATTCTGATAGTCTGTAAATTCTTATTGGATTTCTGAATTGATTTTCAGTTTAATTAAAAATTTTGTACAGAGTCAAGGAAATGACATATTGGATGTTCATGAACTGAAATAGCTTTGTTCACCACAAACCATTGGGAGAAAGAAGAAGAAATAAGGAGATAATATTATGACCAAACCTTATGTATCTCCTCCCCGTGCCCTATGTGACACCCCAAGTCATCCTACGAACCTATGCCCCACACTTCCCAAATTAAGGAACCTTATCCAAACACTGAAGACATCACCACTGCTACCCACCCCTCCCACCATTGATACTTCTAGAGGACCTACAAAGGAATCACCAATAGTGAAAAATAATATGTTGTGTACAAATCACCCTTGCACCATATGTTCATCATATGAACATTACACTCATAATTGTTCTGATCTAGCACAATTTAAGGACACATTTGGTTACATCCTGTCAAATGACTCCTAGCTCCCCCTAACCAATCAACATCACAACCTGCATCGATCAGTGAGCCATGTTCTTACACTATTTATTATTTGTCCACTTCAATGAACTCGTAGAATAGTTTCCCATGCATACTTTGTGTGAAATTTTATCACTTCACTTACCTTTTCCCAATGATTATTGAGTATCAAATATATTTCCTGGTCAATATTATCTAGCTTTAGAAATATCTCCTTGCATCAAGAATGATTCTCATTGTAGACACCCCCAAAGGCTCAAATAACTTCTTTAAGTAGGATCAAGAACCATCCTCTTCCCCTACTACCTCTTTGGTACATCAATGAAAAAAAACTTCACCTCCTTCCCCAACCAATTCCCTAACAATATCTCAGCAAGAAATATCCCCTCCTTCTGGAGAGCATACCATACATAATTGTGTGCACATTTTTTATATTTCCACATTCATTGGTCCCATACTTCTAGTCCAACCTTATTTTCCTATTGGTATTGATACATGTTTCCCATTCATGAGTAGTGTTGTAGTTTCCCAATTACCAAAGTCTCACTCTATCTGCTTCATATCAAGATCCATAAGAACCTCAACACCTAACAACCTATCACACACATGCGATATTTATGGCGACAAAATTTCAACCTAGCCAATTCATTCCTCTTAGAAGTCACTCACTTTTTCTTCCCATGTCTTCCATTCAAACATGGACATTATAGAGGTTATGAAAGAAGATGAATGTTAATGTTTTATGCCATTATTATATTTCTTTGCATTTCATAAGATAAGAGCATAATAAGAACATGATCACTGAGAAATACACATTCACAAGAGACACAACATTTATCCTAGGAAACCCTCTAGGGGAAGAAAACCTAGCAAAAACTTCCTTATCATAAATAACTTATACAATGTTCAAGAGATAACTCAAACCAATACAGATAGTCCTCTCCAAGAGATGTGCCACTCTTCTTCTCCTTTCTCCAACTGATAATTGCAGCTTGCCTCATAAGAGAATGAGCAAGTGAGTGCGTGTTTGAAGTGAGGCGCTAGCCTCTTATTTATATAAAACTGGCATGTGTGAAAGGTCACAACTGGCAGGGCCAACCTCTCACTCTGGGTGGGTAAACCCACCTTTAATTAATTCTGGGTCTTCCATAATAACTGCTGGGGCCAACTTCTTATTCTGCACTTTGTAATTGTCCGATGACCA
>ML796178.1:186322-240293 GCA_009831015.1 Picea engelmannii
CCTCATAAGAGAATGAGCAAGTGAGTGTGTGTTTGAAGTGAGGCGCTAGCCTCTTATTTATAGAAGACTGGCACATGTGAAAGGTCACAACTGGCAGGGCCGACCTCTCACTCTGGGTGGGTAAACCCACCTTTAATTAATTCTGGGTCTTCCATAATAATTATTGGGGCCGACTTCTTATTATGCACTTTGTAATTTCCCGATGACCAATCCACAAAAGGGGATTTGGTCCTTATACAATTACTGACATGATTAATCCTCAATGGGGATTAATCCAATAACAACAATAATAATAATGACATGATTAATCCGCAATGGGGATTAATCCAATAACAATAATAATAATAATGACATGATTAATCCACAATGGGGATTTAATCAAATAACAAAATAATAATAAGAATTCTCTTCGCAGTTACATTATTTCAACAATGACTACCCCTGTGATACAATGCATCATTATTATTTTATCCTCCCCGAGGAGGAATTTCAATCTGCCACATTTTCAAACATATATGTAGTTTAAACCAAAGGCTCTATTCCCCCGTGCATATTGACTACTTCAAAAACCCAATCCCAGCACCAAAGGATTTCAAAGAAGGCAACGCAGAAAATATCTCCCCTACCATCAAAGTAGACATTTCAATCAAACGAGTTGTCACTGAATGCATCCTCCTTAGAGCAGTATGTTCCTCGGAAGAGGCCCTTGCATACAAGACTCTCTTTTAGGAGTTTCATGACATATTTTTATAGTCTTACATAGAAGTTCCAATACTTTATCCTACCATTGTCAAAAAGTATATCAACACATGGAACAAAATTTTTCCTATTCAACAGAAGCGAAGACCTCTTCACCCTTCCAAAGAAACATACATAAAAAATGATACCGATAAGATTCATAAAACTGGTTTCATCTATCTGATTGCAGATACCTCCTAGGTATCCAACCCTATAGATGTGAATAAAAAGTAGGGCACCATTCAATGTTTTACTAAGTTTAAAGAGTTGAATCAAGCTTTCCCAAAAGATAATTTCCCAATGTCATTCATCAAACAATTTATTGATGCATGTGCAATGCATGAGGTCCTTTCTTTCATGGATGGGTTGTTAGGATATAACAAAATCCAAATCTACCACAAAATTCAGTACAAAACCACTTTCAACACACTGTGGGGTACTTTCACATATCACATCATTCCTTTTCATCTACAAAATGTTGGATCCTCCTTCGAAGGGGCTATGAATTATGTCTTTCATGATCTCACCCACCTCATCTTATCTTACTTGGACGATCTCATGGCCATATCAAAGAAGTGGTCCCAACACCTGGAAGATATTTGTATCATATTTTAGGGGTGTTGAAAGTACAAGATTTTCTTGAACCCCCTCAAGTGTGTATTTTGCATCACCACTATATGTTTATTGGGTTTCATAATTTCCCATCAACAAATCATGGTGGATCCTCTAAAATTCCATACTATCAATGAGATCCCTCCTCTAAATAATTTGTGCCAATTGTAAAGTCTACAAGACAAGGCCAACTTCTTATGATGCTTCTTTCCTGAATACACCACTTGCACACATGGATTCTTATGGCTTTTATGCCAAGACATCCCATTCAAATGGGATGATCAAGCTCAATAAGTGTTTTATGCATTAAAAGTGGCTCTCCCAAAATCCCATTTAATTAGTCCTCCTAACTTTAATAAGGATTATATCCTTTGTCACTCTACTTTAGACATGTCTTTCACAGGAGTTCTAGTCCAACAAGGAGATGATGGGTGAGAGTGTGTCATATTTTATGTGAGAAAAAACCTATTAGAACCTCCCTTGAATTACAATCATGAGGAAAAATTATCCCTCACCTTTGTTCACGTAGTCCATAAGATTTGTTATTATATTTTTTTGTGAACCACAAAATTCGTAGGAAATTCCAACCCCATGTAGCACTTACTCAATGAGAAACAGATCAATGGAAAATTCACCCAATGGATCACAATTGTCCATGAATTCATTCTAGATTTAAATACTCCTAACAATAATAAGGTTCTCATCCTCATTGATTTTATCACTGAATTTCCATCCAACATTAACGACCCACCAATGAACGAAAACTTTCTAGATGAGTACATGTTCATCATATCATATAATGACACATGGTATAGCAATATTATCACATATTTTCACACTCAAATGTTTATCCTTCATCTCTCTAGGGATGATCATATGTGTATATATAAAAATCTCCCCAATATCTCCTCATAGGAGATGTTATTTATCAGTGGGGAATAGAAACTATCTTGTGGCGATGTCTCACACTTGAGGAGGCTGAATGGGTCATGAATTATTGCCACAACAATGATTTCTAAGGACATTTTTCAAGAATTTTCACTCCTCAAAAGGTGGTTCACACCAATTATTTTTGGCCTACCCTCTTCCATGACTGCATTTAGGAATTCAAACAATGTATGAAGTGTCAAAAGTTCACTCACAAAACTCGAGATCCACCAGCTCTTTTGCACCCTATCGTTACATTGGTCCCTCCTATAAGTGGTGCATCAAATTTATGACATGCAATCCCCCATCCAAAAATGGTTACAAGTACATCATTGTGGTCATTGATTGCTTCACCAAATGGGCTGAGGCCATGCCAACCTTCAACAATATGGTAGCCATGGTCACCTGTTTTTTCTTTAATCATGTCATTACTCATTTTGGGGTTCCTTGATAGCTAGTATCGAACCAAATAAATCATTTTGAGAACGATGTGTTCCAATAAATATGCTCCATCCTTAGATTCACCCATGAATTTATTTCCCCGTACTTTTTTCATTCAAATGACCAAGTTGAGCATGTCAACAAATTCCTAAAAAATATGCTATAACGGATAGTCAGTAAGCACAAAACCAATTGGAACCACATCCTTTTATTTTCACTTTGGTCCTACCAGACCAAAATCAAAACTACCATAGGTTTTTCCCCCTTCCACCTCATCCATGATGTGGAAGTCTTCTTACCCATTGAGTGTAAGATTCCAACTCTCTAGAAAACAATCAAACTACTATTAGATACCACCCCTCTTGAAAAAATCCTTTTTGCCTTAGAGAACATAGATGAATATTGATTCTCTTGATTATACAATAATGAAGCAATCAAAAAATTCTCCAAGGCCACAATTAATCACCAAGTTTTCCCACGTTCATTTTAAGAGGGTGATATTTTTCTATCTTGTGGCATCACTCATGATACACTAGGACCAAGAAATTTTGGAACACTTTGGTGAGGCCCCTTCATCATCAATCATTGTCTCACTCAGGGAGCATACATCCTTACTGTGAGAGTGAGATATTCAAGGACCCCATCAACAGGTTGTACTAAAATTTTACCCTTGATTAACCACCTACTCTGATCCACTATTGTTTGTGCATTCCACATTTGTAAAAAAAATCATAGATTTTATTCCCTTTTATAGACATTCATTTTTTGTACATTCCCGATCACTTGTGCTTTCTTTCTTTATCATATGAATCATTCACTAGTGTATCACATTGGTTTTTCCAATGGTGCTAGTCTTTGGATTGAAAATCTCACCTATGTGGCTTGGGCCATTTATTGACCTTCACACATGCTACTCCAAAGTGAAGCAACATATGCTTACATCTAGCTATGAATAACCAATTAGAGTATGCTATTATGATCCCCCTATTGGCTTGTGCTACTCAACTCCATATCTGACACTTCAATATATTCTTGTATTCTTAGCTCATTGTCTCATAGTTGAATAATGTTTATCATGCTCATGATCCCTTCATATTTATAAAGTAATTGCAAGTAAAAATTATTTCAAGGAATTTTTAATCCATCACATTCATACATATTCCTAGAAGTGAAAATCAATTTGTAGATAACATTGCAAATGAAATTTTAGATTGTCATCTATCACATTAAAACATTGTTTATCCCATCAATATACATTTTATTTATTTATTATTATCATAGTATACAAAGCAAGTAAAATAAAGAATATAACCAGTGCATCCATCACATCATAACATAAACAAAATGGAAAGACATAAAAAGTTTGTATATATACAAAAAAAACTAAAAAAATGGGTACATCAATACATCTATCCAACCCTCACTATGGCCATGACATCACAATGTGGGCCTCTCCCATGTATATTGTGGCATATACAAAAATATGTGGTCCATGCCTTTGTACAAAAATATATCATATCTACATCATAACCATTGTGGTGGTAAAATATGTAGGTATCACCCATCTAGGGTACTCCACCTATGACCACAACCCCTTATACTTCTCCAACTCCCATTGTTGAAGGATTTATTTGTCCTACAATGGTTGCACCATATCTCACCTCATCAATGGGTGCAAATATGGAGCCATAGAAGTGTGTGCATTAATGACCTCCTCATCAGGGTCTGCCCACTAGGCCTTTTCCACTCCACACAACACTCGATCGAACCAGTTGTGCCCAGAGTGTGAAAACCTACTATGTTTCTCCTACCTCCTCTAGTTCTATTCACCAACTCTTGTGATCCAACCCTACCCCCTCATCATCATATCTAAGCCACTACACCACTCTCTCTAGCCCCCCTGGGCTTGCTTCTGTCGATCTCTCTCCCACTATTGGTGTGGGGACATCCCTCACAATACGAACCTCCCCACATCATGGTCCCACATCTGCAATCAAAAAAATAAATTTCCCATTAGAAATGTGCCAAATATATAAAACCATAATTAAATTAGTGTTGACGGGGCAGAAATGCCCTGCAATAGTAAGGGGTACTCCCCAATACACGGTCCCAATTATACTATGCATCGTTTGGTTTAAGAGACCCATTTAGATTATGTCCCAGATTCCATTTCTCATTTTGAGGGTGAATGAATGAAATTTTATGCAAATTAAAGATGTAGATAAATATGATCTAAATGCATAAAGGAAAACTAATATACTCTACTATATCCTATCCTAGCTAGGAGAAAACTGTAGTAATCGAATGAGATGAAATGAATCTAAAATCTGCAAAACACCCCAATCAGATGGTTTCCATGAGGTTGCAAAGTTAGATAACACATGCATACAAATGTATAAACAAAAAAGTCTAAGTCATATTTCTGTATACATCAACAACTCATATTCCTATGACATTAAATATAAGAAATAATAACAAATTTCAAGAATAACATTAATTGCATCATAAAAGTGTATAAGAAAAACATGTTCTTACAACCCACATGGAAAACAAAAATTATGCTTGAAATAGTTCATAGCCAACAACAATACATACAACTTTTCTCTTTTTCAAAAGTTGGCCCCGAGGGCTTGAGAGCCAAAAATCCATTTCAAAATAGGTCTCTTCCTTTATTTATACAAATATTACTAACTCCAAAATATGTCTTCTTGGATTCCCCAAGAATTAGTTACAAAAACCCTTTCAACTTCCTATACTATATCTTTGACACATGTGAAGAAAAAGATGAACCTGGAAGTGGTTGGAAAAAGACAAAATAATATATAGTTAATGAAAAATCTGAATTTTCCTTCATGTCTTGCCTATGCGTTCTTATCCCAAATGTAGGAATTCCACATCTCTAAGTGATCATAAATTGATATGATCTGAAGGTATACCAACTCCACGAGAGCATCTTCATGAATGGCCATTTTTTCATTGAGGGTCTCCATATATTTGTCCAAGGTGGCCATGAATGCCTGGATCATGGTGAGGAATTTGGTGGGTTGAATGAGGTTCTATTCAATCAATTATGTCATCACCTTGGAGGTTGATGAAATTAGCTATCATCCGTGAATTGTACCTTGTTGTACCTTATCTATTATTTGTTCCATAATGAGATTCTTTCCAAGTTCTTCCAAGAGATGAATACAAAATTTTCTTGTCAGGTCTTGTGCCTCCTTGTGAAGTCAAACAAATTTCCATTGAGCTAGTTGTCTCCCTGTCTGCTCTCTTCCCAGATTGTTGTTAGTTATCTAGTGAAGCAACATCAACCTTCTTGTCTATGCTTAAGGGGTGTTGGATATTGACTGGTGCATTTGGATTCTCTGTGATCCATCTATTAATATCGCTTATTCCTTCCTGAATAGTATTGAACTAGGTGTTTTTTAATTTCAATTGGCTATGTTGTTCCATAATGGTAGTCATTATCTGTTGAAATAGGTGCATGTGGGAATACATATCTACAATGGCCTCTTCTAGCTTCTCCCTACCTTTCTATGCACTAGCCTTGAAGCAATGCAAGATACTCTTATCTATATTCACTTGCTTGAGTTGTTCCTCCATCTCTCTGATTCGTGCATCCTTCTCTAGATTTTGGCGGTACAAGTTCCAAAATTTGTCTCCCATTGTTGTAGTGAAAACAGTCCCAATAGAAGCTATGGAGATCGGGTCTTCACTAGTATTTCATGTCACCAGGGTTTGTGTGAACCGAAATTGGATTGCATCCCATGACCAAAACTTTCTTTATTTCCTCTTGTACAATTTTTATTGTGGTCTTATCATATGTGGACTTCTTTAGGTTAGGAACTTCACTTGTTTTGAATGGGGTACAAATCCACATATCTATCCCACCAAATCAAGTATGACTAGTGGCACTTGTAGTTGATATATTTGGATATCAGTGTCCGTCGGTGATTCATCATCGTTCCTTGCTTCTTCATATTTCTTATGTCACTCTTCCTTTGTTTCCTTTTTTGCAACTTCACTTGCTACTTTCCATGTTGCTTTTGCTATTGTTGTTTCCTTTGCTTATTTCTTGGCATTTTCTTTTTATTCGACCTATGTCTGATCTACTGCTGCTTGCTACATTAGCTTTATCCTTGGCTTTGGATTCATCAATTTTTCTTTTCTTCTTCGTCGCATCTTCCTTTTTCTTGTGCGTATTTTCTTTCTTTATCCTCTTCTTTTCTATTACTAGCTCTTCTTCTTCTATTGATCATAATTACATAGATGTAGTTGTAATAGATGCCTTCATTGTTTCCTCTTCTTCCACTTTCTTCTTAGCCTCCTCGCTTTCTTTTTATTCATCAACAATTATTCTAATGGGTTTGCACTCTCTCTTGGAAATGAATTCATTGTAAGTCCTAGCACCACAATTTAACTCCTCTTCTTCCCATGTGTCTGATGTATATTCCTAGGGTATGCCAAGCTTATTGAAATGTTCTTTGATGACCGTCTTTAGGTTGTGCCTCCTGAATCTCTCTTCTCTGGAGTGGTATGAAAGTAGTGTATCCACTTCGTATTGGTCCTTCTTGGTGTTTGAAAATGAGTAGGTGCCAATCCATAATGGGAATAGGGGACATGTAGCTTTCTTATCCCGATAGAGTATTTCCCTGACTCCATTAATCATTGTTTGGTAAGCTACTTCCTTATATGGATCCATATATCCTGATATATGTGTTATGCTCCATTAGGTACCAATATCCTATTCTCCTTATTATAGTCAGTGTTTTCTCAATCATATAAGGGGGTGGAATGCAAAAAATGAATTCGTATAGAGGGGCTAGGAAGTGCTTGCATATCTTGTGATACTTTATTTTGTACCTATGGTCATAGAGAACCTTGAAATAGATGTGTATGGTTGGGTCTATTGGCTACCATGCCCATCCCATTTTTGGTTATTGGTGCGCAACACACATGATATCTATGATACATGAAGACATGTGAAAGTTTAGAAAAGTTTTGGGTTGTGATTCCACAACCGATGCAATAGCCTATGCTAAGTTTTTTAACAAAATGTCATCCCAATTGAAATATGATCCTTCATTTGCACAATTGTGAATCAAGGGCATATATGATAAAGAAAATTTGGAGGCAATTGGCTGTCCTTACAACGTGCATAGCATGGCCACCATGTATTGATATGGATTCCTTATAAGTAAGGTTATAGGGTATCCATCGGTTGGTTTTAGCTTAAACTGCTTATCTAGTTTGTACCAGATGCAAAACAGGTCTTTGATCATATGCTTGAACCCATCTAGAAGTTCATTATCTATCTTTTGAGTTAATTTCTCTAGATGATAACACTTTGCTAGGTTTGTAGGCTAGAATGAGGATATAGGATCTCCCTGAGCATTGCAAATGTACATGTTTCCTAAGTATATGTGTTTAAGGATCCAACCAATGACATCAACACCGGGGAATACTGCAATGCAGGTTGTTATTACATGTATCTTAGATTTTCTGATGTTCTTGAAAATTATAAGTTCATCTTAGTCCTCTACATCGACGAAGAAATTATGTTTCTTGAACATTTGATAATTGTCTTCCCACTTGAGTGAATCTTCCCCTTTTTCTAGGAATCTGGTCGTGTCTTGATACATATCTCCTACGACATTGGGTTCATATTCAAACCGAAGGCCACTCCTAGAGGCCTCTATGGAAAGTGCTTTGCTAGTTTCCTTCTTCCTTGGAGTCATTTTTGAATTTGCAAAGCATAGATAAAATTATTCCAAAGACACAACCTCGTAATGAAACATGCATGATTAGATTATGAGTTGTATATGCATAAAAATAAGTCTATTTAAGTAACCCATGTGAAATACCTAAGGAGTAACTCGTGCTAATGCTAGGTAGGATATTTTCATTAGAATATGATATTATGATGATAAACATTATGGAATTTTGGGTCTTAGTAGAAAGGAAATGGAAAAATCCAAACATGTTAGTTAAAGGTTACTCTAGAAAAATGGCTGAGAAATTAGTGACTAGAGCAATTTCGATGTATATCGAAGAGGTTTGTGTAAAGTACTCCGATTACACCAGATGATTTTGTGTGAAGACATATGAAGAGATCCGATAAAGTTTATGTAAAGTGCGTCGGTGTATGTGTGCAAAAAATGGAGACGTTTGCATAAAGTCCTACAGTTTAAACCAGAGAAATTCATGTTAACTTCTCCAATGAAAACCGAAGGAGTTTGTGTTAAGGATTTCAAATAATCGGTGGATTTAATATAGGTCCTCCGAGGAGAACCGTCAAATTTTATGTTAACTCATTTGGTGAATATCAGAGGAGTTCTTGTTGAGTCTTCTGAATGGACCGATGGAGTTCATGCGAAAGTATCCGTTTGGACCACAGTAGTTCATGTTAAACTCTTCAGTTACTATCGAAAATATATTTGTTAAGTGATTTGGTGGGCATAGAGGATATCAGAGGGGATATCATAAAGAGATCCAATGTCACCATTGAAGTTTTCAAGAAGCTCTCCGATGAAAATGAGGTAGATTTTACCAACTTGTTTGAAATGCAATGGAAATGTGAAAAAATGGCTAAGTATCGAGGCATTCTTCGGAGGGGATCTTATAATTTTGTTAAAGAAAGGAGGGTTAGAGTTCATGAGTTGAGAAATGGTTATGTATTAGGGGAATGGGGCTCAAATTGGTTCCAATTTTGGAAACATATGTTAGGTTCAACCATGATATTAGGGTTCCTTACATGGTTAAGGATGAAACTGGAGTGTAGAAGCATCAGTTTCATGGTCTTAGCTAACTTCATCAAAAGGAAGGACTGGGATATTTAAACAGGCATATTTACTGCGTGGGTGTGGCTAGATAAGTAGATAATTATCAAGGGAATTGGTTAGAATGTTGATTAGGGTGTCCTTTAGGATTGGAGAGAGAAGGAAACCTTGGGGTCGAGAGTAACATTCAGGGAAAAGATGGGATCTATATTGAAGATCAGTTGGAGAGGCCAAAGGTTCCAAAGGTAAAATGATGGCAGGGCTAAGGTTTTAAAAAGGAAAAATGATAGAAATAAAATGGAAAGGAAAACCTAACCCTAAAAATAGAGAGAAAAAAATGTCCTTAGGGCATACCTATATGGTATAATGTGGAGGACGATGATAGTTTGGTGGGTAGAGAATTCTCCATTCCATCGATCGGGTGCTAAAATTTATAAAGGGGAGAAATCCTTTTATAATTACTGAGTGCATTTAAATCGATCGAGGAAGGTTCAATGCCTTTACCAGAGTTGATGCTGGAAAGGTTTCCAGTTTCACCGGAGGCATTAGTGGGAATTCCTCTAGTATGCATCAGAAGACATTGTGGGAAAGTCTCCATTGTATAACAGAGGCATTAACATGAAGTGTTCCACTGAGCCTCGAAGGATAAGATGAGAACTCCTTTGGTTTGGATAAAGGAGTTTGTAAGAATTCCTCCGACCAAACTAGAGGAGTTTTCATTAAGTCAGTCGATGGTGAAAATAGTGTTTTGGAGGAGTTTAAAAAAAGTTCTCTGATGGGCATCAGAGCAATTGAGGGGAACTCCTCCGATGTATAACGAAGAATTTTATATTAGATTATCTGATGACAAAACAAATCTTCAAAATTTTCCCATGTGCCAAGAACAAGAATGCAATTCCAACCAAACTAAGAAAACTAGAAAGGCTTGCTTAAATAGGGGTAATCAACGATCAACCATTAAGAAAAAATTTCAAGCCAAGAAGTTTTTATAGAAGAGAGAAAAGAGGGGTCCATTTTCTTGGAGAGAGGCTTTACAAGTAAACATACAAGAAAAAGGAGGTTGTTGATGCCTGACATAGTGATTAGTAACAAGCATAGATAGAAAAACATCTATAAATCACATAAAGTACACACCCATCGAACTCCAGGCATCACCGAGTGGAAGCACCATCTTAGGATCATGCATGTATTCCATCCCCACGTATGGGGACTTAAAGATGATATATGCACATATATCCAACAATGTTGATATGGAGTAGTGAAATATCTCCCCACCTCCCCTCCACCCTCGTGGATGAGGAGCTCTCTCCATCGTCTCATCTAGGGCTCTCTCAGCTCCCTCAACTCCATTTCTACCTGAAGACACAAGACCACCACTCGCTCAAATAAAAAATAGCAAAGGACTGATAAAAATATAAAATCTCCCTCCCTATGCATCCAACGCCATGCCAACTATGCAAACATGGTCTATATCATCAAAGGCACACACAGATAGTGTCTCCCCCAAATCACCCTCTTCATCAATGTCATTTGGGTGAAAGTGATCCTCTACGTACTTAAGGATCCATAGATCCTCACCACCATTTCCACCACTACTTAGGTGGTTAGGTCCTAGATGAAAAAAATACAGATCACCCCTCCTCTCACCACCTCATCACCTAAGCAATACTATACTACTAGGTAATGGATGGTCCTCATACCATCCATGCATGGCCTCAGATATTAAATTTACCATCAAAAGGGAATCCCAATTAGGAAATATAGGTCCACCTCGGTAGACAACTCCAACATCTTCCCTTTTACCTAAAAATACCAATGGTTGGACCTCCATATGTCCACCAAGAAACCTAATAGATCCTCCTAGGAGCATAGTAGAGTGTAGTCCAAGTACTTGAGAAGTTCACAATAAGCCAAATCAAGGTGATTTGTGAATTTCCCATGAACCTCCTCTCGTAGGACCTCATAGTACTTGAGACTGCACACTAAATGAGTGCACACCTCACATGATTATTCATCTAATAGTCACACAATTGATGATGTGTATGTCCATTAAATAGACACTCAAATACTCCCATGAATTTTATTCAAATAAACACCCATTCACTCTTATTACTCATCCCTCACAAGGCCAAGTCATTTTATCATACCATTGGGGCACCCATCTACATGTTTGTACATTCATCCCAATTGTTTGTACATTGTTTCATTCATCAGTAATTGTGAAATGCACATTTTGTATAGGAAGCAATTATACACATTCCATTGCACTCGATGGCATCATTTCACTTGACGATAGTCCTAGTCACCCTTGGTCAGAGAATTCACTTTGAGTCACCTATTCTTCCATAATCCTAGTTGTTTGTAGCACCTCATGTGTCACAATACCCTTCACTGTGAGCCCCAGAGTTACCCCTCAACTACTTATCCATTTTCATTAACTAATCCTTAGTACCAATTTTCCAAACACACATTAAATCTTATTGTTCCCCTAACATCAAATTATTTTATGTCTAGTTGGTTTTTATTGTTGCCACTATAAGTTATCAATCATGCTCCAACCAAGGGAAATATTGAGTCTCATCCTCACTGATTCTTTTTTACACTGTCTATAATTATTAGTATCTACCCCCATTACAATTTGGTCTCTAGTTTATCTTGAATTTATTTCAATGGATACTTTGTCCCTTACATTGCATATTCATTCCTATCAACATCAACTCAAACTTTTATATGAATGTTGAGGTATCTCGTTTCTCATTACCCATTAGATTGGTGTTCCTTGTTGGGGAATGGGGTGGAACACGACATGAAACTAAAAAAATAGTACGACAGATAATCAAAGAGGAACAAAAGTTTTGAAGATAGAGGTGGTATATAAAGACCTTGTTACAACACTTAATCAAAATACATTGTGATCAAAACATCATAGTACATATTGGATCTTGATCACCCAATCGTCATGATGAGAATGACCCAAGGGGTCTCCTTTTTATAGTCTCAAGATATAATGGATTTCCATAGAATCTAGAAGATCTTGTCCACATGTAACCATCATCTATTAGTGTTGACTCCACCAAATCTGAATTGTCAAGTCATCTCAACAAGTATGCTTGACCTGACAGCTTACATGTCCAACTCATAGTCGATCGTTGTCCTGGTCGATCCACCACATGACTACCTTCGACTATTGGTTGATTTTTCGACTAAAATTCACCTCAACTACTCAAATGAATGGTGTAGTGTGTTGTTCGATCACCTAACTGACTATATCCAGATGTAAGTCGACCTCTCGATCAAATGATCCCATGAGATGCATGATGAACCATCAATTCTTGATGTTCCAACACCCCCCCATCAACACACGTCTCGAGAGATTCAGGAGGTGAAATTATGTCATTATGACACCCCCCCCCATAATTGTAGCTTCCTGAATCCAAAGCATCATGTAGACCTTCATAAATATGTCTTCAGCTAAAGTTTTGGTGAATATATCAACAACTTGATCATATGTTCTGCAATACTCAAGAGAGACAATGTTCTCATGATGATCCAACTATCTCAAATAGTGAGCATGGAGCTCAACGTGCTTCATCTTACTATGGGAAAAAATATTGTCAGTAATTTGTATTGCACTCTAGTTATCACAATAGATTATAGTCGAGGTCTGAACAGGAAGGCCAATTTCTCCCAAAATTTGGTGAATCCATACTACTTCAGTACCTTCCTGAATGGCACTATGATATCTTTCTTCCGTAGTCAACAAAGAGAATACCTTATTTTTCTTTCACAACCACACCAAAGGTCCAATGTTATAGTGAAACAAAAATCCATAAGTGGACTTTTGATCATCATTTTCACTAGACCATTCGAAGCCAGTGAAGTCAACCAATGAATGTAAACTTCGACAATAATTAATACCAAAATGAGTGGTACCTTTGAGATAACGAAAAATTAATTTGACATATTTCCAGTGGACTTCTTTAGGGTCCTGCATAAACTGAGAAACCACACTAATAGAAAAGGAAATGTTAGGTCGACTATGAGTAATATAGATAACATTGTCAACCAATTGTCAATAAAGAGTAGCACCAACAACATGAGTTTGACATGATTTGGTAAGATTTACTCGAGACTGAAAAGGAGTATCAAAAGTTTTGCAACCAACCATCTTAAAATGTGTCAAAATATCCATAACATATTTAGATTGAGAAATGAAAAATCCATAACAAGGTGGTAATACTTGAAGACCCGAAAAATAATGCAGAGTACCAAGATCTATCATGTCAAAAGAGTCAACAAGTTGTTTCTTCAATCTAAGGATGAGATCATTATTATTGCCTGTAATGAGTAAGTCATCTACCGATACGGATTTATGAGCATAACGAAATTAATAACAGACTGAATACAATAACACAGAGATACAAAGAACAAAAACAGATATCCAGTGAACAATAACTTCTATTGAATAAATAAAATAGGTTTAAACAGTAAAACTGCAGAAATTAAACAAATTGCTCGAATGGTGGTAGCTATCTCTGAGAAGAGATGTGGCTTCTACACACATCCGTCTGAGAATAATAATTACAATGAGGCTCCAGAGGCATTTTTAACATTACTCATGAATGCCAAAACCCTAGACATCCAAAAACCTAACCATAGGAGATGAAATGCCAAAAGTTATTGGGCCCTGATGGGTAAGTTGGTACCTCAACTTCCCAGGGTCATAAATTTTGCATACGACCTCCGTTTTAGGCACATGATAGCCTATTGTAAAGGTATTTTTGAGAAATACAAATTATTCCATCAAACTCCAACTCACTCTACATTTTGATTGTGGCAAGATAAAAAACACAGTTTAGGGCCCCAAAACGGACTAGGAAGTACATAAATATGTACTGCCATGAAAAATTCCAAAATAAGCCAGTTGGATTAGGTGGGAGACCACTAATATCCACCTAGAAGATGTGTAGGGTTTCATACAACCCTAGAAGTGTAGAAACCAAAATTACAAAGAAGTACAGAAGAACGTGTTGAACTAAAACTGTCACGAGGAGCCAGTTGGAATAGGTGGGTGGCCACCAATATCCATCTCGATTAGTCCTTCCCCCTTAGGAAGAAATGGTCTCCATTGCGTTGAGTGTCACCATCATGTGAGGAAAATTATATTAAATTTGGCCCCAGGTGAGCCACTTGCCTTGGTGTAGGAGCTTCCCTGCCTTGACAACCCAATAAAGATGGATCCTTTACTGGTGAATTCCCTTGACCTGTGTGTCCACTATCCGATCAATGTATGTTGTTCCATGCAATTAGGTTTGAGCTCTATTGGTTTAAACTGTTCTGCGAACTTTAAGGTGCCAATAATGATGGAAAATATGGTCAAAGGATGTCCACATTGAACACTTGGTGCAAGCCAAAGAAGGGTGGAGTGTTGAGCTCAAAATCATTGTTACCCACATCCTTGGTGATAGTGTAAGGCCCATATAGAAGTGGGAAGAGCTTCCAATGGGGCCCTGTAAAGCGCTCTTTTTGCAAATGTAACCAGACCTTGTCTCCCACCTGAAACTAATGTGGTACTCAGTGTTGATCATGGTGCTTATTGTACTTAGTATTGGATTTCTGCAAAATCTCATGGGCCTGTTGGAGGATGTGTTGAATCCACTCAATGAATTTGGTGTCTTTTTCGGCCTCAGATTGAACATGAGAATATTCTACCTATGTGGTTGCAAGAGGTAGTGTAACATCAATGGGACCCAAGGTTTGGAATCCAAGCCCCACCTAAAATGGGCTATGGTCGGTGGAGCTATGGAGAGCCCTGTTGTAGTTGTGTTGAACATAGGGAAGACTCTCATCCCATGTACAAGGATGCTTAGGGTTGTACATGCATAGGATGTGCACAATAATCCCATTGATGACCTCTGTTTGGCCATCGGTTTGGGGGTGGAAAGTAGTAGATTTAATGAGCTTGGTGTCCAAAAGTGACCAAAGACTTGACCAAAATGTGTTGAGGAACCAACTATCCTGATCTGAGGTGATGGTCTATTGTATCCCAAAATGGACCCACACCCGTTCGAAGAAGATCTTGGAAATATCTGCCACTGTGATGCTATTCTTGCAGACTATGAGAATGGCCATCTTTGAAAACCGATCAAGCACCACAAATAGACAATCATTGCAATTCTTGGTAGATAGAAGGCCAGACATGTAATCCATCGAGATGGATTCCCAAGGCCTCTAGGGAGTAGGAAGAGGGGGTATGAGCCTTTCTTCTTGATGGATGGATTGGTAATGTCACATGCAGTGCAAGATATGATATACTTGCTAACATCCTATCAAAATTTTGGCCAATAAAAATGTTTCTATAGAACAGCCACAGTTTTCTCCATGCCAAAATGTCCTGCTATCCAACTATAGTGAGCCTCCAAAATAAGCTTTGTAGTGACATTCTCACATGTGCCCAAGAGCTGATAGGTGGTGGCGAAGTCCAAATATTGTTGATAAAGTTGGGGCCACTAAGATGCCTCATTCCCATAGGAATGGAGCACGATGGTGAGTACTACCATGAGAGGTCAACTGAGGCAATCAACAATTGGATTTGTGCTCCATGTCTTATACTTTATGTTGAGATGGAATTGTTGCAGGTAGGTGGACCACTTCTGATGGTGATTGTTTAACAACTTCCCTTATGTTTGTATGAACTGCAGAGGCTTGTGATCAATGTGGATGATTGTATCCTTTCCTAAAATGTAATGTTTCTATTGATGACATGCTTGTACAATGGAATACATTTCCTGATCATAGGTGGGGTATTTCCGAACAATATTTGAGAGTATCTCACTATGGTATGCTACCAGATGACCGTGCTGAGTGAGAACTGTGCCTACAACATAGTCAGATGCATTAGTCTCAATCTCAAATAGTTTTTTCATATCAGGAAAAGAGAGTAATAGAGTTGAGCACAAGCGATGCTTTAGATCAACAAATGCTCATTTTTGTGCCTTCCCCCATGTGAACTTTTCCTGGCCACCACCCTTGGTCACTTGGTTGAGGGTCCATGTAATATGGGAGAATACCAACACAAACCATCGGTAGGTGTTGGAAAGTCCCAAGAATCTCTAAAGCTCATTTAGTGTGGTCAGGGTTGGCCAGTCACAAATGAATTGGATATTAGTTGGATCCACATGTACCCCATGCTCATCAACAATGTATCCCAAGTATTGGACCATGTTCATGCCAAACGAGCATTTTTCCAAGTTGGCATATAGCTTGTGTTTCCACAGAGTGCTAAAAACTGTTGAATATGTTGCATGTACTCCTCCCAAGTTCTACTAAAGATGAGGATGTCATCCAAATATACCACCACAAAAGAGTTGGTGAAGGGTCTCAATACATCATCCATCAACCTCATGAAAGTGGTTGGTGCATTTGTTAAGCTAAAAGGCATGACCAAACATTCAAAGAGACCTTCTTTAGATTTGAAATCTATCTTCCATACATCAGTTGGTTCGATGGGAACCTGGTGGTAGCTAGAATTTAGGTCAATATTGCTGAATAACTTCCCCCCCTTGAGTTGGTAAAGAAGGTCATCAATTCAGAGAATTGGGTATTGGTTCTTGACTGTGATTTTGTTTAATTCTCTATAATCAATGCAGAACTTCCAGGTCTCATCTTTCTTCTGCACTAGTACAATCGGGATTCCACAAGGGGAGGAGTTGGGTTGGATGTGCCCCTTTTGAAGCAACTCTTGGATCTGACGCTTGATTTCATCATTTTCCATTAGCGAGCAGTGATAGACTAGTCTGTTAGGCATAGGTGCATTGAGGGTTAGATCAATTGGATGCTTGACTTGGCAATGCATTGGTACCCTGGTGGGTGAGGATAAGATGTCTCTATACTCTTCCACAATCCCTTCCACTTTCTTATGTTGCAAAGAGAGGCTCTATGTAGAGGCCACAGATGTGGTGGTGACCTTCTGCTTACTGTGATCACGAATCACAAATAATATGAACTTCCCGGTCTATGAAATGACCTAAATTCATTGCTTAGCAGAGATTAAAGAAATAGTGGTAGGCGGCACTACCTCTGGTATCTTTAAAAATTGTCTACCCAAAGTAATAATAACACTGCGGGGTCTAGACTCATACACAACATGTCGCTTCCACAAATATGGTTTTCCTAAAAGAACATCACAAAGTTCAAGGGGATAAATATCACACAATACATCGTCTATGAAGGGATTGATGTCGTAGGGAAGATGACATTGTTGGATGACTCAAAGATATCTTCCTTGGCGAAGCCAACCAATGGTGTAGGGATGTGGGTGCGATGTTGTTGGCAGGTCTAGCCACTTGAAGACCTCTGCTGAGATCAATTTCTTCTGACTGTCGCTACCAACTCTCGACAATGAAAGGAAGTGAAGCCCCCTTTACCCATATCTATGAGTGAAAGAGTCTTTCCCCTTCCTATGGTTCTTCTAGTTCACTTGGATGGAATTTGGTGGTAGAGACCGTGGCACTAGGTTCGACATCGATAATGTACTTCCCTCCTTTTGGATTTGATTCAGAGTTAGAATCTTCCTCTGAATTGGAAGATTTTATCTCAACCATGAGTGACTTCTTGGAGTGACATTCTTCAGTGTTGTGCCAAGGGATTTTATGGTATTCACAACATTTTCCCATGCCCTTCTTCGACTTCTCATTATTCTTCTTATGTTTCATCTTGGATTGGTTGTCCCGAGAGTGGCCATCTTTGCTCTGTCCCTTATTTTGTGGGCTGGGGCCTCATTTTCCCTGCTTTGGCTATGAGGATTTTGTAGATACAAACTCTCACCTCTTCTTCTTAAATTTATGCTCAATCTTGATAGCATATCTATAAGTTGTACCCAATTATGTGATGTCCATAAATTCCAGTTCTGTTTGAATGTATCTATGTAGAAAACTGTAGTATTTGAGCACTAGATGTCATTCAGAATATTTGATACCCAATTTGGTGTGTAGGGTATGGAAAATATTGGTGAAATATGGTACTATATGGTCCCTTTCCTGACATAGGGTGGTCCATATTGTGTAGTGGTCCTCGTAGCTTCCAACATGATAGTATTGTTCTTTAATGGCATCCCTAAAGGAATACCACATGGGGGAGACCGAAAATATTGCATATTCTTCTATGGCCCTTTTCCCAAAGTAAGTATTCCACCAACCCTTAACATGGGGGACGACCTTGAAGAGTGAAAATGTAATATTTTCCCTATCGAAAAAATTGTGGACTGAAAAATACCCTTCGAGCAGATTCAACCATTTATCTACAACATCTGCATCTATCAGCCCTTCAAATAATGTAATATCAAAATTTACCTGTACCTTGAAGGGGGTTGCATGGCCACTTGATGAAGATGCGTCTCATGTGGGCAGCCGCTGAAGGATCTGTGCAAATGTTTCCATCATTTCATTCCTTTGTCATGCGAGGGCTTCCTCAAAAAACATTTTAAAAGGATCTCCTGCTCCATCATCTTTATTTTCGTCCCCCATGGGTTGTTGTCGAGATCGGTGTGATCGGTTTGGCAAAGGCTCGACTGGTTCAAGTCCCAACTTCTTGTGCCCAGATCTTGTCAGGTACATGCACGATGAAAAATAAATGAAGATCAGACCGTTCTGATACCACTGATCCAAATTTATGAGAGGAACAAAATGAATAACAAAATGAATACAATAACATAGAGAAACATAGAACAATAACATGTATCCAATGAACAATAACTTCTATTGAATAGATAAAATAGGCTGAAACTCTAAAGCTGCAGAACTTGAACAATTTGCTCGAATGATGTTAGTTATCTCTGAGAAGAGATGTGGCTACTATGCACATCCATCTGAGAAGAATAATTACAATGAGGCTCCATAGGCCTTTTTAACATCACTCATAAATTCCAAAACCATAGAAATCCAAAAACCTAACCCTAGGATATGAAATGCCAAAAGTTATGTGGGCCCCGATGGGTAAGTTGGTACCTCGACTTCCCGTGGTCGTAAATTTTTCATATGACCTTCATTTTAGGTGCGTGATAGCTCGTTGGAAAGGTATTTTCTAGAAATACACATTATGCCACCAAAATTTGATTTCGTCTACATTTTGACCATGGAAAGCCAAAAAAAAATTATTTAGGGCCCCAAAACATCCCTGGAAGTACAGAAAGATGTACTGACATGAACAATTCCAAAATAAGCCAGTTGGATTAGGTGGGAAGCCACCACTATACACCTGGATGATGTGTAGGGCTTCAGACAACCCCAGAAGTGTAGAACCCAAATTAAAACAAAGTACAAAAGAGCATGCTAAACTAAAACTGTCATGAGGAGCCAGTTGGAATAGGTGGGTAGCCATGAATATCCATTTGGATCATCTACATATACAAAAAAAATCAAGGTGTCTCCGTTAGTATGGAGTACGTATAAGTTGTGATTAGATTCACAATGTTTGAAACCAAGTCGAAGAAAGAAATTGTTGATCTTAGCATACCAAGATCAAGGAGCCTGCTTCAAACCATAAATGACTTCTTGAGTCGACAAAACAAATTTGAATCTGTCACAGAAATAGGTGGTTGTTCCATGAAAATTTCTTCAGATAGGTCTCCATGAATAAATGCACTCTTCACATCCATCTGATGGATTTTCCATCCAAAAAGAGCAGGAAGGGAAAGAATCTATTGAACAGAGTTCATGTTTGCAATAGGAGAAAATGCTTTAGTGCGTTTTATTCCTTCTTGCTGAGAAAATCCCTTCATGACTAGGCATGCTTTAGGTCACTCAAGAACACCTTCAGAGGTAAATTTGATCTGGTAGACGCATCAACATTTCACAATTTTATTTCCTTTTGTTCAGGGAACTAAGTCCTATGTATGATTCTTTGAAAAATAATCAATTTCTATTTTCATGGCCTGCTCCCATTCAGATCATCCTTCAACATCTGAGTAGGAAATAGGATCAAAAGTTTCAAGTACATGAGTCATTAGGGAAACACTATCATGTTTCTTTTGACTTTGAGTTTGGCGTCTGGAGGAGGAATCTCCAACATTATCTCCAACAACTTCAATTGTATTGGAAACCCATATGAGTAGATAATAAACATGTGAACTATGTTTCACTTCAGTAGGTCAATAAAAAGTCAGAGAGGCTTCATTAGATATAATAATCGAGACAGAGGAAGATGGACTGGTCGAATCAGAGGTTGAAAATCCAGTCGAAATAGAAGAAATATTTGATTGTCCAATTGAGGGATTGAAGAATGGAATAGGAGAACCAGTGTCAAAGACAAAATAAAAAGGATCATCATGCAACAATCCAGAGGTTTCATACAATCATTTAATGCCAGGAGAATTCTAATCAAACTGTACATTTCATCTGATAATGATTTGTCATTTGACAAGGTCAAACTTTCGATAGGCTTTCAAATCTCTAGAGTATCCCATCATGATGCAAGCATGAATATTTTCATCCAACTCCTTTTTGCAATCATCGTGAATGTGAGCCTAGGCAAAACATCCAAACACATGGATTTGGTCGACTGAAGGCTTCTTCCCATACCATCGTTTGACTAGAGTCGTGGAAGGAATAGCTCGAGTCGAGCTTCAATTGAGTAGATAATTTGCACAATACACTTCTTCAACCCATAAGAAAGGAGGAATATATTTAGACTGCAAAAGACATCTAGCCATTTACACTAATGCATGATTCTTACGTTTTGTAATGCCATTCTACTAAGGTGTGTGAGGAACTGATTGCTACCAGTCAATACCAGATCAAAGCATGTATTCCTCAAAATATTGATTTACAGACTCACCACCATTGTTTGATCTCAGGCATTTGATGGGTCAACCACATTTTATTTTAGCAAAGACCCAAAACTAAAGCGAGATAAATCATAAATGAAAGTCAAAATATACCTTGCAACTTCCAGTGAAGGTAGATTGATGCAACATACATCACTATGAACCAAATCTAGTAGATTATTTTCTCACCACACTTTTCTAGAGTGGAATGGTGCTTGATGATGCTTCCCAAGCACACAACCCTTACAAAATCCTCCAGGGGGAAACACCTTTGGTAGATCATCAACCATGTTTTGAGTTTTTAGTGCTTGCATACTTTGGAAATTCTTCCGTCTAGGTCGTTCATACCAAATTCAACTTCGCTCAATGGTGTGAGAAACAAGTGTAGTTAGTTCAATGTCAAGTCGATTCGTGTCACAAAAACTGTACAAAATTTCCATCAGGTCAAGAAGCCCGCCAACGACAATCAACTTACCTTTCTTCAAATCACAAACATAGAACCGATATAGCCAAAATCCCACAATTTTCCTTGATTCGAAATATCCTTCGATGCTAATTATTTTAAATACATATACACATCTACTTGATCTTCAAAATAATAATGATTGTTTGACTGATTGTAATTACACGTGACATACTTATCTAACCATATACACTTTAATGATAAATAACTTGCAAATAATTGAGCATGAAATGAACAACAATGATGAAATCAGGTACACAAGTTTGATAATGGATTTCACCCAATTTGGGTTATGTATTTGAGTCCGCTTCCAATAGAGACCTCTTTATTAATGCTCAAATGCTTGTGTTTTACAATGACCTTTTTGCACATTGCTCAAATGCAGAAATGAAATGCATCGTTGGATTCCTTGCAAAAAATCATGAGAAATGAGTACAAAGTTCTTGAAATTCCATCAAGGAGTGATCCAAGTGGATATTGGTGGCCACCCACCTATTCCACTTGGACCCCCACCATTGTTTCTTTCATTTTTTCAGTTTTCTTAATTGTAGCACAATTTACTATTTTTGGCAGTTTTTTGGGTCCTGAACTTTCAGAGTCGTTTTGAGGCCCTAAACAATGTTTTTTGGGCATCAAACTCCAATGAATATTATTTCGTTCTAGATCATCATATTTTCTATTAGCAGTTGTAGTCCTCAGATAGATATTTCCAACGATGTACCATATGCGTAAAACATAGATAGTATCAAAAATTTACGACCCCGGGAAATTGATGTACCAATTTACCCCGACAGTTCCTATATTCTGGAATTTCATCTCCTAGGGTTAGGTTTTTGGATGTTTAGGGTTTCCATGGTTTCTCAGTAACATATAGGCCTTTGAGACTCATTGTAAAATAGATTTCAAAGGCTTGTAGCCACCACATCCCTTCTCAGAGATAAGCTACCAGCGCCTGAGCTATTTTATGTCTATTCTATCTCTAAACAAATTTTAGTTCTTTGATATTAATGAAATGAAGTGTTATTTTTGTTGCATCTTTGTATTCATTGTTATTTTTGTATTTTGTTGCGTTACTGCATAAATTCGGATCAGTGGTATTAGAGAAGTCTTCTCTTTATCAATCCTTCTTTGCATGTCCCCAATGAGGTCGGGGTATAAGGAGTTAGGGCTTGATCTGGTTGAACCTATGCAAGATTAGCCTCGCAAACCCCAATGATCTCCCATGGGGGACGAAAAGAAAGACGAGGGAGCAAGAGATCCTATCAAAATATTTCTCGAGGAGGCCCTTGAAAAACAAAGGAACATGATGATGGACAACTTCTCCCAAATCCGTCAAAGATTTCCCACTAGCAGCACATCTGCATCCAACAGCCACTCTGGAGGTGCAACCCCTTTTAAGGTACAAGTAAACTTTGACATTCCCATATTTGATGGCCAAATAGATGAAGATGCCATAGATATATGGTTGAATATATTAGAAGGATATTTCTCGGTTCATGACTTTTCTGACCGGGAGAAGATTATTTTTTCACTGCTCAAAGTTGCCCCCCATGTCAAGGACTCGTGGGAAACCTACTGTGAGAAAAAGGATGAGGAGGAACCCTCTCTGTTCTCGGCTGTACCCACTTGGAATTATTTTTGAGACGCCATCAAGGAACAATATTATCTCGTGGGGAGCTAAGAGGACAAGTACATACAATGGACTACGCTACGACAATAAAGGGATCAAGATGTGTACGAGTTGACGAATTTGTTCCATACCCTACGCACAAATTTGGGTATCAAATATTTAGAGAAAAAATTGGTGCTGAAGTACCGTAGTTGTCTACATAGATACATTCAGGAGGAAATGGAGTTCATCGACATCTACTCGCTTGGTAAGACATACGGTTATGCTACCAAACAGAAGAAGCGAGACTTTGGATCTGCGAATCAAAAGAAAGGGAAAGGTGCCCCCAAACCACAGAAAAAAGGACAAATCCAAGGCATGGTGGCTCAAGACAACCTACCAAAGCCGCAAGCAAAGAATGACAGCACAAAGCCGAAGAAGAACATGAGAAAGTGGTGTGATTTCCATAAGATCTCCACTCACAGCACAAGTGAGTTTTGGGACAAACAGTCACCGATGGCCGAGATGAGGGCTTCTGAATCAGATGCATGCTCCGACACTGAATCAAAACCTGAGAAGAAGAATGAAAGAGGGAAGAAGATTATCAATGTGGAGCCTGACGCCACCATTTCCACCACGAAGATCCAAAAGGAAGAACCAAAAGATCCAGAGGAGGAGGATCATCTCTTCCTCTCCCAGATGTGGGTAAAGGGTTCCCCGCTACAATTCATTGTTGACAATGGGAGCCAAAAGAACCTCATTTCAGTAGAGGTTGTGAAGTAGTTGGGCTTGCTGACCACGACATACCCATAGCCATACATCATCGGGTGGCTTCACCAAGGACAATATCTCCACGTCAGCCCGCGTTGTCGCCTTCCCTACAACATCAAGCCCTTCACCGATGAGGTATTATGTGACATTTCTCCTCTTGATGTTTATGATGTATTATTAGGAAAACCATACTTGTGGAAGAGACATGTTGTGTATGAGTCCCGACCTCATGCTGTTATTTTTACCTTGGGAAATAAGTTGTACAAGATATGAAAGGTACCATCGCTTGTCACTATCTCTTTGGTTACTACAACACAATGCAGTAATCTCATTTCGAAAACTGAGAAATTTGTTTTCTTGATGATCCACCCTCAGGGAAAGAAGAAGACTGTGGCCACGACCTCCAGACAGGGCTCCTCTGCATGACAACAACAAATGGACAAGGTCATGGAGGAGTACCGGGACATCTTCACCTCACCCGCAGGGGTGCCTCTACATTGTCAGGTCAAGCACCCCATCGATCTGACCCCAGGTGCGTTGTTTTCCAATGGACCAATCTAATGGAACTATGTTCCGGAGAATGATAGAATCAAGAGGTCGATTCAGGAGCTGTTGTAGAAAGGTCACATCCGACCAAGTTCATCGCCTTGTGGGAGCCCAATCATGTTGGTGCAGAAGAAGGATGGGACTTGGAGACTTTGTATTGAGTATCGGTCACTGAACAAGATCACTGTGTAGAATAGGTACCTGATCCCATAGATTGATGAACTTCTGGACCAACTCAAAGGGGAGAAATATTTCAGCAATATCGACTTGAAGTCCAAGTATCACCAGGTACCAATCGAATCATCTGATGTGTGGAACATTGCCTTCAAAGCCAAGGCGGGCCTCTTTGAATGGTTGTTCATGCCTTTCGGCTTGACGAATGTTCCTGCAACCTTCATGAGGATGATGGACGACATCTTATGTCCATTCACCAACTCATTTGTAGTAGTGTACTTGGATGACATCCTAATCTTCAGCCAGACTTGGGAAGAGCACCTCCACCACATCTGATAGGTCCTCCAAACACTGTGGAAATACAAGTTGTGTGCCAATTTGGAGAAGTGCACTTTTGGAATGACCAAGGTTCAGTATCTGGGATACATTATTGATGAGCATAGGGTGCATGTGGATCCAACCAAGATCCAATTCATCCAGGTTTGGCCAGCCTCGACCACTCTAACAGAGCTTCGCAACTTTCTGGGTCTTGCTAATTTTTACCACAGGTTCATGCTGGGATTCTCTCATATCACTTGGCCCTTGATTCAAGTCACCAAGGGAGGTGTTATCTCCTCAAATAAATTGATTAAGATTTTTCTTTTTAGGTGATAGAGTGTTAGTTATAAAAATACTTTTTCAAATTTTTTAGAGGTACTTTTTAAAAATATTTACTCATGTAATAAGTTTTGGACAGAATTTCATCTAGTGTGTGCCAGATTAAATTCAAAAATCAGGTTTCAGTGGCTTAGGCGAACATACCAATTGTTCATTAGCCACCAAAAGCCTTATCTTTCGGGAGCTAAAATAAAGGAATCCAAGGCTATTTAATCATCGAAACCGTTGATGCAGGGAAAATACTAGACACGTCATTTCACACACTTCAAATAAGGGGTTTGTTGTTTTCATGATTGCATAAGCCGCCGAAAGTACTACCGAGGGAACCGTTCATGACCAGAAAATACAATCCCACTATTAGATGAGCGTATCTCTCATATCATTGAATGTCATGGTGTTGTAATTCTCTTTCTTTTCAGTTAAAAACATCACGACTCCCGCACATCATCATCCTTTTCACCACATTCCTTGCAATTAGTGCCACAATCTTAAAGTGCCATCATTTATCTCAGTCCTAGCCTGGCTAAGCCGATTATCTTTAAAGCATGCATTGGCCAGGACAAATTTCAAATTGATGAAGCTCTCATTGTCGAAGTTACCGAGCTTCCAATAGCTGGAGAAAGATGGTTTAAGACTACTTTGATTAAGAATATTGAGTTCAGGTTTTATCTAAAACCAGAACACCAGGGTTTAATTTGGAAGAAAGATATCCCTATATATTTCCTTGAAGAGAAGTGGCAACAGTTACTCAAGGCTATAATGGTTTATATAACATGTGAGGGGCGATACAACAGGGTCATGATGTATCATTTTAAACTCATAAACCATTTTACAGGAAGAGACCCACTTAATCTACCCTATTTCCTCCACCGAAGTTTATCTAAGATGGCTTATCAAGTCAAAGCCAAACCCAGTCAAGTGGCAGGAAGATTATCCCATCATAGCTTAATCAAATTGCTGGTTTGTAACCTRTTGCAAAGAAAGGGTAAGGAATGGAATTTTTTCCTATTCTAGAATGATTTCCAAACTGAGGTTCAAGCAGAGGGTAGAAAGATCTCTCATTCCAGAAAATCCTCCACTCCCAGAAGTGGAAAGAGAAGGAGAAGAGCTATCTCTCCAACCCCAGTTAATCAACCCTCTTTTTCCCCTAAGTCGGACAAAGCGAAGAAGAAATTGGATTTTATCCATGAGAAGGAAGAAGTCAGTGAAATCCCAGTGAATAAAAACATTCTAAATCTCCCATACTCAGAATCAGAAGATGAAGAACAACAATTGGAAATAGGGCATGAAGGTTCAGTTACCACAGGACGTGACAACTCTGTTTTTGTGGACATATATATAGCGAGTTATGAGAATCTTCCATCACCTACTCCCCAAGAAGAACAAGATCACCAAGTTGTAGAGGCCTCATCTACAAAACAAGCAAAACAAAGTAAATCAAAAGAGATTAAGAAGATTAAGAAGCAGATAGCCGAACAGGAGGTGCTTGCGAGAGTAATAAAAACTAGGGATGAAACCCTCTCAAAAAACTTTGCAGAAAGCAATTCATCCTTAGAAAGGTTATCCCATGAGAGAATAAAGGAGAAGAAAAAGAAGGACAAAATTATAAAGGATTACAACAGTTTATGGAGAGTGGCCCAAGGTCTAAAGAAAAAGGTCAGAGCTTTGAGGAAAAAGGCAATGGAATCAAAACACCAAGCTCATACTTCACTTGAAACCCTTGCAGAAGTGGAAGTTCAATACAATGAACCAGTAACAGCCACTAATCCCACAAATATTGAAGAATAAACAGAAAACTAAAGACCATCCCTGAGGCGTTTTTGAGTTAAAGAAAGATTTCTTTTTGAAATTTTGATGATCGCAGGTTTTGGTGGCTTAGGCAAACATATCAATTGTTCATTAGCCACCGAAATCAGTCCTTTCAGTAGCTAATTAGCCCAAATTCCAGTTTTCGTAACTATCGAAAGCACTGATGGGGCAGAAGGTTAATGTTTTTGCACATATCAAAGTTTGTCTTGCTCAAAGGATTAGGAAAGTATTCGAATCGTTGGGGGATAATTAATGACATATTTACCAAATGGTGGTTTTGGTTTTGAAGATGTTTCAGATGATCAAAAAGGATAAGAAATGGTTAGTTATTGACAAGGTGATAAGATTGTTGAAAGCCAATAGGTGTCAAGCTCGACTCCTCTCATATCATATGAGATCCAACAGACTCAGAAGGCTTATTACACCTGCCCAGAATCTGAAGACTTAAAGAACAGTTGAGAAGTTTAATTGATCTAGTTTACTGAGGCCAATATTTGATTTTCTATATTTGGAAAGATTTGATCCAGTAATCTAGGGTCTGAAAACTGTTTTGTAAAAGGCTATAAAGACAAAAAWWTTTGAAGAACTAAAGGTTCAATTTTGAGTTCTATATTCTAYTGTTTTTGTATGAGAGACATTTTCTTTAATATATCAAGCCTGCAAGCTTCTTTCATTTGTTATTGTCAGACCCTCCTTCATCTTTGTTTATGCATATGAGTTGAATTTGTTCTTTTGTCTCTGTTTAATGGTCCTATGGTAACTGTCATCTTACTTTTGACTATTAAGCAAGAATCATAAGCATCTTTGGCTAGTTTGTTGACCCATCATATATATGGTTTATGTATGTTTTGGTTAACCGATTGGTTTTCTTATCCATTTTTTATACAAATCTATCTGATAAATAGTTCTTGAAGGCCTTGTATTACATGAATATAGTTAGACTATATTGAAGATACAATCCAGAGATTAAGATATTCATCTTGATCCAAACCCACACCTATTATTGAGAAAATAGTTTCCAAAAAGATTAAGTTACCAGGCATCTCTGACTTACAGCCTAGGAGAGTTTCCTGGAGTGATAACAAATTGGCGTCATTGCCGGGGAGAGGAGATTGAAGCTCARCTTCCCTGGGAGACGACAAGATCCAACTTTGATGATAGACAAAGTTTGGATTTTTTTTGGGTTGTAACCATCTATCTGGCAACTTTATTGGAACGAAGTGGCTCTGAAAAGAGCTCACACCAAGACAAACCAAGAAGGACCACTGGCAGCACTAGTTCCAGACCCTGAGAAGTTCAAGAAAAAATTTCGGATCTGCAAGAGCATCAAATCTAGGTATTCCAACATAAACTTCTTCTTTCATATCTAAAGAACCTCCTGTTGAATCCCCTGCTGAAACTTATAATTCTCAGAAAATTGAAATTGTGTCGAAAAGATTGAAGGTTGAGGAGCCTTCAGTTTCCTCTAATATCAAAGACTCTATTTTTGAGCATGATATCGCATCCAACTTTAAAGAAGCAATTATAGGATCCCCTCAGCAAAAAGAATCCTCCTCTTCTTCTTTGAATTCCTCACCTATAAAGCCTATAGAGGGTGCCTTCTATACGCATACTAGTCTGCCCGTTCTTGAAGATATCTTACAAGATCTTTCCTCTAAATGTGAAGAAGGCCTAGCCTTATTGCTCGATCAGTTTTACAGAGCCTCTTATTTCCCACCCAATTCAAAAAAATTTGCTCAGGGTGATGTAAGACAACCATTCTTTATAGACTCAACCATCCCATCTCAACCTTCATCTTCAGAAGATTCTTCCTCTGCATCAACCCCTAAGAGTGTCATGGTTGTCCCTTTGACCAAGATGGAACAAATCTTAGAAAATAGGTATGCCCCACTTATGTTGCCCAACCCTTTATCTGCCATGCCAACTGGAGATTATCATAAATATATGCCAAAGTTTACTGGATCCAGGGATTATAGTGCCGAAGAACATATAGAAGCCTTTTATGCTTATGCTAAAAACATTAACATTTCACAAGAAGATGTGTGGACCAGAGTTTTTGTGCAGAGTTTGGATGGCCAAGCTAGGAAATGGTTCAAAGTACTACCAACAAATTCAGTGACAGGTATTGAGCAGTTAGATGAGGTGTTTTGAAAATATTGGGGAGAAAGAAGAGATCTCCTATATTACATTTCTGAGTTCGGGAATCTAAGAAGAGAAAATGGGGAGTCGGTTTCAGACTTCACCAAAAGATTTAATAAGATGTTTGGCAAGATTCCTGCAGAGATTAAGCCAAGTGGTGCCTCAACAAAGATCACATTTTCTTCCGCTTTTGATCCAGAATTTTGTTTAATACTTAGAGAAAGAAGATCAGACACACTAGATTTAATGCAAGATGCTGCTCTTGAAGTTGAATAAAATATTATGGCATCTCAGAAACTGAAAGGAAAATTTGAGAGGAAAAAGTTTTCTGCCGAACCCCCTTCCTCTTCTAATACAAAAATGGAAAAGATGGCCAAGATGTTGGACAAATTGACATCTGAAATGCCAAAATTGAAGATTCAAAGTCAGTAGACAACCAATACTAAAGAACCAAATTCTTTTGTTCCAAGAAATCCCAATGCATTCCCTTACAGAAGGAACAACCAACCGGTCCAGATCCTTTAGAGAGACAAGAATGCAGTTGATTATCAAATAATCAAAACCCCTTTCCAAAATGCAATACTAGAAGAAGAACAGGAGATACCTCTGGATGAAGTCGAAGAAGTAGATGACATCAATTGTTTTGGGGACGAAAATGATTCCTCCTTTTTGACAAAGTGGATTATGAAGAAGCCAAGATGGATGAGGAAATTTGTGAGGCAAGTACTGAAGAATCTTTTTAGCAGACCGATGACCAACAAGGTTATAATTTAAGATCTAAAAGTGCTGCCCCCAAGCCATTTCTTGTTGCTCCTGGTAAGAAGAAAGAAGTTGTTACTAAGTAGCCTGCTGCCCCTGTAAAGTAGACCTCCATTCCTGCAAAATAGCAGCAGAAGCAATCACAGCCCCAAACCAAGGAGAAAGTCATTCTCAAAGCCCCTTCTAACGAGGTAAAAACTTCTAACAGATCAACATACTCTTTTAATTTTGAATTAGAAATTCAGAAAGTAAAATTACCTATGCCATTGACTAAACTTATGACGAATGACATTTTCAAGTCTGCCATCTTGAAGTCCCTTGAACCAAAGACCTCCCCATATGTTGATTTTGTGAACTTACAAGATGACAAGCCAACAATAACTATAGGACCTATGGTAGAAGATCGAGATGACTCTTGTCCACCTTTCTATATATCCCTAAATGTTCATGATAAGATCCTTCACAACTGCTTGCTTGATTCAAGAGCATCACACAATCTTATGCCCAAAGCAGTGATGGCCGAACTTGGGCTTGAGGTCACCAAATCATATCATGATCTCTTCTCTTTTGACTCTAGGAAGGTCAGATGCCTTATCCTCATAAAAGACCTTGTTATAAACCTTGCCCAATTGCCAATGAGAAGCATCGTAATGGATGTTGTGGTGGCTGATATCCCACCCAAGTTCGGACTCCTCTTGTCACGTCCATGGAGAAAAAGGTTGGGGGGTACCTTGCAGATGGATCTTTCATATGCTACAGTCCCTATATTTGGAGGAGAGATAAAGAGACTCTACAGAGAGAATCAACTTGCCTACATCATCAGTGATGCAAAAAATTATGTAAATCATCCTATTTATGCTGTAGACACAGACTTTGGCTCATGTATTCTTCAAATAGATGATTCTCAGTCAGTTCCATTGCAGCTTGTAAAGCCCACTGATCAACAAAATGATGAAAAATATATTCCAGTGTGGACCATGTATTTTGATGGTGCCAGTACCAAAGATTCAGCAAGTGCAGGGGTAGTTTTGATTTCTCCTTTGGAAGAGGCTATGCATTTGTCTTTTAAGCTTGATTTCAAAACTACTAACAATATAGCAGAGTATGAGGCTTTTATTTTGGGTTTAAACAAAACCAAGGAGATGTGAATTAAAGGATTAAAGGTGTTTGGAGATGCGGATCTCATCATACAACAAGTGAACAGTACTTTCCAAGAAAAACATGTCAGATTGAAGGCCTATAGGGATGAGGTATGGAAAATTAGGGATTCTTTTTCCATTTTGAACATTTCTTATATACCCAGAGCTATGAATCAACTTGTTGATTCCCTTGCTGTTTTAGTCAGTCTTTTTATTCCTCCCATGCCTCCCCGACTCAATTATGAAATCCAAGTCAAATATAGACCATCTTTGGTCGACAATATTAAATATTGGAAGGCTTTTCAGGATGATGATGAGCTTAATAGATTTCTCTAGGTGATAGATGAATTTTCTGATATGCATATCGACCAGAAAAATCAAAATGAAGAGGAATCCCAGAAGCCTAAGCTAAAACGAAAAATGGGTCAGCATGATATTGTTCAACTGCCAAATAATTATATACCTCAGGGTATGGTACCTCTTGAGAAGCTTTTCAATCATAACGATGTTCCCACAAACTGTATAAGAAGGAACAAGAGGATGTTGTCCATGAGCACAACATAGGAAGTGAAAGCTAGCCTAAGTTCATAAATCTGTCTTCTGAATTGACTGTTGATCAAAAGTCCGAATACTACAGCATGATGAAAGAATTCTATGATATTTTCACTTGGAAATACAGTGATCTGAAAAATTATGACCTTGAGATCATTCAACATAAGATTCCCCTCGAAAAGGACACCATTCCTTTCAAACAAAAACTTAGACCTATCAGTCCTCTTCTATTTCCTGTAATTGAAAGAGAAATAAAAAAGATTCTTGATGCTAAGATCATAATCCCTTTAAGATACTCTAAATGGATTGAAAATATGGTAATAGTGAGAAAGAAAAATGGTGAGATCAGGTTATGTGTCGACTTTAAAAACCTAAATAGATGCTCAAAGAAAGATAACTATCCCCTACCGAAGATGGAACATTTGCTGCAAAGAATTTCAGGGGCTACTGCTATGTCTTTCCTGGATGGTTTTTCTTGCTACAATCAGATTTCTGTCCATCCTGATGACCAAGAGAAGACTGCTTTTACTACTCCTTGGGGTACCTTCATGTATGCTAAAATTCCATTTGGATTAATAATGTCGGGGCCACTTTTCAAAGGGCCATGGACATAGCTTTCATGGGTGAGAAGGACAAGTTTGTCCTCATCTATCTTGATGATATCACAGTTTATTCTAGTAGTCATGAAGAACACCTAAAGCAATTAAAAAGACTATTTCTGAAGAGTAGGCAGTTTGGGATTTCATTGAATCCCAAAAAATCCCATTTTGCTCTCAGAAAAGGCAAGCTCCTAGGCCACATTGTTTCAGTAGAAGGCATGAAAATTGATCCAGCTTGTGTGGAATCAATTCAAAGGATGTACTTACCAAGGTCGAAAAAGGATATTCAATCTCTGCTCGGTAAGATTAACTTTGTTAGAAGATTTGTTCCAAATTTTATCGAGCTAGTAAAACACATAACATGTATGTTAAAAAAGGGACCTGAGATTAAATGGACAGACAATGCAAGGAATTCATTTCAGGATATCAAACAAGCTATCATGGAATCCCCGACTCTAATCAGTCCAGATTACAGTAAGAGTATTTATATTTTTTCCTTCGCTTCTTATGACCTGGTGGCAACAGTTTTGTTACAGAAAGATGATGACAGTATGGATCACCCAGTTGCCTTCTTCAACAAAACACTTAGAGATGTTGAATTAAGGTATGATCCTATTGAAAAACAAGCCTATGCTCTCATCAAATCTTTAAAAGCTTTCAGAATTTATATCCTCCATGCAAAGGTTATTGCATATGTTCCTTCACCCTCAGTGAAGGACATTTTGACTCAGCCTGATATCAATGGGAAAAGAGCTAAATGGATCGCAAAGTTAATCGAGTTCGACATAGAAGTAAATCCCACTAAATTGGTAAAAGGCCAAGGCCTTGCTAATATTTTGACGGAAGAAAACCATGAGCTACTGGACATAAATTTCATGGGGGTAAATTCAACAAGTTTGCAGACAAAGGTGGCAGCAGAAGGTCAATATAAAAACCAACAGGTGGCAGAGAATTTGTCTTCTTGTCAGTGGTACTCAGGTATTATTCATTTTTTACAAAAGTTGGAGTTTCCTCCTGAACTTAGCACGACTGAAGCCCGATCCCTTAAGCTCAGAGCCATCAAATTTTGCATTTACAATAATTTGTTGTATTGGAAAGACACTGCTGGATTACTACTTAGATGTTTAGACAAAGAAGAATCAATTGAAGTTATACATTAGTTTCATTCAAGTATTTGTGGAGGTCATCATTACTAGAAGACCACAGTTCATAAAATTCTAAGGGTTGGGTACTATTGGCCTTTTCTTTTCTCGGATGTGTGCGCTTTCGTCAAAGCTTGCCATATATGTCAAAGATTCATAGGAAAACAACAGCTAAAATATCTGCCCCTGAGACCTATAGTAGTGAATGGCCCTTTTCAGCAATGGGGTCTAGATTTTATAGGCGAGATTAATCCTTCATCTAGTGGTCAACATAAATGGATCTTAGTAGCCACCGACTATTTTACAAAATGGATAGAGGTAGTTCCCACCAGGAATGCCACTCATCAGGTCGTCATGAAATTTCTTTATGAAAACATCCTGAGCAGATTCGATTTCCCCAAAAGGTTGGTAATAGATAATGCAACAGCTTTCAAAGCTGATGCATTGGTCGATATGTGTAAATCAATGGGCATTCAATTGGTACATTATACCCCCTATTACCCTCAAGGTAATGGCCTGGCTGAATCATCCAATAAGAGTCTAATCAGAATCATCAGAAAGCTATTAGAGGAGAACAAAAAGAATTGGGACTCTAAACTAAAGTTTTCTCTGTGGGTAGACAGAGTAACTATCAAGAAATCCTTAGGAACCTCTCCATTCAAATTGGTCTATGGAATTGATGTTATTTTTCCTGTTCATCTAGTTTTACCAGTGGCTAAATTTTTTCAGGAAGAGAAAACTAAGTCAAATGATATGGTAAGAAGAATGCTCGATTTGGTCGAGCTGCAGCAGGTCCGAGAACAATTGGTGGACAAATCAGAGGCTCATCAAAAGAGGATCAAGGATACTTTTGACAGGAAGGCAAAGGTAGATAATTTTTAGTTTGGTGATTGGGTTCTGAAATGGGATGCCCTGAGACAAGATAAGGGCAAACACAACAAGTTTGATTCTTTGTGGACTGGTCCTTTCATGATAAATCAAGTACAACACAACAACACATTCATTCTGAAAAGTCTGGGAGGTGAAGAAATGTTCGGTAGCCCAGTCAATGGGCGATTTTTGAAACTCTATTTTGTCTAAGGCTGTGAAGCCTGGTCATTGTAATTTTATTTTTAGTCTTTTCTTTTACAAAATAACTCCATGCCCAATGGAAACACTAGTAGATAGTTTTAAGTTTTATTTTTTCAGGAAAGGCATTGGTTCTGTGGTTATTGAAACCTCACAGGGAGGTGTTCATCCCCAATAGGAGCCAGTGTTATCTCCTCAAATAAATTGATTAAGATTTTTATTTTTAGGTGATAGAGTGTCAGTTGGAAAAATACTTTTTCAAATTTTTAGAGGTAATTTTTAAAAAGCTTTACTCATGTAATAAATTTTGGATAAAAGTTCGTCTAGTCTGTGCCAAATTAAATTCAAATCTTAGGTTTCAGTGGCTTAGGCGAACATACCAATTGTTCATTAGCCACCGAAAGCCTTAGCTTTCGGGAGATAAAATAAAGGAATCCAAGGCTATTTAATCACCGAAACTGTTGATGTAGGAAAAATACCAGACACATCATTTCGCACGCTTCAAATAAGGGGTTCGTTGTTTTCATGATTGCATAATCCACCGAAAGTACTGCCGAGGGAACCGTTCATGACCAGAAAAGCAGATCCCGCTATTAGATGAGCACATCTCTCATATCATTGAATTTCATGGTGTTGTACTTCTCTTTCTTTTCAGTTAAAAACATCACGACTCCTACACATCATCAGCCTTTTCGCCACATTCCTTGCAATCAGTGCCAAAATCTTAAAGTGCCCGCATTTATCTCAATCTTAGCCTAGCTAAGATGATTATCTCTAAACCTATGCACTGTAACTCGGTCCGAAATTCACTCCTTCGATCACGGGTGTGCTACAACGTCGTGGAGAAATGAAGAAAGGAGAGACGACACTCAGTAAGGAACTTAATGATATCCGGTATCTTGAATCTCATCCTGAGGTATGCCAAATGTTCAAGAATTCACGCTGTTTTAATTTCTGTAAAAAATTAGACAGTTTTCATCAATAGGTGGCCAGGGCTTTTGCTCTGAGTTTCGATGGAAAGAAAGCATGCATTGGCCAGGACGAATTTAAAATTGATGAAGCTCTCATTTCCGAAGTTACTGAGCTTCCAACAGCTGGATAAAGATGGTTTAAGACTACTGTGATTAAGAATATCCAGTTCAGGTCTTATCTAAAACCAGAACACCAGGGTTTAATTTGGAAGAAAGATATCCCTATATCTTTTCTTGAAGAGATGTGGCAATAGTTACTCAAGGCTATAATGGTTTATATAACATGTGAGGGGTGATACAACAGGGTCATGATGTATCATTTTAAACTCATAAACCATTTTACATGAAGAGACCCACTTAATCTACCCTATTTCCCCCACCAAAGTTTATCTAAGATGGCTTATCAAGTCAAAGACAAACCCAGTCAAGTGGCAGGAAGATTATGCCATCATAGCTTAATCAAACTACTGGTATGTAACCTGTTTCAAAGAAAGGGTAAGGAATGGAATTTTTTCCTATTATGGAATGATTTCCAAACTGAGGTTCAAGCAGAGGGTAGAAAGAGCTCGCATTCCAGAAAATCCTCCACTCCCAGAAGTGGAAAGAGAAGGAGAAGAACTATCTCTCCAACCCCAGTTAATCAACCCTCTTTTTCCCCTAAGTCGGGCAAAGAAAAGGAGAAATTGGATTTTAGCCATGAGAAGGAAGAAGTCAGTGAAATCCCAGTGAATAAAAACATTCTAAATCTCCCATACTCAGACTTAGAAGATGAAGAACAACAATTGGAAATAGGGCATGAAGGTTCAGTTACCACAGGACGTGACAACTCTGTTTTTGTGGACATATATACAACGAGTTATGAGAATCTTCCATCACCTACTCCCCAAGAAGAACAAGATAACCAAGCTACAAAGGCCTCATCTAGAAAACAAGAAAAATAGAGTAAATCAAAAGAGATTAAGAAGCTTAAGAAGCAGATAGCCGAACAGGAGGTGCTTGAGAGAGTAATAAAAACTAGGTATGAAACGCTCTCAAAAAACTTCGCAGAAAACAATTCAACCTTAGAAAGGTTATCCTATGAGAGCATAAAGGAGAAGAAAAAGAAGGACAAAATTGTAAAGGATTACAATAGTTTATCGAGAATGGCCCAAGGAATAAAGAAAAAGGTCAGAGCTTTGAGGAAAAAGGCAAGGGAATCAAAACACCAAGCTCATGCTTCACTTGAAACCCTTGCAGAAGTGGTAGTTCAATACAATGAACCAGTAACAACCACTAATCCCACAAATCTTGAACAATAAACAGAAAACTAAAGATCAGCCCTGAGGCATTTTTGAGTTAAAGCAAGATTGATTTTTGAAATTTTGATGATCTCAGGTTTTGGTGGCTTAGGCGAACATATCAATTTTTCATTAGCCACAGAAAGCAGTCCTTTCAATAGCTAATTAGCCCAAATTCCAGTTTTCGTAACTACCAAAAGCACTGACAGGGCAGAAGGTTAATTTTTTTGCACAGATCAAAGTTTGTCTTGCTCAAAGGATTAGGAAAGTATTCCAATCATTGGGGTATAATTAATGACATCTTTACCAAGTGGTGGTTTTGGTTTTGAAGATGTTTCAGATAATCAAAAAGGATAAGCAATGGTTAGTTATTGACAAGGTGATAAGATTGTTGAAAGAAAACAGGTGTCAAGCTCGACTCTTCTCATATCATATGAGATCCAGTAGCCTCGGTAGGCTTATTACACTTGCCCAAAATCTGAAGACTTAAAGAATAGTTGAGAAGTTTAATTGATCTAGTTTACTGAGGCCAATATTCGATTTTCTATATTTGGAAATATTTGATCCAGTAATCTAGGATATGAAAACTGTTTTGTAAAAGTCTATAAAGCCGAAAATTTTTGAAGAACTAAAGTTTCTATTTTGAGTTCTATATTCTACTGTTTTTGTATGAGAGAAATTTTATTTAATATATCAAGCCCACAAGATTCTTTCATTTGCTATTGTCAGACTCTCCTTCATCTTTGTCTATGCATATGAGTTGAATTCATTCTTTTGTCTCTGTTTAATGGTCCTATGGTAACTGTCATCTTACTTTTGACTGTTAAGAAAGAATCATAAGCATCTTTGGCTAGTTTGTTGACCCATCATATATATGGTTTATGTATGTTTTGGTTAACCGATTGGTTTTCTTATCCATTTGTTATACAAATCTATCTATTAAATAGCTCTTGAAGACCTTGTATTGCATGAATATAGTTATACTATCTTGAAGATACAATCCAGAGATTAAGATATTCATCTTGATTCAAACCCACACCTATTATTGAGAAAATAGTTTCCAAAAAGATTAAGTTACCATGCATCTTTGACTTACAGCCTAGGAGAGTTTCCTGGAGTGATAATAGGAGGAGCGAAAGAAAAATTATTTTGGTCAGAATCTCAACAGAAGGCATTCGTAGAATTGAAACATAGCCTATGTTGTGCCCCAGTTGTCACATTACCAGACTTGCAACAACCATTTGAGATCGAGACATATGCCTTTGACTATGATATTGGGGTATTTCTTACTCAATAGGGGCATCCAGTGGCATATCATAGTGCGACACAGTCTGAAAGTATCCCACTTATGAAAAATAAATGTATTCCATTGTGCAGGCTTGACGACAATGGAAGCATTACATTTTGGGGAAGGAAACAATCATCCACACAAACCACCAACCCTTGCAGTTCGTATAGACACAAGGGAAGTTGCATAACAATCGCCATCAGAAGTGGTCCACATATCTGCAATAGCTTCATTTGAAAATCAAGTATAAGAAGGGAAACACCAATAACTTTGCAGAATTCCTTAGCCGACCACCGATTGTGGTGATAACCACTGTGCTCAACTCTTGTGGGAATGAGACTTCTGATTGGATGCTTCTATATAAGAGCGATCCATATTTCAGCTACACATACAAGACACTCTTGGATGGTAATCGAGTTCCAAATTTTCACCTCCAAGATGCACTAATATGTCACCTGGGACACCTTTGTGTTCTTTCAAGCGAGCGTGCCAAGTGTTGGAAATATAACTGAGAGGGGGGGGGTGAATCATTTATGTATATACGCTTGAAACTTTTCCTTTTTAATTTCTGAATCTTTATGAATTATTATTTAATGTGTTGACGATAACTTAACATGCATAGATAGAAAATATTTGATCAATCACACAGAATACACAGAGACACTAATTTTCATGAGGAAACCCATAAAGGGAGAAAACCTCTTCTTTTTAGGATGTCAATCAAGCTCCAACTCTCATGTACATCACATTCTTTAAGCACCAACTCAAATATGAGGCTACAACCTTTGATAGAAAGCTACAACTTGTATAGAGCACCAACTCTTTGATTTCTCTAGCACCAACTAGATGGAAGCACCAACTCCCAAGTTTCTCTAGCACCCACTAGATGGAAGCACCAACTCCCAGAATATCTTCTAGCACCAACTAGAATTTAGAGGACTACAGTCCTCCCTAGCACCACCCTACCACCCTGATTGAATCTTACAAAACTTACTTACTTTCTATGTCTCTGATCTGATATGTTACAACTCCATGTCTCCTTTCCTTCTAAGCTTCTATGTTCTATTCTATTTCTATGCTCTGCTCTTTATCTTCCTTCACACACTTAACTCTATTCATCTTCTCTTCTTCCTTTGATTCTCTATTCTACCTCTGATGCTATACGTTGTTCCTTTGATCTCCACTTTAGTTCCTACATGATGTCACCTTCTACCCATGTGCATACCACTTTGAAAAAACACTCACTCTTTTATGTTCTACATGTTTTTATCACATTGAGTCCTCTACCAGATCATCATCGTAACTCTTCGTCTTCTCTGATGGTTATACTAAATCTGTTCATCATCATTGGTCATTTATCTGAATACTCTTTGGCTTCTCTAGCAGTCTCAACTGTTCGTCTACTCTATCAGTTACGGTCAGTCATTTTTGGCTGCTTTGGCTTCTAAGCCCCTTCCTTCACATGATCACTGGTGGGGACTATACGCCTATTCAAAAAGGTGCTTTGCGATCTCAGTCTAGCGAGTGCTAGCCCCGTTTTTTGATATGACCAAGGGGGGTGATCTCATGTGACAACGTGATTGTAGGTATGTCCAAAGGTGGTTTGGATCAAACTGCATTTCACCCAAAAATTTACCTCGAGGATCCATGTGTCCTTTCTCCAAAAACATGGTTTCAATTGAAGCCCTCCCTCAACCTATTAACATTCGTGCACCTTCAATCCCCGCAATGTGACAGGATTGTCGATCTTATGATATTCATGGTGCTCCTGAGCTGACGGTTCATATCTAATCTTCCTAAATCAATAGATGTGATTTACTTCGTGATCCAAACTCCTGGAGTTTCAAATCTCAAACCCTTCTTTCCTCCATATGTCAATCTTCCGAAGTTGAAAATCCACTGACGCATGTCCCTCTCGGATTAACGGTCGAGATCTCCTTCGGGTCTCCGGACTTCGGAGATCTCAAATCTCAATTCCTCCTTGCTTAGATTTCCTCCGAACATTTTCACTCAGATTCAAAAATCTATTGACATGTACCGTCCTACACGTTCAATGATCATAAGTGACTTTGGCACTTTGGGCTTCAGGAGTTTCAATCCATTCCTCCCAAAGTACTTTTACCCGAAAGGCATAATATTTTGACGCGTAGGCCTCCTGGTGACCAACGACCAGGGTCTTCTTCAGGTATTTGGCTATTCGGGACTTTGCAACTTTGACCCTTCGCGACTTTAGTCCTTTGGCACTTCGTCTCTTCGATACTTCAACCCTTCGCAACTTCGACCTTCATGACTTCAAAGTTTTTTTCATTTGTTGGTGGTGAAACTCCCAAAGTAAATCTCTTGGAGTGACGTAAAATTACACACATCACCTATTGACTTGGCATGGGATGAGTGGTTTCCATGTGTCACTTGCTGACGTGGTCTGCCACATGTCCTCTTGAATCAGACGGTTGAGGCTTACTTCAAGTGTTTACCCAGATTCCACAGGTTTACGCCACGTCTTTTCTGGGTCAGACGACCCAGATTCACTTCGGACGATATGATGCTTGAGATCTTCTTTGGATGATTTGACGACTGAGATCTACTTTGGATGATCTGGCAGTCAAGGATTTATTTTGTCTCTCCATCTCTTCAGGCTTCGGGAATTTCAAATCTCAAACTGAAACTCTCGAAGTGATTTCTCCAAATCTCACAATCCGTCGCCATGTATCCCTCTAGATATGACGGTTGAAATTTACTCTGTCTCTCCAGACTTTGGGGATTTCAAATATCAAAATTTTCTCCCTCCTGAACTCATGGTCTGTTGACATGTATCTCTTGATGATCAACGAACCAGATTCTCCTCCTGGTGATGAATGGTCTCAAACTACTTCGGGACTTCAGAACTTTGGTAAGTTCTCTCTCCTGCTTGCATCCAACGGCTTAACCTTCATGCATTTATCTCTGGATCCAATGAATGTTGATCGTCGGGGTTCAGATCCAACAGATCATATATACACTTCTCCTTTGTTCTTCCTCTATTCACTAGATGTTGATCTAATGGTCATCTCATTTTCTCTAGATCCGATGGTCCTTATTCATTTTGGATTTTTGGTTTTGGGTAATTCGACTTTCAAGTTGCCAATTCTTTCAAAGTGAGATTCCCTGAACAGTAACCTCCTCACAACTTTTGAMTTGAACCAAGTTTTGTTCATCGATCATGTTCTTATATCGATGGCTCAATCTATCTATAGTGATTCTCTTCTATCTTATCATGTCCTTCCACTTAGAATGATCCAACGATTGTCGGGTATTCGGGATTGGTGATCCAACAGCCAYTGTCGCTCTTCCTCCTGAGCTTTCTCGCCTTTTGTTCCGCCTTCTGTTCTTTCCATCAATGAAAAGAACACTCTTCTTGTAAACATGAAAACACCAAGATGATTTGGGAAGTACACTATAGTCAGGTCGATGGGCATTTCGGAATCGAGAAAACAGTGGTAGTACTGTAAAAGTATTTCTATTGGCCAAACCTTTGACAGGATGTTGGGAAGTACATCAGATCTTGCACTGCCTGCGCCATTTCCAAACTGACCATCAAGAAGAAAGGCCTATATACTCTGTTGCCTACCCCTAGTCGACCTTGGGAATCCATCTGCATGGATTATATGTCGGGCCTTCCTTCTACTAAGCATGGAAACGACTGTGTTTTCATGGTCGTCGACAGATTCTCGAAGATGGCTATTATGGCGGCCTACAAGAAGAATATCACAACATAATCCACTACTAAGATCTTCTTTGAACGAGTGTGGGTACACTTTGGGATCCCACATTTTATCATCTCAGATCAAGACAACAGTTTCCTCAATACATTTTGGTCTAGCCTTTGGTCAATGTTGGACACCAAGCTCGCCAAGTCCACATATTTTCATCTGCAAACTGATGGCTAGACAAAGGTCGTCAACAAGATGATCATACACATTTTGTGCATGTACAACTCAAAGCATCCACGCACATGGGATGAGAGCCTCCCCTCTATAAAACATAGCTATAATCGGGCCCTCCAAATCTCAACCGACCACAGCCCCTTTCAGGTGGGCTTGGGATTCTAGCCACTATGTCTCGTTGACGTAGCCATACCATTTGCAACTACTCAGGCTGATTCAGCTCATGTCCAGTTTAAAGTTGCCAATGAGAACATATTAATTGAGTGCATTCAGCACATTCACCAACAGGTTCATGACATATTGGACATATCCAACGCTAAGTACAAGCAGCGACATGATCAACATCGGGTGCAATACAACTTCCAAGTGGGCGACAAAGTGTGGCTACATTTGCAGAACGAGTGCCTCATTGGACCCCACCAAAATATTCACCCGCTCTGATATGGGCCATACACCATCACTAACGATGTAGGGGACAATGCCTTCGAGCTCAGTATCCCACCATTCCTTGGTCTACAACCAGTTTTCACTGTGGACCGCCTTAGGCCTTACTTTGCACCTCTACTAGACACATCCGACATGGTAGAACAACTCACACCAACAGATTTAAAAACAGACTGCATGGAACAAGCCACAATTGATCGAATTATGGACACATGGATCAAGAACACCCACTAGAAGAGGATCCATCTATATCAAGTTTTCAAAGCAGGCCAACTCCTTCACCAAGTCAAGTAGCTCACTAGGACCAAGTTCAGTAAAAGTTTCCTCATCTCATGGAGGAACTCAACGCAATGGGGACCATTACTTCCTAAGGGGGGAGGATTGATCCAGGTGGATATTGGTGGCCACCCGCCTATTACACTTGGACCCCCACCATTTTTTCTTTCATTTTTTCATTTTCCTTAATTGTAGCACAATTTACTATTTTTGGCAGTTTTTCGGGTCCTGAACTTCCGGAGCCGTTTTGAGGCCCTAAACGATGTTTTTTTGGCATCAAACTCTAGCGAATGTTAGTTCCTTCCAAACCATGATATTTGTTGTCAGTAGTTGTATTCCTCGGATAGATATTTCTAACGATGTATCATATGCGTCAAACGGAGATAGTATGCAAAGTTATGACCCTGGGAAATTGATGTACCAATTTACCCCGACGGGGCCCATATTTTGGCGTTTCATCTCCTAGGGTTAGGTTTTTGGATATTTAGGGTTTCCATTATTTCTCAATAACATATAGGTCTTCAAGCCTCATTGTAACACATAGTTCAGAGGCCTATATTCGCCACATCTCTTCTAAAAAATAAGCTACCAACGCCCTAACTAGTTTATTTCTATTCTGTCTATAAACAAATTTTAGTTCTTTGATATTAATGAAATGAAGTGTTATTTCCATTGCATATTTGTATTCATGGTTATTTGTGTATTATGTTGCATTCCTGCATAAATTCAGATCAAGGAACCTCTCGACACACTTTACGGTGTAACCTAAAAGTCTATGTACCCTTGGGCATGCACTTCAAGACAAGACTCTGCATTAATTAATTAATAATATGCCTTGGTCGATGCACTATTAAATAGGGCACGGGCCCTTAACTTACATACACAACTTTTGGGTGACATTAGTTATAATTTTTTCACATTTCATAACCAACCCACACTTGTAGCAGAATTGGTTAAGTTGTTGGTGTATATATGGCAAGTCGGGGGTTCGAGCCCCACCGACCACCATATATATTTCATTGTTTTGTTGGTGTATGGTTATAGTGTTATAACCATATTATATATGTGGAATGTTTAACATCTTATGTGAGTTTAGGGGCATTGGTTGTATGGAATGTCGCAACGAACCATGGGATATGGGTCGAGGTCTTAGGCCCTCGACCCTTTTTTCCGCCCAACAAACCTTTATTACAATTCAAATATATTTCACAACATATATGGTCAAGTGACAAGTGCGAGGCATATTGGTAATGGAGCTTGGTGTAAGGATTTGGGAGGTTGCGGGTTTGACCCCTGTCGACTCCCATAAAATTTTAATAAACCATGACCATAAAGGCCAATGGGAGGTCACCATGTGGTGACCTCTCATTGGCTTATCCATGCCAATTATCAACACATGAATCATCCACCTATTCTGTATGAATTTCCCAGTCAACTGCCAACCTATGTGCCATGTAAACTATATGATCATGTGCCATGTGTCAACCTTGCAGTGGTGACATGTGTCACCCTTTTGATTTTTTCCCTTTGACTTTTTCCATGTTTGACTTAAACTTTGACCGCTCATAATTTTTGCATACAAACTCCTTCTAACTTTCTATTTGCACCGTTGGAAAGTTGATTACAAGCTCTATGCATTGATGTTGTTTTCGAGAGAATTGTGGACAGACAAAGTTTGAGCATTTATGAACCATTATGGACCCATGTGAGTATTCTAGATCCTCCTAGACCTCGATGAGAATTCTTGGATCCTCCTGGATCATTTCTTTCCATTGAAATACTTTTGGACCACCAAAATATTTGATTAATTAACAAATAGATGAGGGTAGTGTTCCATCACCCTTCTAATCTCCATCAATTTTTTCTTACTTGGTTTTACCCCTTTGAGACCAACTCGAAGGTATTCCAAATCACCTCACTGTGAAGTTATGATTCTTCTGTCAAGAATAACATATTTCTATAGCTCGTCCAAATATTCTAGAGAAAAATCATCTACTGATGGAACTTGAATACTTTCATCTTCATCTATAATCATAGGAGGCTCATAGATTTTAAAATTCTCAACATTTACCACTGAATACATTTTCTTGTAGGTTGGTAGATCTAAATGAAAGGCATTAGTACCAATATTCTCCAATATATTGAATGGACCATATTGGATTGGCCTTAGCTTTTTACCTTCACCTTTAATTCTATCCTTGTTGATATGTAACCATACTTGACTATTGACTTCAAACTTATGATCAACCCAATGTTTGTCATGCCTCGCCTTGCACTTGGCTTGGATTTTCTCCCATTTTTCCTGTATTGCTTGATATACTTGCTAAATTCTTAGAATAAATATTTTAGCTTTATCTATATCATCCTATCCATCTTCTTGATTTTCTTATCCAAAACCAAATTCCATAGGTGACTTAGGAAAGTACCCGAAACATACTTCAAAATGATTTTTCTGAGTAGAAGAATGCATGGAAGGAATGTATGCATATTGTATATAAGGCAACTGTTCATCCCATATCTTAGGATTCTTGTTGCAGTATCCTCAAAGTAGTTGTACCAATGTTATGTTTACCACCTATGTATGTCCATCTATCTGCAGATGGAAAGTTGTGCTCTTCTTCAACTTAGTGTCCATTAGCTCCCATAAATGAGACCAAAACTTTCCCAAAAAGAGAGAGTCTTGATCTGATATAATAGATGTAGGAAGTCCAAAATGAACACATACATTAAAAAATAACATCTGTGTTGTCTTTTCATATATAAATTGTTTCTTGCATGGCATCAAAATACACATATTGTTGAATCTATCCACAACAACATATAGATAATCATGACCTGTCCTGGACACTGGAAAACCTTATACAAAGTCCATGGAGATATTTTCCCATGGTTGATGAAGGTACTAGAAGTGGTGTATATAACCCCAATTTTCTATTTCTAGGTTTACTTGTGGCACACATAAAACACCCTTTGATATGCTTGGAAACAATCTTGTTCATCTAAGTCCAATAACAATATTTTTGTAACTTTGCTACTGTCTTACCGACCCCAAAATGACTAGATATGATAGATGTATGAGCTTCTCTAATTACATTCACTCTTTCATCTCTTGGTATACATAGTTTTACACGATGATATAACAAATTGTCATGCATATAATAATATGTCTGCTGATTTTCATGAGTTAATGCATCATATACCTCTTTAAAATCATCATCCTTAGCATATTTTTTGTATAACTTTCATGTGCTAAAGGATTATACCTGAGTATTGGGGATGCCTTAATCACTGGTCTTGACAACATATTTGCAACCTTATTATGAATATGTTTCTTGTACTTGATTACCAAATGAAATTGTTGTAGAAAATCTATCCATCTGAAATGTCGTGACTAATGTAGCTTGGTCTGTGACTGCAAATACTGCAATGTTTGATGATCGATATGAATTATTGCCTCCTTCCCCATTAATTAATACTTCCATTTCTTTACACTTTGTACCAACACATACAATTCCTTATCATATGTTGGATAGTTAATCAAAACTTGAGTAAAAGTATCAGAATGATAACATATAGTTTTACCTCATTGTATCAAGACTGCTCCCATGGAATATATGCTTGCATTAGTTTGAATCTAAAATGGTTGTTTTAGATCTCACGGAGCCAATACTAGTGTGGTGCTTATATTTTTCTTCAATGTCTCGAAGGATTTCTGTGGTTTGACTCCACATTGAAAGACTCGTTTAACACTTGTTAATGCATGTAGGCGAGCTTCTATGTATGAGAAATTAGCAATGAATTTCCTCCAGTACTATACCGCTCCTAAGAATATCTTGAGTTCTGTGGCACAAGTTGTCTTGGTATATTTCACAATGACTTCTAACTTTGCGGGATATATCTTTAGATGATCATTCACTACTATGCATCCCAAATACACTAGAGAAGTTTTTCCAAACTGACATTTAGATAACTTGATAAACAACTTATCCTTCTTCAAGAGTTCTAACACTGTCTTGACATGCTTTATATGATCTTCCCATATTCGACTAAATATCAATATATATCATCTAAATAGATGATAACAAAATCATTTATGTAGGGTCTGAACACATCATTCATCACTCTCATAAATATTGTCAGCGCATTACATAACCCAAATGGCATAACTAACCATTTGAACAATCTTTGATTGGTATTGAAAGCATATTTCCATATGTCACCTTCTTCTATTTTGATATGATGGTAACCACTTCTCAAATCCAAATTATTTAAATGCATAACATTCTTTAATTGATCTAATAAATCATCAATTATGGGAAGATGATAACGATTATTTACCGTAATCTTGTTCAGGGCTTGGAAGCCAATACACATCCTCCACGTTCCATCTTTCTTTGGAACTAATACAATAGGAGAACCAAACGAAGAGGATATTGGTTTGATGATTCCTTTATTGAGCAACTCCTAGACTTGGTTCTTTATTTTGGCATTCTTGATCACTAATGACTTGTAGATTCCAATCTTCGGAAGAGGAGCATCATGCTGCAAATATATTTCATGTTCAACCTCCCTTTTAGGAGGAAACCCTATAGGTTCCTGCAAAAACTCATCATAATTAGATATGATGTTGACCATCTCCTATTTATGATCTAGATCTAACATGATAAAGCATTGGTTATATCTTCTTATTTTTATTTCACGATCATGAGAACACAATATTTACTTGCACTCATAAGTCTGTTCATTTTCCATGTGCTCACTTAAGATGCTCACTAAAGAAACATTAGTCTTGATATGATGAGCTCTGACAATATATTCAGCCCCATCCTTCAAAATATGATATTTATTTTCTTCTCGATGGAATAAAACCTTCCTGTCAAATAGATATGGACTACCCAATACAATGCCACAAATGTCAAGAGGAACAACATCTAACTTAACCTCGTCAAATAACTTAGTTGTAATTGCAAATATGATCTTACACTATTTTGTTACCTGCAACTTAGCATCTTCACACACACATCCTAATGGATAAGGATTTTTGTGAGGTGTTGTCTTCAAACCCAACTTATTAACAATTGCTTTAGATATTAGGTCAACTTGAGATCCACTATTAAATAAAGTATCTACCTTGGTATGCTTGACTATAACTCCAACATGAAAAAACTCGCTTCTTTTATTTTTATCAATATCACTTTCCAATTTAATAGATTGAGCTAAAGAATTATAATAGATAACTAAGATAACTTTTCTTCCCATTTCCATTATCTTAGATTCATCTATGGAATTTGACCCTAGATCTTGATGAGTTGATGCAACAATCTTCCTCTTCCCTTATTATTCTTGAATTTATTTGGTCATAATTCTATATGCAACTTCCAACACTATGTTTCCTCATGTCCCTTTTTCTTACAGTGGGAACATATAGGTATTTCCTTAGCTTGCTTCACTGTGATTTTTTTCTTACTCTTCCATTTACCTTTCAGTTTCATTTCAAACTTGTATGGCTTCTTATATTCACTCGCATACTTACCCTTACTAGCCTCAAGATGCGAAGCTTGAACATACATCTTATCAATGTTAGTAGGATTAAACATTAAAATATTATGATGAAGATACATCTTATCAATGTTAGTAGGATTAAATGTTAGTACGATCATGTGCCACATGTCACCCTTGCAGTGGTGACACATGTCACACTTTTGACTTTTCCCTTTGACTTTTTCCAGGTTTGAATTGAACTTTTACTGCTCATAACTTTTGCATACGAAATTTGTTTGACTGGTTTTTTGCATCGTTGGAAATATGACAATGACCTATATGCATTGATGTTGTTTCTGAGAGAATTTGGGACAATCAACTTTTGATAATTTCTAAATCATTTTGGACCCTTGTCAGTGTTTTGAATCCTTTTGGACCTCAATGAGCATTCTTGGATCCTCCTGGATCATTACTTGTCTATGTTAACTGAGCAACATAAAACATATGGGAACTAAGTTTTGGCACATGATAAACATCAACAATATTCCCATGTCAACAAGCAACATCACCATGACCAACAACATCTAGAGAAAAATCATCAACAACATATATTTTCCTCTCCTTAGCTTCATCCAACCATGTGCACAAGGAGGCATCCTTAAGCATGTGGTGAGTGCACCCAGAGTTGAATACCCGTTCATTTTGCACAGAATGAGACAAAAATGCCTTATAAGTTACAACTAGAAAGGTGAAATTATCAGTGGTCGACGTATAGGGGACACATATCCTTCAAGGCATTTAACCTTGTTGGCCCTTGATCAAGTTTTGAGGAAACATTGGTCATGTTTGACCATTTTTGGGACTTCGACAGGCTGGTTGAAGATGGAGCGCCCAGGCGGAGCGAAGATCGCAGGATATCACATATTTTCTAGCATTTTTGGGTTTTTAGGGTTTATGTAATGGGTTAAGGGATGTCATCCCATGGGTTTACCCATGATTAGGCCTCTTTTGTAATGTATAAATAAGTAGCTAAGCGATGTAAGAGTAGTCCAATCTATGTGATGATATGTGGCCATTGGCTTAGTGCATGACCATTCAGATTATATTGTGTTGGCTTTGTGCATACTGTATGTTAAGACTTGCAGAGCTAAGTGTAAGTGATTGTAAGAAGGCTTGGTGCTAGTAAGGAGTTGGCTATGTGCCTTGACCTGGTTTTGAGGAAGATGGATCTAGTGCGTTGTGCACAAATCACTTGTCTAGTGCAAATCTTGGATCTGTGGCTTTGTTCACAGGAGAAGAGGAATGTAGGAATATTGAAGATTAATAAAGAAGAAGAGAATACTATTGGTGGACGTAGCCCCACACTAGGGTGAACCACGTATATCCCATGTTTATGTGCTTTGTGCGATGTTGTTGATGTTGCTTATGCTGTTTATCTATTAGTTTATTGATCTTATATATGTTGGATAGATCTATGGATGCTTAGTGATCTATTTATGTTGAATATACTAGATCTAATCTGATGCTATGTGCTAAGTGAAGGAAGGTACTTGATCTTGGTTATTATTGCGCTGATCGGTAATTAGGGTTTGTTCTATGATGTGATTAAGGCTCATGAAATAATGCATATGGTTGTATGAGTGTTCTGTAAAGTGTTAGAATCAAAGATATTTGTCCCAAATATCTGAGTCCTGCAACCCCCCCTTCTCCTACCTCAAGTGAGACTTCATCTGCTTCACAGGTGTTGCCGAAAGGGCTGGTAGTTAGGTTTTTGTTGGCACATTGTTGAAGTGTTGAACCCTAGGTTTTCCCCTGTGCCAAAAAACCTTTTCCTCTAAATCGTCTCACTTCTTATAGCATAATTACTCCACATGTTTGGTCTTTACACAATAGTGACATGTCTTCTTCTTTCGATTTTGATGTGGTTCATCTACCTGTCTCTGAGGTTTTTGGTTGCAGTATGCAGGTTTCTGTGTAGAGGCATCAAACCATACTCTATCCTTGGGATCCATCTTACTTTTCCCCTTGAGTAAGTGGGTCTGGTGTTTACCACCAAGCTTTCCTTATTCAAGTAGTTTGTGTTGATCAATAATCAAAAGGCCATAAAAAGCTTCAAAGGTGTAATCCTTACCATATTCCTTGTGTGTTTTCCAGTTGGTGCAGAAAGTTGATACAAACACGTTGACTGGTGTTCTCAAGTTCATCAAGACTATTTTGATGAGTTGTCCATCCTTATTTTGATATTTTTTTCCACATTAACCTAATTTCAAATGGAGTTATTTGACACATGCTAAGTAGTCCTCCATTATGTCAAAATAATGAGGATCAAGAGAGATCAACTCTTTCTCCAATTGCATGATGTATATCTTGTCGACTCGATCGAACAAAAACTTCAACTTCTTCCATACTTGATGAGAGAAGTCGATTCCACTAAGTTGAAATTGAATCTCCCATTATATGTAGGTCATGATGACCCCTACAACCTCATCCTTCTTTCCATCAATGGTGAACTTTTCTTGGTTGTTTATTGGATCTAGAATTGTAACATTTGTATACTACCACAATCCTTTTCTCTTTAGTAGTGTTTCCATATTTGGTGCCCATACTACATAATTTGATCCATTAAGAACAATATGATCAATCTTCGAAGCCATGTTCAATATCTATATAGAGACTGGTCTATTTCAATAAGTTCCAATCAAAAAAACACCGACCCAAAGTCAATCACAGAACAAATCCGACTCAACAAGGTTTGTAGATAATAGGTCGAGGTATTTAAACCATTGACTTTGATACCATGTTGGGGAATGGGGAGGAACACAACATGAAACAAAAAACATAGTGCTATAGATAATCAAAGAGGAACAAATTTTTTGAAGACAGAGGTGGTGTATAAAGACACCATTACAACACTTAAGAAAGAACCACTATGACTAGAACATCACAATGCATATTGTATCTTGATCACCATGATGAAAATGACCCAAGGGGTATGATTTTTATAGTATCAAGATCTAACCGATTTTCATAGAATCTGAAAGATCTTGTCCACATGTAATCGTCGATTGTTAGTGTTGACTCCACCAAATATGTGATGTCAAGTCGGATCGACAAGGATGCTCGACTTGGCGACTTACATGTCCAACTCGTAGTTGATTATTGGGTCGTTCGATCCACTACTCGAATATCTTTGACCGTTGGTCGATTTTTTGACTAACAGGCACATCGATTACACAATCAACTAGTATAGTGTATTTTTCGATCACCCAATCAAATATATCTAGATTTAGGTTGACCTATCGACCGACTAAACCAAGGATATTTTTGATGACACATCAATTCTTGATGTTGAAACAAACCTCAAATGGAATAGAGAGAGTCATAATCTCTCTTTGATTTCATTTCCTCCCCCCTAATGTTCAAAATTAACACATATCCACATCACGATGGGCCTTACCTTGTCATAGTTGTAGTTTCCAAATACATCTGAATACCCCTGGGATTGACAGGACATCAATGCCATTAAGTATGAATACTTGTCAAAGTATTCATCTCAAATTCTAGGGAACGTTCTCCTTGGCATAGTGATTTAATATTACCAGTTCCCTTGAGGGTGATGCATATTTATAATTCATATATTCTCTAGCTACAACATCATTAGTGATCTCTTGAAAACTTCTCATTCTAAAGCAAAATCCTTCAACATATTTTCTACTACTTAAAACATGTTTTGATAATTCCACGAGCATGGTACATGCCCTCCTCGTTTGTATAAATAAATAATATATTGATAGATGTTCAATTTTTCCAGGTGGGTTCTCATCACTCCTCCAAGGGAAGTTCTTTTCTACACAATCTCTCTCTCTCTCTCTCTCTCTCTCTCTCTCTCTCTCTCTCTCTCTCTCTCTCTCTCTCTCTCTCTCCAGTGTGGTAGTATACACGCATTTAGTATAGAAAATGATGATATTTCTTGGCTATATAACTGGTCCTAACCCCATACATCATGGGGTAATTGTTATCACCTAAAATTCACTCACAGAGCTATACAAGTGATCACGAGGAACATCATCAACACAACATAACAAGGTGCTACTACATGGAAATTATACACCACCTTAGCAGAGAGACCAAAACTCTGGAAAATGGGTACTTATTCATATGTGTGACTTGCTAGTTAGTGTTTTGCACAATCTTCACAAATATTCCTTTGATAGTTGCATGAGTTTGTAAACATAGAAAATTCAACCACCTTTAAATGTGATAAATACATGAAATCCTATCAAATGTACTCTAATGTTAGTGTACTAGAGAGACTCAAGCTCCATCACCATTAAAGGGTAATCCTTTAGAGGTTCTACATTCCTTTAGGCACGGGGAACCAAATTTCAAATGTGGAACATTCACACTTGAAGCAAATTCTAATTGAGTGTGAATATTGACTATAAATCGAAGACCATGTAGCAACATTGAGAGAGGATAAAATTTCAAAGTTACGTTGTTAATGTAGCTCTTGAGATCCTTCATCTTAATATCTATCTTATTCATCCATAACCAAATTATTGTAGTTGGATTCTTCCATTGAAGAACCAAATACACTTATTCACTTCACTTGAGAGAGAGAGAGAGAGAGAGAGAGAGAGAGAGAGAGAACCCTCCAAAGGAGAGGGAGAGAGCCCATAAGCTCAAATCATTCTCTACGGTTACAAGTTATTTCCATTGGTATATGAATATTATTACTTCCCTTTTATCTCTTTGTGCAAGTTTCATGGTTCTTGTATATTTTCTTTGCTTTTATTTGTGTTTTGCAATAGTCTTCATTAGATTGGACAAACATCCTAACAATTGATTGTTATATATCTTGAAACCTTGCTATAGAAATGGATTTTTGGCTCACCCATGTGACCAAAAATCCCAAACATGCATTTCTCACCTTTTTAAAGGGATTAGGAACTTACTAGGAAAATTTATAAAATAGATATGGAAAGGGAGGAAATGGTTTTGTGCTCTTATTCTTGTGTAATGCCCCAAAGTTGATTAAGTTGATTAATTACGATTTATGTAGTAAAAATTAATATTGTTTAAATAGTGAAGATATTCTTGTGTGTGTATTATATACGTAAAGATGTATTTATTGATCGGTAAGTGTGCAACTATTAAATGGTATTTAATAATGGTTATAAAATTGATGATGATTAAATGGAATGGATGCAGTGGATGGAGTGTAGAGGTAGGATGTCAGGGGGGGAACCTTCTGAGGAGTAATGTGTAAATGTGTTGAACCTGCACATAATATATCTAGCTAGAAAATACTACACAAATTTGCAGAGAGAAATTGAGAAAGAAGTGTTGGATCATGTTGTCATTGATGCCAATGGTTTGATTGATTGATGTCATTGATTGATGTCAAGTGATTGATTGATGTAAAAGGATTGACTGATTGATGATTGATGTAATATAATATGTATTTTCCTTGATGAGAATGCATAGATGAAGATGGATCAATGAGTTGTCATTGATACATGATGAAGATGGATCGATGTGGTTCCATTGGTATATGATGCATTGT
>ML796178.1:265842-284044 GCA_009831015.1 Picea engelmannii
CAAAAGACAATGCATCAAAAGAAGAAAATGTAGTTGCTAGGCAACTATGTTCTTCACTCCAAGATGATACAACAAAGTCTGAAACTTCTACTCACTAAAATTCTTCATGAATATGTATAAATGTTTATGGATCTGATGAAGTCCATTGGAAACCTGTCTAGACTTGTACCTCTTGATCCCGTGGACCCATATGCACCTGAAAATATTCCTTTCTAGTGGAAGTGGAACTAGATCCCAAGTCTGATTCTCTAGGAGTGAGTCATACTACTCTTGCATGGTTTCTTTCCATAATGGATTTCCCACAACCTCATTGTAGGTTTTTGGATCAGAAGATTGAACCATATAGAAATGCATGGGCATCGTTGTTTCAAAAGATGAAAGTACATGAGAAGGATCCTCATGATGAGATCAAGTCCTCCTCGAATCCAATGGACTCCCTGCAAGGACACTTGTTGTCTAAAGTGTGAATTGTTCCCTCTTGGGTATCTGCTAAAGCTTCAATGTTGGTTCCTTATCTGGATGTACTACCCCTCATTTCCATCTATATAATCTGAGTGTATGGAATAATATCTGATGTCTGAAACTGATGGAAGCACAAGATTCTCTGCATGTTGCACTGGAGGTGCATGCAAAGTACTCTCCTCATGTGTAAGTAGTAAAGAGGAGTCACCGTCAACAAACTTAGTAAATTTATACAACCTTGATTTGTGATCCAGCTCACCAAGTGAAATAATGGAATTCTCATGCATGTCAAGTACAAAAACTAAATCTGATGTAAATTCAACCTTTTTACCTTTCTGAGTGATCTGATAAACTAATAGCAGATTCATAAAAAGATTTGAAACATGTAAAACATTCTCAAAAATTCCATTATGGATTCCCACTTTTCCCTCTCCTGCTATTGTTACTAGAGTATCATCCCCCATGAGAATAGGGGGATTTGAGCATGAAATCAAAGAAGTAAAAACTTCCTCTTTCTCTGCCATATGATGTGATGTGACATAATCTATAATCCATGAATCAGATGAGGGATTAATTGCAAAAATAACATGATGATTACCTTTCTTAGGAGCATGATCTTCTTCCTTCTGCTTCTTGACTCCTTCTGGAATGAATTTTCCAAGGTTGTTCTACTAAAGTACCTGTGCCATAAGATTGATTTGTTTCTTCATGCATGCGGATTCTTCATGGTTTAGTTTATTGTAGTAAGTGCACTTCTTTCCCTTCTTCTTCTTCTTGGAATATGAAGAGTCTATGGAACCTGAAGAATCATTGAAGGGTTTGGAATATCCCTCCTCATTCTGTTTCTCCTTTCCATTCTATTTGGATGATCATTTTCCATCATGCAAGGTGAGTTCATGTGCTTTCGGATCCTTGATTAGGCTCATCTAAATCAGTTTTTCCTGCTCATGTGTGAGAGAATCAATGAAGTGCTCCATGGTAGGCATCTTCCACTTTGTTCCTAAGAGATATCTGCCATAATGGAAAGTGGAGACATAGACATCATATTCTGGTCCTAGCTTAGCCAATATTGTTAGAATAAGTTGGTCTACTTTTGTAGAATTATCAATACCACAAGATGCCAAGTTCAATATCAAATATTTAAACTTGGTAAATAAATCATGTATATTATAAAAAAATTTAGGATCCAAGGTATTCAACTCTACCTCAATCATATGACCTCTCATCTCATCCTATTGTCCAAGTAGACTTTCCAAGGTCATCCAGATCATTTTTAGAGTCTTGCATGTGACAACATGAAACCATAAATCAATGGAAATCAACTCAAGAAGAAGTCATGTTTCCTCATCCTTTTGGTTTTCCCATATGGTCTTCTTAATTGTTGATGTAGGTTTTGTTTCTGTGCCCATTGTCAAATTGTATAGTCCTTTCCTTTTGAATTGGAATTTAGACTTGGGATTCAAATAAATATAATTTTATTTTGTGAGGATTACCGCCAAGTTTGACTATATAATAGGTGTTGTATCCATCTCTCCCACTGTTTCTGAGAACCCCTAAAATTTACTCTCAATATGCAAGTGAAAAAATGAGAAATCATTGCAGAAAAGGTCACTTTAAGAGGTGGTTTATCCCCTCCTTAAGACACATAGAAACTATACCCTAATGGTATCCCTTTGTTACTGTATTGGGGGTGAACCTAGTCGCACTCTACTAGTGTATTGGGGGAGACCTTGGTCCATAATTGAAAAAAATCGTAAGTCTGGTGCGACGGTGACTCCTTTTGACACAGAGAGGGTGTGACCCGGCCTTTTACACGGATTTTCTCACCGAAACTCCATTTTTCCTTATTTTATGGCTTGTATAGCTTGCTCCAAGAAGCATAGCTCTAATACCATGTCAATGTTTCATTGAAACTTTCACATGAGACCTAGCTAAATCTAGTAAAAACAAAGCTTAACAAGAAAGAATGAGAGATTCAATATGGAAGAATGAGAAAATATATTCACACTACTCCAATGAGATAATCAATGATGATCATTGTGATAAAATGAATGAGTGGAATACACTCATATATAGGAAATAAAATTCCATAATTAAGAAAATCAATCAAGCAGTTATCTTTCCTTAGGAATGTATGCATGCATAATAGTGATGATATAAATAGAAAGTCTAAAATAGAACTAGTCAGTTAACTCCCATTGAACTAGTGTGTTGAAAATAGAAATTTCTCCAACAAAACTTCCTTTCGAACTCATTTTGGACACTATGAGTTCATAGTGGTGCCTTTTGGTTTGACCAATGCATTAGTTGTATTCATGAGCCTCATGAATGGTGTATTCCAAAAGTAATTGTACTTCTTTGTGCAGGTATTTCTAGATGATATTCTTATATATTCTAGGAACAAAAGATAACATGAGGAACACTTGTGAGTGGTGTTGTCTTTCCTTAGAGAACAAGTTGTATGGAAAGTTGTCGAAATTATCTTTCTTTTAGAAAGAGATTCACTATAATGGTCATATTATTTTGGGAGAAGGAATTTATGTGGACCTGGAAAAGGTGAAGGACATAATGGATTGGCTGGTGCCAACAAATTCTCATGAGGTGAGAATCTTTATGGGGATAGTTGTTTATTATTGAAGGTTTGTGGAAGGATTCTTGAAAATTGTGAAACCCATTACCACCTTGCATCACAAGGGAGTCAAGTATGAGTGTACATATGAATGTGACACCACATTCATTGAGCTTAATATATTACTAACTAGTGTGCCAATTCTACGAGTGATCGATATGAATAAAGACTTCACAATCTGCATGGATGCCTCGAAGCAAGGGTTGGGGGATGCATTAATTCAAGATGGGGGATTGATAACATATGTGTCAAGGAATATGAAGGAGTATGAGGACCTTTACGCTAATCATGATTTAGAGTAGGTAGTTGTAATAATAGATACGAAGCTTTGGAGGCACTATCTAGTGGGGTGACGCTTTGATATCAAAATGGATAATGAAAGCTTAAAACATCTCTAGGAAAAAGCGATGGAGTGAGTTTATAAGAGTACAATTTTGGAATTAAATACATCAAAGGAAAGGAGAATGTGTTTTTTGATGCCCCGAACAGAAGATCATGGATCTTCTCCCCGGTGCCCTTAAAGGTCAATTTGAGGGAGCGAGTATTGGGACAACTTCTTGAAGGTAGTTGGTATGTAAAGCTTAATTCAATCCTATAGAGTGGGAGGAATATAGAATCAAAGTTTGAAGGATATGGCCTTGAATAAAATTGATTTTTGATATACCATGGAAGGATGAACATCCTCGAGGGAGGGGATATTTGAATCATTATACTTGAGGAATCCCATAGAGCACTTTAATGTGCGCATCCTTGTGTGAATAAAATGTATGCAAACATGAACAATATTTTATTTTGGCTAGGAATGAAGCGTGATGTAGTCCATTTTATCGCTTAGTGTCTTGAGTGTCAGTAAGTGAAGGTTGATCATCACCACCCAACAAGACTCTGACAACCACATGATGTTCCTATGTCCAAATGGGAAGTCATTTATATGGATTTCATTGTGGGATTTCCACTCATGTCACAAAGGCACATTACCATTTTGGTTATAGTTGATAAGTTGACCAAGATTGCACATTTTATTCCATTCAAAGAAACTTATGATGTCACTAATGTGGCACATGTTTTTATAAGTGAATTTATCAGTTTACATGGGTTATCCAAGAAAATCATTTCTGATAGGGACTCTCGGTTTACATCTAGGTTTTGGAAAAGTTTGGAATCAACTTTGGGGACTCAATTGAACTTTTTCATAGAATATAATATTGAAACACATTGGAAGATTGAAGGAGTAAATTAGGTTATGGAAGACATGCTAAGGATGTATGTTATGGATACATCCTACCTTTGGTAGAGTTCTCCTACAATAACAATTTTCATGACTCAATTGGAATGTCACCTTATCAAGCTCTGTATGGAAGGCGATGCAGGACAACATTGCATAGGGAAAGGTTAGAAGATCAAGTGATAGTAGGGAAGAAATTGATTCAAGAGATGGAAGAGCAGGTGGTTCACATTAGACAACGGTTAAAGCAGGCACAGGATAAACATAAGAGTTATGTTGATTCACATAGGATTGGATGAAGTTATAAAGTAGGAGATTAGGTTTTCATTCATATCAAGCCTAATAAGAGTACCATTATTTTTGGGAAGGGGAAAAAGATTTCACCTCAATTTATAGGGCCATTAAAAATTTGAGAGAGATTGGACCCATTTCTTATCGCCTCATACTGCCATCCCACTTGCATAAAACTCATGATGTTTTTCATGTATCTATTCTATGACTTTTTGGCAAATCTCACAAACTAAATTGGAAGTAATTGTAGGTATTAGAAACATGAGCCATCATGGTCAAACCATTATGCATATTGGACTATAGGGTCCAAAAAAATAGGCACTGTTTGGTGGACCAAGTTAAGGTACAATGGGACAAGTATAACCCAAGATCTACTACTTGGGAGGATGAAAAGACCATATGATGAGATCATCCCTCACTTTTTTTTATCACAACTTTGGGACGAAGTTTCCCAAAGGATGGGTGTATGTAATGCCCCATTTAGACTCAGACAACTAAAATTACTAATGGCCTAATCATGTTTTCATTTTCTTATTATCTGTATAACACTATTAACTTTGGCACTTTGAATTTTGGACATGTGGACCTATTTGTATGTTAATATTATAAATGCTTATTGTTATGTGATTATTGATGGATGTTATGTAACCTACTTCTAACATGAAAATTTGAATTGAAACATATCGCTATGTGGATACCCCATTAATGATATGTTTAAATGCATTTACATGCTAATAGTGTTTGAATCTGCACGAGTTTGTGTTATAAACTAACCTGCAGATTTAATGGGTTATGTAATAACCAAAGAAGGATTTCAATAAGTGGTCGATGTCATGGAAATCAACCTAGAAATAATAAGATATAAATCATTTGTATGTTAAATTATATTGGTTCAACTACATTGCTATGATAAATGGGAAAGTGTAGGTTTTTCAAGTATCGTGACCGCCTAAACTGAATATTTGATGAAAAAATTCCCAGAACACAGTGCCACTGTATAGTCCAGGATAAGGTGTTGATCCTAGTTATATTAGGAAGGGTGGAGGAATTTCCCACCATGTATCCTACAAAAATTGGATTCATGGGAGGATGGTATTAGGTCATGCTTCCCTAGACATGTGATGACGATTGGCAGTTTCCTGTTGGGGAAGCTTGTTTAAGCTAGTTGACACTTTTTCTTGCGGGTTCTATCTGGAGTTAAGTTAATATAGTTGATGCTCCAATATATTCCAACAAAGGAAGGATAGGGACAAGAATATGGAAGCAGGTTATGGAAGCGAGGTGTTAGAAGTAGTTGAGGGTGTGTGAGGTTTTAATCTTATATCATAAGAGCATGAATTACTCTCTATTATTTAATAGAAAATTCTTAACTGAATTACAATTATCTAGGAAAATGTTGTGTTTGTACTAAACTATTGTAATTAATGGATTTAACTAATATTGTAAATGATCACTACTACATATGGTGTTGAATTTCAATGGGGTGTTCTGACGTTTTAGACAAAATCGACCTTACCATCAGATATTACTCACTAATTATCAAAATTTCATTATATTTTTTTCTTGGTTCCCTGACATTTGTCGGACTTACAATGTGATTCGTTATTCATCATAATTTCGACTCATATCCTATGGTTTGTAATAAAACAATATTTTGGGCTTCCCATTGTATGGGCTAAAACCACCTATATCTAGGCAAGATCGTCGATGTTGCAACGTTGACAACACCATTGGGACCCATCATCGCCTTGTGTCCTGCCACTACGACACCTACGTGACACTACCATGTCAACAAATTATTCATCCCATGGGTGTGTTTGGCACCTAATTGGGCCTTAATGATTCCAGCTAAGGGGTTAAAAATGTTCTTCGCAGGCTTATTATGCCTGCATTGTCTCGATCGAGATATCAATTATGCTAGCTAGGGGGGATAAAAATGTCCAGCGTGGGATTATTATTCTCACGTTGTCTCAAGACGTTAATTAAACGTGAATGGATAAGAGATGTGATTGGAAAGTACAAATATTAATGGATGCACATAGTGCAGATTAAAAATTTTCATGATGTGGGTAGGTTGGACAATACTTAACCCATATCAGTTGTGTTGCTAGATAGGATATGAGATAATTTCAAGTTATATGTTAGTTAATGTGACCATTTAAGTCCTATGATGGTTGGTCTTAACCGGTACAACCATGTCCCAAAGTTACCCCTTTGTATAATGAATGGACACTAGTCCATGGCATTATAAGTAGCCCGTTGAGTGGTTAAGTCTGTATAGTTCGAGTTCCCCATGGGTTTTTTAGGATGTTGAATCCATTTATGCATTCATAAATTTAAGTTAAACAACATAAATTTGTGTTTATACACAAATTTAGATTATTCTATTCAGGTGAAAAATGCCAATGAAACGTAGAAATTTTTGACTACACCACCATGGGGGAAACTTAGGAAGGATTCAAGTGGCTATATTAGAGGTCACAATATTGCACCCATGTGTGGATGGTTCCATCATTCAAGAAGAAACATGTCAAATCAATTTCACCAGTCCAAGAGGCCCCAAGACAAAGAAAGGGGGAGTCTCTCGTAGTAGTGGGAGGACCAAAGGAAAAGGAGCACATCTTTAGGGGAGGAATCGATGATGCCAAAACTTCCAAGGGAATGTGACAATAAAAGGATACATGATAAAAGTAGTTCACCAGAAGGAATATGTCTATATTGGTCAAGACAAATGGGCGTTGAAGGTGTTTGACCCAATTATAGGATACCACAACAATTACTTAGCAAAAATACCATAACTAATGGTAAGTATATACCTAGTTGTATCAATCCTTTCCATCCCCACCATAATACTATGCCTCAATATTGTCCCCAATACATCATCAATCATTAATCATCACTTCCCCTACTCTCTTCCCACCTAGTGGTGCACCCTCCATATCCATACCACACTCTGTATATTCCATTAGACCCTTTAGTGCACTACTAAGTTTGGAACCCATTTGCATTGTAAAATTATTTAGTACCACCCCAAAGTGAAAAGCTAGTGATTGGAAAAAACACCCTTTTAAGAATTTATTTATGTAGACAACTAGCTACACAAAGTGGAGTGTGCCTCAAGTACTAAACATTTCCTCAAAGCTATAACAACTAGCTCGAAGACCTGTGAATACATGTTAAGTTAGTTATGATAAACTTATGTAAGATACATATGGGTCAAGTTCATCCCCATAGGGAACATAATATATAAGGTTGTAAGTAGAGAGATAACAAATGAGAGGCTTGTTATAGATTCCTCAATAGGAATCTTCAAAGAGAAGGAATTTGTAGAATATGTATTATAGTTTTCCCAGTTTTGTAATGGAGATTGTAATTGTGATGTCTCTCATGTAAATATCATTTTGTATTTATGAGGAATTAATGGAAGATCAATAATAGTTTTGACTCATACTTGTCTTATATGTAATGCTTGTTGTGATATTTAGTGTTTATATGTAATATTTAAGAGATATTTAATGCATCTTTATAATAATGTTTGAATCTACTTACAATAAATTATATTTCAAGTTTTTTTTTTTCGAGACAAAAATCATTGTATTGATATTTCTAGTGGAAATGAAATACACATTGACAATATCCCTTCTACTTTTAATGTTAGCATCCATTTCCTTTATAGTCTTTTATAGTATGCCTTTGTTAGATAAGACTATTGTTATTACCGAAAAATTTCTCACCACAAACACAAACAATGGATGAAGAAACAGTCAACACAAGCATAACATACTACCGATAATAATGGAAGGATCACACTTAGTTTGGAAAAATAAGAAAAAAACTATACAAAAGTGGTTCTGAAGTTTCGCACGTATTCAACACAATCAACGCATGCACATCTTCTCGGGCTAACACAACGTACAATGCGCACAGTGCGCGGCCCGTGCGACTGACAGTCGAAAAAACCACGCGGATGCGGAAACGACGCATTATTGATTTTGGTCAGGCCTCAACCACTTCTGGGATGGAGTGGATCTCCCCCATACCCAAAATCACCCCCAAATTCCACCTTGAGATCACTTAAATGGATGAGAGATACCTCCAAATGCCTCCCATTCACATTTGAAATTAGTTTGGAAAAAACTTTCCATCCTCCTATAAATAAACGACCATTGTATGCAAATAAAAAGAAGCAATTTGAGTCTTGTTATGTTGTTCAATTTGTTTTTGATAATTCATATTTCTCCTAGAACTCTTTGAGCATTCATAGCAAGTTTTGCACCTCTCTCCTCTTGATAATGTCAACTATCAATCCTTCACCATTGTATTTTCATTTTCAGACATTGTTAGAAGAGAGAAAGCTTTGTATTTGGGGACTCAAGATCCTTCCCAAGTGATGCAAGGGCATCATTTAAATTCTTCTATTTTGTCTTATTGACTTCTAGAAAGTCCAATTTGTTTGATTGAGTGGTGAGGTATGTGTGTAATAAATGACCTTTGTTGCCAAGTGGAGCTCGAGATCATCCGGAGGATTGAGAGCTATCCAATATGTAACAACAAATGTATTTTAGTCTTCTAGTTTAGAAAATAAGGATTGATTAGATATTTTTTTATTTTAAGTCGAATAGATCCTATTGTTTTGGATCTTAGTTTTAATGATTTGTAATAAAGACTCCAATTCGATCTTGTGGGGGGGAGACTTGAAGAGACTTTACACAGTAATAGAGTAAAGGAATATTTTGATGGTATCTTTGTTTTTTCTTCTTCTTCTTCTCGTGAAGTTGATTCATGTATCCACATGCTATATATTATAAATTGTGTGTATGGTGACTGAATCAAATTGTGGATTCTTGAGAGATTTAGCATTAATATTTGTGGATTCTTCAGATTAGAACTTTTGCTATTTTAAGTCGAATAGATCCTATTATTTTGTATCTGAGTTTTAATGATTTGTAATAAAGACTCCAATTCGAGCTTGTAAGAGGGGGATACTTGGAGAGACTTTACATAATAATGAAATAAAGGAGTATTTTTATGATATCTGTGTTTTTTGTCTTCTTCTTCTCACAAATTTGATTTATGTATCCACATGCTATAGATTATAAATTGTGTGTATGGTGACTGAATCAAATTGTGGATTCTTGAGTGATTTAGTATTAATCTTTGTGTTCCAAGAGAATCTCTTTTTGAGAGGGTCGATCTTCTATTGTTTGGTAAATAACAACAATCTAAATCTGACATGGTTAATATTGTTGGTTGAATGCAGACTTTGTTTCCAATTAATGGAACCATATTGCTATCTTTACAACCACCAATTGATTCCAGATAAGAATTGGATCTCAATCCATCATTCCCAGTTCAAAGTGTATAAAATAATTTGTAGGCTAAGCTACAGGAACCATTAGTTTCCTTGATAAACGATGGAGATTGGCAGTCAAATGGTTCAATGATTTCTTTTTTGTCAATATACAACACTACAGGAATCCTCAGATTGCTCAATGGAAGGATGGATCGATGGTTATAGTGAATTTTCATATATGTTGGATGGATGTAGTTAGAAATGAAATTGGTATGCAAAAGTTCATTGATTTTATCAATCGTTGGATAATGCATTCATAGGTCATCATAACAGATCTATCGCTTTGTTAAGTTGCTTTGATTATAATAAAGAAAGAATCTAGAGTTGTATCAAGAGTCTCGGGCCTTTGAAAGACAAGGTTTCCACTCTTGCGATTCTCTGAAGCCGTATCAGAAGTCTCGGGCCTTTGAAAGACAAGGTTTCCACTTCTGTGACTTCCTGACAGAGTAACTAGTTTATGCTTGAGCAGTCGGACAGGAGCCTATCTGACATTCTCTCTCTCTGGAGTAGAGAACTAAGATTAAACGCCCTGCTTTTCTGTGCAGTCATAGTTATCTCTCCTATAACATATGGATTCTTCATTTTCTTTCCATGAATTACAAAATGTTGAAGATCAAAGTACATCTTGAAGAGACTCTATTAGTAGTCTAGAATCTATGTTTGCAAATAATAGATCCCACAGTCTAAATTATGCCAACATTGAAAAGGTAGAAACTCAGCCTCAAGTTGCCTGGAAATTACCTGCTATATCCCCCATCCAAGTCTATAAAGAACTAAATATGTTTCATCTCAAGGCTATTTCTAGGGTAATTGTGAAGGAATCAGTAAGCTTAATACAACAAAATAGTGATGTCAGCTAGACTATTTCCCTGATAAATGTCAAATAAGTCCAAAATGAAGCCAAAAAACATGGAACAAATTATCTACAATTTGGATGTATCAGAGTTGGAATTATCCCCCTGGTTCATAAAGGCATTGATTCCTATTATCTATGTACAGTCAGGGATATGACACACAACAAATTCACTGATTCATTGATAGGTGGGATTGTAGCCCCTCTTTCTATTGGTCCTGTTTATTTTGACTGTTTTCCAAACTTTTCTGTATATATTTTTTATGATAACCTTGGAGATATTATGAAACTCTAAATCAGAACCACTGGATTTGATATGTGTCAAACTAGAACAAATATATCCATACAAACTAGGGGATGCTTTAGACATACCGATACTTTATTTCCTACACTCTTACATACCCCTAGACGAACTTCTCAATCTAGTACTTTGGTGCTAATTGACCCATTAAATCAAAAAATGGAGCATCAGACAATTCAGTGGGAAAATATTTCTTTCCCCACAGACTGGGTTATTGATACACCAAAAGCCCCAATCCCAAGGGCAATCACATCTGCCCAAATAAAAGAATCTGCATCCTCCGCAACCATTTCCTTTCCACAAAAATCTCTATCTCGAAACAACTCTTCAGTTTCTTCTTCTTCATCCACCTCATCCTTCTGTTTACATCCTTCACTCCACTCTTTAGCAAATTCTATTGGTCATGGTCCTTTTGTAGTTCAATGCCTAGATTGTGGGAAATTATTCACTCTATCCACTCTCTCTGCATTCAAAGAAGAAGACCAATTACAATCTAAACATAGCCATCATAATCCCCGCACTAACCTTCCACCGACAAACTCTACTGCAAAAGAAACCTGTCCTCACCCATAGTGTTCCTCATGAACCACATGTTCTTGTTATAAGAACAAACTCTTGTATAGAAATTAACAGAAGATGTCAAGTAACTATACCACTTGACCTTAAAAGACCATCTGTACCAGAAATTGAGAAATTTCTCTCTTTGATGGTTGGTTGTAAAAAATAGAAAGTCAATTCAGAATGGATGAAAACAATGTTAAATTGGGATTTATTTACTCATCCATGTGTAGAAAACTTTACTTCAAACAACTCAGATGAAGAAAATTGAGCTTATCAAAAGAATGGAAAAACTATATGGATGAAAAGGATATGTTTGTTTCCTTTTATGAATGGGAGACTAAAAGAAAACTTTTGATGCCAATAAATTTCTCTAAGATGGCTTTGAAACCATATTCAACCAAGACAATATGTTGTTCTGTCCAGACACTGTCTATCTCAGATCTGGGGAAAGAAATAGGTAAACTTAAAAAGTTTATCAAAAAACAGGAAGAAAAGATAGAAGAGCAAGTATTTCCAATATTACATCAAAAGTTTCATGTCCTTGTGGATTTAAAAATTCAAGGAATGCCTTTTCATCTGAAAACTTTGTTAGATACATGATCTGACCTCAATCTTTTGAATAAAGATATTATTCCTGTAAATTTCTGGCAAAAGACACAAGCAAGTGCTATTGGACTTGGAAATATCCCAACAGAAATCTCTTTTGAAATTCCTAAAGCTACTCTCTGCTTCAAACAGTATTGCCTGCATCTAAAATTCTTGCTAGCAGACATTCCTATAGCTTGCATTTTGGGGACACCATTCTTTGTAGCAGTTGAACCCCATGGATCTACTATGCTAGCCAATAACAGACCTGGTTATTTTATTAGCATTCTCTCTGCGCCTGAAAACAAGAAAGTTACTATAAAACTTCCTTTTGTATCTGTCCCAAGGATATCTAATATGGTAAAAACCATAAAAAATAAAATCCTCAAGATTGAAGAATCAAAAGGACAACAATCTGGGATAAGGATAAAAGAGCAGTTAAAGCAAAGTCAAATTCAACAAAAAATTCTTTTGTTAAAACAAGAATTCATAGATTAAGTATGCTTTGAATAACTCACAACTTTTTGGAAGCAAAAGAAACATGAAGTTTCTCTCCCATACAAGGAAGAATATCAGGGAAAACCCTGTCGAAGTAGAGCTATCCCTATGAATGTTGAATATCAAAGATTGTGTGTAGAGGAAGTTAAAGGCCTTCTTAATAAAGGCCTCATCAGAGAATCTATTAGTCCTTGGAATTGTTATGGTTTCTATGTGAATAAACATTCTGAACAAATAAGAGGCATTCCCGGGCTAGTAGTAAATTATAAGCCTTTAAATAGAGTCTTGGCTGATGATACATACCCCATCCCAAATAAGACTAGTTTGGTTACAAGGATTGTTGGTGCAAAAATATTTTCAAAGTTTGATCTAAAATCAGGATTTTGGCAAGTGGCTATCAAAGAAGAAGATAAATTTAAAACAACCTTCAATGTCCCAGCTGGACATTATGAATGGAATGTTATGCTATTTGGCCTAAAGAATGCACCATCCAAATTTCAAAGGGTCATGGATGATACACTAAAACCCTACTTTGATTGGCTTATTGTATATATTGATGACATGCTTGTGTTTTCATCCTCTGTGGATCAACATTTTAAACATCTCAAGAATTTTTTGTAAATAATCAAGCAAGCAGGCCTAGTATTTTCAATAAAGAATCTTGAATTATTCAAAACAGAGATCAAGTATCTAGGCCAAATTTATGGTGGACGATATGGTAAGCCAAGTCATAATCCATATAAAATTTGAATTATAATTCCATTGAATATAAATGTTGATGTGCTTAATAATCAAGCTCATGAGATTTTGTATGCCATAATGTATACACCTTAGAAAGGAATGTGTGTAAGGAGACATATGCAAAGATGAGATATAATGAGTGGAGATAGAATGAATTCTTAGAAATTATATTATATTACATTTGGAAAGAAGCAAAAATATGTGTCTGTAGTGAATGAGACCCATTCAATGTGATTTTTTTGGCTTGATCATAAAGGATTCAGGTATGAATTAAAGTGAAATGTGAATGCACACTGAAATTAGTGGTGATAAGGAAGTGAAATTGGTGCCATCATAGTTGTATCAGAGTGGAATAATTTGGTGTTTGTATGAAGGGAAGATTATATTTTTCTCATGCATCATTTTTTATACTGAAGGCAGAAATTGTAGTTAACAATAGAAGTATCCCCACAATTGATTTGATGTTCCAAGAAATGGAATTTAGGGTTGGAAGTAGAGGTCAAGGAAGAGAACGTCAACCAATTGCTAATGTAGAGGTAATGGGAGAAGTGAGAACTCTACAAGAAATGATGGAAGCCATGGAGGCTACCAAACATCATGATCATATAGGGGATACAAGTGAGGAAGAACTTCTAGAAGAGGAGGAGGAGACAATTGCAGAAACCCCAGAGGTAAGGTTTCTAAAGTCATTTTTTGGTTCAGGTTCAGTGTCAAAGGAATAAGTACCCACATATAGTGTAAGTTTGTATCCAAAAGAATTGGTGGACTGGATAAATGCCTTGAAAAGTCATTTTTAATATGCAGAGATACTAGAGGACAAGCAAATCAATTTTGATGTCACAAAGGTGAGAGGACATGCAACTTTATGGTGGGATGGAGTGTAGGAAGAAATGATCTTGAAGAACAAAGAAAAGATCAAGAGATGGAGCAGGATGACTGCTAAATTGAAAGTTAAATTCCTTCCTAAAGATTATTGATTAATTGTTTTTAGAAAAATGCATAATCTTAAACAAAATATGATGATTGTTAGGGAGTATACCAAGGAATTTTACAAAGTGAACATTAGAATACACCTGAGAGAGTTTCCAGGTATATAAATGGTTTGAGATTTGATATCCATGATGAGTTAAGTTTAATGTAATTGAGATCTATTGAGGAAGCGTATCATGTTGCATTGAAGGATGAAGAAAAATTGATGAGGAAACAAAGTCAAAGAATAAGGACAAGAAGTTTTGGAGAAAGAAACATCAACAAAAGGGAGAAGTTAGCAGTTCAAGTTAGCAACCATAGCCATACAAAACCAATGATGCCAGAGGAAGAAGATTTTATCGAAGAGGAAGAGGTAGAGGCAAAGATAATCAAGTGAGATGTTACACATGTGGTCAACTAGGCCATATGTCATGGGACTGTCTAGAGAATGTTGCGAGACAGAGAGGATCACAAGTAGTACAAGCTGAAAGTGAACCTCCAAAGACAAAAGAGGAATGTATTAATGGTCCAGAAGAAGGAGAAGCATTAATGATAAGGAATATATCACTAAAGACAAACAAATATGTGTATGAACACTACAAGGAAAATATCATGTAGCAGAGGTTTTTGCGGAAGTCCCTATAAAAATAACCCAAAAATCTATTTGTAGCGGATGTGCGTGGGCGGATGTTTTAGCGGAAATTTTTTTAACGGTGCATTTATAAGTCTATACCGCACCAATGCGCCACCGTATATCAATGCACCAGTGCTAATAGACAATGGTTAACCATTGCAGATTTATTTAAAAAAAATAGAAAACAACGGTGCACATCATATAAAAGAAGCTCGCAAGCATCGGTGCACACTAAACGAGCACACCAGTGTGCAACAAATAGGTGCATTGTTTTTGCGTTTTTCCTTTTAAAAATTCATAATGGTGCATCGTTGTCCCTTGGGCGCACCTATGTGTTCCAAACTAGTGCACCCTCGCAGGGTTTTTAAAAAAATAGTGTTGTGTTGTTTGCAGCGGTGCACCACCATAAATCAATGCATCGGTGCCAATAGACAATGGTGCACTATTGTAGAGTTATTTAAAAAAAATAAAAAACAATGGTTCTCATCATATAAAAGAAGTTCGCGAGCACTAGTGTGCACTAAACGGGTGCACCAGTGCACAACAAACAAGTACACCGTATTTGTATTTTTCCTTTTAAAAATCCATAATAGTGCATTATTGTCCATTGGACGCACCAGTGCGTTCCAAACTGGTGCACCATCGTAGGTTTTTAAAAAACAATGACGGTGCGTTGTTTGCAGCGGTGCGCTTAATGCGAGTGCATCAGAACAGAGGTCAATAAAAAAAAACAGCAGTAAAAAACCATTTTTACTATTTCTAGTGCAAAGAACCTCTCAAGCACCGATTCCACCTTTCCCCAACTGAAGCGCACTTACATCGGTGCTTCTATTGCTTTCCTTATTTCTGTTTGGTGCTCCGTTCGTGGGATTCCAATTTTTCCATATGGTGGGAATTTTTATTTTTTTTTCACTACATCCCAACCATGCCTCCTCGACAAGAAAATGTTTGGGTAAATTCGTTATTTCTTTGTACATTGAATTTTTACCGGATTGAATTGTGAAATTTAGTAAAATTTTCATTGTTTTTCATTTTTTTTGCATGGTGCGTTCGACCCGTTCGGCTTACAAGGTGCAACGAAAATGTATATTTCATTTTTGTCGATGCGTCGTAATATGGAACACACTGGTGCATACTTATAAACGATACACCTATGCATTCATAAAAAGTGACGTACCGTAGAAACATATAGTTTCCATCAAGCGATGCATTGTTTATAGTGAACGCATTGGTGCGTTCATAATAATATACGCACCGTTGAAAATAGATAGTTGTTCAACTAGTGCATCCTTTATAGTGAACACACCAGTATGTACATAATAAAATATGCATCGTGGAAATTATTTTGTTTTTCAATCAGTGTGTGGATTATACGGAACGGACCGATGCGCAAACATGGATACGACGCACTGTTTAAAATGAGTGTATCTTTTAAGCGGTGTGTCATGATGAATGGAACACATCGGGGCATCATAATATCTAGACACATCATGCTTTCACGATGCGTTGTATACAATGGGGCACATCAATGTGTTGATAATTACTACACACCCCCTAAAATAAATTACATTGTGCATGTGGTGCATAAGATATGTGTGTGCACCGTGGGTGTTGCTTTACTGTTTTGCAAGTGCACCGAATGTTAAATTTTTGTTTTTTTGAAAAAAAATTATGTTTGCATATTTTGAAATAAGTTTCTCATTTACTAAAAAAAAGTTATGTTTTTATGTATGATGGTGATGCAATTTATATGTTATTTATGCAAAGACGTCAGTGCATGGAGGATCAACAACAAAGAGTTGACCAATACAATATGGTTCAGGAGTGGGAGGCCAAAGAGAGGGAGAGATATTTTTACCCTCGGCCTATTATTGTAGCTACACGACTCCTCTTGAGGAATGTAGGCCTCCTCAAGTACTACAAAGAGGCTACATCCATGAAGGGGAATTCTGCCTTTCTTGGGAATCTGATCTATCGATGGGATTCATCATCAGGAATTCAGAGTTGTCCTCATCAGTGGTACCATCCCACTGAGGAGGATATTTATTTTATCACTAGGATATCTAGGAGAGGGGAGGATTTTCCCCAGTTTCTTGATGTCCTAGTGGGTGTTGCAACTGAGAGTCATCTTTCCTACTCTCAGAGGTATATTGTGCGTGATATACCTTCTCCTGGTGATTTTCAAGTGGCTGATGGAAAATTACGTATCATCTCATTCGGTGCAGAGGATGTTAGGTGCCTCTTACGGTTACTGTCGACCATTTCACACTTTATTGGTGATGGTCAACGCATTAGTTGTGCGCTTTTATATTATGTTGATTCTTTGATACAAAGGCCATGACTTATTAGGTGGTATGTCATTTTATTGAGGTAGTTTTGTATAGAACTAGATAGATGTCGTGCTATGATAGATGGGATGGAGAACTTCCCATTTGCTTCAGAGTTGTTTTGTTTATTTTTTGAGAGGTTTCTAGAGACAAGACCTAATTTTTTCCATCAGCCTCCTAGGCTGATGACCGAGGTGTGGATGCACATGTGGAGCGAGATGATTCCCAAGAGGGGCATTGATCCAAGTGGATATCGATGGACACCCACCTTCTCCAACTGGTCCAAAACATTTTTTTGGCAATTTTGGCAATTTACTATTTTTAGCAGTTTTTTCAGGTCCTGAACTTCCGAGGCCATTTTGAGGCCCTAAACGATGTTTTTTTGGGTATGTTGCTCTCAAAAATTACCGTCTATGATGCTATTTTGTCTTGAGAATTGTAGGCCTCAGATATATCTTTCCAACGAGCTATCACACGCCTAAAATAGAGATCGTATGCAAAAGTTACGACCCCGGGAAGTTGATGTACTCACTTGCCCAAGCGGGGCCCACATGACTTTTGGCGCTTCATCTCCTAGGGTTAGGTTTTTGGATGTCTAGGACTTTTTGCATTCCTGTTTATTGTAAAAAGGCCTTCAGAGACTCATTGTAATCATCTTCTTGCGAATACGAGTAGCCGTCACATCTCTTCTCAGAGATAAGCTGCCACCATTCTAGCGAGTCTTTCACTCTGTATTTTTACAGTCTCTGTACATTTCTCTGATTAATAGAAAT
>ML796178.1:296845-334231 GCA_009831015.1 Picea engelmannii
GGACTTGTCAAGATAAGATTTTTGACTGCTAATAATGTCATCCAGAACTTTTGAACTATTCTGCATATTTTTCTTTTGAATATCCTTTCTTAGTGTGACAATCTCTGCTTCCAGGTTTCCAATGATCATATCCTTTCCTTCTAGCTATTCTTTGAGTGCTTCTTCATTTGTTTTATCTTCTTCTATTTGAACCTTCAATTTTGTAATCATTTGTTCTAGTTCTTGAGTGTCTTTTTTCTTATCTAGTTCTGCTATTCACTTTCCTTCATCTCATTATTCCACAATTAAGCATGGGTTCTCTTACTCCATAGAGCGTCTTCCCGTGAGGGATTTCACCATAAGGGGACCACTTTGGAGTTCATCCATATTTAATTCTTATCAACCATGACAAAAAAATAATGAGTCATATTTACATCAAACACTATTGGGTCCATTACCCAAACCTTTGTGCTACAGGTCTTTCTTCAAGGGTTGACATCAATGACAACCAACCTTAATCAACAACTTACTCTTTATCAAGAACATTTTTTCCATTCGTTTAGAGAATCTCCTCTTCTCTTTTGTCTTCATCCCTTTCATCATCCCAAATCACTTCACCTGGTGTGTTGTTAATTTTCTTGATGTACTCACTGGCATAATAAAAAGACTCATATGATATGTACCCCTCTTCCATAGACCCCATCGGGTTTTTCCCTTTGACAAACAAATCCTTTCAATTTCTTCATATACCTCTCTAAAACAAATATCCAACGAAAGGAGACCACCTCGAATAATTCAACCTCATCTACTAGGTGAATTAGAAGATGAACTTGCAAGTCCATTAAACTTGACGGAAGTTCCTTATCAAACATACAAACAATCTTAGCTATCTCTTGATGCCACCATGGAATGTTATCCATATGAATCTCCTTTGATGTGATCCAACATACAAATGTAGATAATTTAGATATGGCACATCTTAGGTGTTGGGGGAAGTCATGGTTCACACACCCACAAATGAGCAGAGGATAATGACACTACAAAGTAAACACATATAAAATTAATTATGTTTTATCCCATGGAATAAAATAAAAATTACAAATAATAAAATCATATTTTTGGCATATGTTGTACCTTTAGAAGGTTCAAATGGTCATGTGATTTCAACCCCGAAAAATGGTCTTAACACATAGTGAAGCAATGTCATAGGGGAGACCCATATAAATAAGGCACCTTCACACCCAATATAAATTCCTTTTCCAAATACAGATCTTCTTTATTCAAAATCCATGGGACACCACCTTCTTTGAAAGACCAAGAGGGACCAACCTCTCCTCTAGTTTCTTGTCTTGGCCAATGTTTCTTTTTAGTTTTTGAAAAATAAGATCTATCCTCACAACCAATGTGTCACTTTATTTCGATGATATGTTCCTCCATAAAGAAGATGATTTTTTTTTAAATATATGCATGGGATCTAGTAAGTGGGCAATCTTAAGATGCTCCCAATATGGAATCTCATAAAAGATAGATTTCATTTTCATCCCAATGGGAAATTTCTCCACATAGGTGTCGAATAATTCTTGATAATAGAACATAGGCTCCCCATTTGAATCGAACATTTATGTAATATCCTTCACCTTCTCTCTCTCATATGCTTTAAGCCATTATGTTGGTGTCATTATTACAGGCCTTTGGGTTCTCTCTGATTTACCATTGAAAGTGGATGTTGCTCTTCTACAAGGGTGTTTTTTTGGGAGGAATACCCTCGAGCAGTTGTACACTGGATTTCATAGGTGGTTGGACCACCTATCCTTCAGAGAAGGTCCACAACATTTACATCCATGATAGCCTTTAGTTACAAGACCTGCAAAATTATTGTATATATAGAACATTAACTCTTAAGAATAAAACGTCAATCATAACGAATTAAATATGCAAATAAATATTGTTACGTATATAAACAAATCAATAAACATGTTAATTACCAGAGAAAACTTCTAAGCCTAGATAATCATGTGTGGTGTAAGAACATATTCCATACAACATAAAACTTATCTCTGTTGCGATGAGTATTGATACATCGTATACATGTATCCCTTCCCATAATTCCTTCAATTCATCTACCAATGATTGTACGTAGACATCCATATTCTTCACTTGTCTTATACCATGGACTATAAGAGCCAACATAAGATGTCCATTCTTCACAAAAAACCATGGGGGGATATTTTTATTGATCACTGCTACAGGAAAAACATAATAGTTGATGTTTTGGAGGGAATTTGGGTTCATGCCATCCATTGCTATGTTGAGTCGTAGAATTCATTCTTTATCCTTGAACTTTTATGGCCATGTATCCTCTATATGCTTTATGGATATTGAATTTCTTGGGATTCACATAACTCTCGACTCACTTCGGTGTGAGGCATACATCCATGCAACATAGCTAATTCTTTGCAATGAAATAGTCTTTGAATCCTTGGGATTATAGGCATGTGCTTCAATATCTTATGAGGAGGACCATGTGATTTACCATTTTAATTTGATTTATGGTACATGTCATGCCCACATTTCTTACATATCTCTTTGTCTACATATTATCCTCTATATAGAATACAATCATTCAAACATGCATGATATGATATATACTCAACACCTAACATTTTCAACAACTTATTTGTCTCTTTGCAACTACCAGGCAAAACATTATCACTAGGAAGAACCTTATCTTTAAATAACTTGTAGTTAGTGGGAAATAGAAATGTACAAGGTCATTTAACATTTATAAAAGCAACCATTTCTAATGTTGATTGTGTGACAAGATTTCTCAAAATTGATATAAGGCACTTGTTGGTCAATTACCTCAATATTGTTGAGAAACATGCATTTGACATGTCAAACTTTGCTTCCAATTTGTATAATAACATTGTTTTCCCAAGATGGGTATACTTTGGATGAGCACTAGGTCCAAAGAGAGGGGTGGTGGAAGCAGATTTCAGGCTTTTGAAAATGGTATCACTAATATGAGCATCATCCCCTAGCTCATTGTTCTGAAATACATCTAACAACATTGTCTCCATGGAAGTCGTATCCCGTAAGTAATCATCTATAACCTCTTTTTTATTGTCTCCATTTCCAACTTCTGAAGAACTATTATTGTTGTAGTTAATCCTAATTGGTGAATCTGGATGTAGTGGGAATTGAATAGGTGGTTGATTCAACCATTCTTGGTATGCTTCCTCTCTAAGTTGTTCTCTCATTACAACCTTCTCTTGGGTTGACATTGTTGTGGGGTGCAACGAAAGATGGTAGGTAGGTCACTCATCATCATAATCCTAATTTCAAAAATATCAAACATTAGTATATCGATGATATTAGTAAGCACAATGTAATAATTTGTTTGTTCAAATTGCATTATACCAAACAATTATAACCATCGTCGACCCAGGATTGCAGTTGGAAGATGGAATGTCACAATTGGCAGGGTAAAGCAACTGTCCATTTTCATCTACCAATTGTTTGCGGTATGTTGCTCCTGATAAGACCTTCCGACATTTTTGAACTGGTACTGGAATATTTTATGTATCTAAACTCGATTCTAAATCAAGATCCTGCAAATTTGGATACATTTTTAGTCAGCGTGACATGGACAAAAAAAAATCAATTAGATAATCAAAACATAAAAAAAATAAGTTAAACTTACTGGAGATGGAAAGGAAGAACTCCGTGATGGACTTTGAGCAATATGGACCAGGCTAGAATTTGAAGAATTGGCCATTCGATCATACTATAAGGTTTTCTCCCTGCATTTCAACAAAATTAGCAACAATTTTTTTTGTACATATCTAAAATAAATTTCGAGGACCATACCACAATCTAAGTTTGAATATAGTTTTGAAACCATTTTTTAAGAATAAGGTGACATAAAACGTAAAATGTATACTGAAGTATTGTAAGTCATGTGAATTCATCCTAAAAGATAATTTGAGATGAATATATTATTTTATGTACAAATAAAAGTTCAAATAACTTTAAAATCATTTTGGTGCATTTATAAACGACAAACACACCAGTCCACATATTAATAATCAACATCAATGCGTTGAAAAATTAGCCACATCGTGTTTCAAGATTTTGTTAATAAAAAACAATTATATGTTATCGGTGCATCATATAATATGGACGCACCGGTGCGTAATGTAATATGGATGCACCTGTGCATTTGACATAAATGTATTGTCGTGCCAAATTTTTTTTTTTTTAAATGTGATTTTTTTAAACAATTAAAAAAAAGAGGGAATCGAATTTCATAAAGTCCTTTAAATACTAAAAACTATTTACTATTTCATTATTTTGCAAAAAATTACAGGGGAGGTACTTGCAAGAGAGACATACAGAGGAACATTGTGGAGGAGCATAATACTTTAGAACCACAATATTATTCAGAATATAAGAATTTGAAGGGTATAGTGATTCACTCTAAACCCTTTTCATAAAGTTTTTTAAATATTAAGAAGGTATTCAATATTTTCATTATTTTTCCAAAAATTATAGGAGACAGATTTAGAAGAAAGACATACCGAAGACCACTATGGAGCAGAAGAATACTTTGGAACAACAAAAATATTCAAAAAATCAGGATTTAAAGGGTATGGTGATTCACTCAAAACGCTACATAGTAAAACTTTTAAATTTTAGTGTTAATTTTGATAATAATTTTTTTTACAAATTGTATTCTTATTTGGATTTTAATTAAAAAAAAAAAAAAAAAATCATACTTACCTTAAACCCTTTTTTTTTTACTTAGGTGAATGCAAAATTTCACCCTATGGTTTAACTCCCTCTATCACTTTAGAATCAAGGATTTTCGTTTTAGGCATTTTAGATCTAATGGGTTTGTTTTTCTATATATAAGTGTTTGGCATGTGATGCAAATAGACCACTTATTACATCGGATCCCAAACACAATTGCCCCTCTGACTTGTTTTTTTTTTTAACAGTTTTCGATTTTACTTTTTTAAAAAACATTTTCCAATTTTTCGGTGCGCCATTTCGACAGAAATGCATCGGTGCATTTATGTTTAAGGAGCACTGATAAAGCCATGAATTAAAAAAAAATAAAAAATAAAAATATGGTGCACAAAAAAAAATATCGTCGATGTTTTCTCATCTAAACAACACAGAAAATACTGCCACGTAATTTTTTTAATTTTTTTTCTCATCGGTGTCTAATTTTTCTATTGTTTTTTAATGAATGTTTAATTTTTTGCTATGTTTTTGTTTTCTATTGTAGTCATTGTGATGTCTTCTATATATATCACACTATTGTAATTCACAATTTAAAAAAAAAAGAATTCAAATCTATGGTTTGTTTTTTTGTGTTGAACACACTGATGTGTTTTATGTAATAAACACACCAGTGTTTTGTATTTAAAAAGAGCACCAGTTACAACAACAAAAAATCGTTGAAAATTATGTAATTTATTTATAAAATATATTTAATAATTTTTGTATTGAATGGTACATGTTGTATATTGATAAAAATATGAGTAAGAAGAGTTCAAATAACAAAATTTATGGTCGACACAATGATGACACATTCGAAAAAACAAAATAGGTAGGTTTTATGTAAATTCTATACAAAATTAATATGGTTGAACTATATGTAAGTTTAACTAATATGTATTGGTTAGTGTGTGTCATGCAGGGCCTCAAAATGAGGAAGCTCGATAAGATTATTTCTTATCTAAGTATAGAAGAGCGTAAAATCTTGATGGAAAAATTGCAGAGGGATGACTCAGGTGAATGAAAAAATACTATTTAATATAATTTTTTTTTGAATTTTCATTAATAATATACTTAGGAATATTAGATAACATCTTTCAAACAATCTATTAATTCACATATGTTTAATGTTTTATAGGCACCAACAACGAGGGAACAAAATTTCATCCTAACAAAACAAAATTAAGAAGATGTAAATGATGATGAATTGGTCCTTAGCTCATCTGGAGTGGTGTTGGAGATTAATCAAAGGAGGGGAAACTTTTACAGAACTATGAGGGATATAGTGGAATGAACGTATAGACATACTTTCCACTTACAATATAGAAATCAATCCATTGATTCCAAGAACCAGGTTATATCTAAACTACAGAAAGCATTTACAGAGAAATGGTCAATGAGACATGTCAGACTTGCAATAGAAAAAACATACGACAACCAAAAATAATCATTCAAAAAATAATATTCCTAAAAACACTTTTTTTAGAATATATATATATATATATATATATATATATATATATATATATATATATATATTGCAAAGTATTCATTTATTAATATATATATATATATATATATATATATATATATATATATATATATATATATATATTGCAAAGTATTCATTTATTAATATATCAATTTTGTCATATTTAGTTTTCATATATCAATAAAAATACTTTATTGTCATGTTATTTTTTCAGGAAAATTATGAAAATCCCAGAGGACCAACGAGTTGATATCTGAAATATGTTAGTAGGAATGTCCAAAAAAATGTACAGGGATATGGTAAAAGAAATGGACATAATTGTATCGCAGGAGGAGCCATCTCAACAACAACATGCATCAAATGTATGTAATCATTGAATTTTTCTATTAAGTACAAATAATTAATTTAGCTTTAAATATTAATTTTCAAATATTCTCTTACAGAAAATAAAATGGAACTCATTCTGCACATAAAATTGGACGACAAGGAATAAAAGAGTTGATAACAAAGTTTGTGAGTAATTGTTATTTCCTTATAACAACTTCAGGTTTTTTTTTGTATATTTTAAGTTGTTTTACAACAACCATCCTTGAATGTCTTCAAACATGTGCTAACATACAAAGAAGATCCATCAGAAAAATTGATTTACATTGGGTTAATTATGGGTTGTGAGTATATGTTGGCATATCAAAAATTAATTGTGGAATTTGTAAGTATAATCTATGTTGTTTTACTTCTATCATTTTATAATTAATGAAACAAAAATAATACTTTATATTAAATCTATGATTTATTATGGGGTATAAAACTTGCATGAAACAAAGTATGGAATTGAGCCAACAAAAGAATTGTTGAAACAAGGCCCGAGCTCTAATTTTGAATATATGTGTGTGATTCATTAGTCAATTCTTTCTTTGCAGGTACGTTTCTTTTCAATTTACATTAATGTATATTATTTATTTCAATTTTCAATATTTTCACCAATGTAGATAGATTCATTACAGTTTATTTTTATGTTTGTAGATGAAACTTGAAGAAGATGAAAACAATTGAGGCAATCAACCAAACATTCAACAAAAAAACCCAAGGCATGGAAGTAGCTCAAGCACTAACAGTAGTTCCAGTGAAGAATGATGACCAATATATTTGGATATCAATGCAAGTTGTAATTGTATTTTTTTTAAATAATTGTCTGTGAAAAATAGACATTTTTGTTTAATGTAATGGACATAGTGTCCCAATTGAAAGACAAGGGATTACCGATAAGTGTCCCATTTTGTATGACAAAGACCCTCTTATTCATATAATAAAATATGTTTTAATGTATTCTATTATGTTGTCCAATGTCATTGTGAAATGTTACATCACTGATTAAATATATGGATGACTAAATATTACAATGAAGAGATGCAAAATTTGATGATATAACAAATTAATCCAAACATCATATTCAAATTCACTAATCAAAATATAAGATATATGTAAATTTTTTAACAAATAATGGAATTAAATAATAACAATAATTGCACTATCATAGGTCAATGTTTCTCGATGTATTTTAATTATTAATCTCATCGATGTGTTGGATATTACAATGCACTGGTGCGTATTATAAGAAATGTGCACCGATGCTTTTATGTAATCAATTAGCACGGGTTTCAATATTTATTTAATACCACAAAATTACATTAAAAATTTGTCCTTCGGTGCATTTAGCATATAAGAAGCATCGATGCTTTAGTATTATTAATAAGCATCGGTGAATTTGTGTTATTAATATGCATCGGTGCTTTTGTGTGATTGATAAGCATTGGCCCTTGTTTATTACTAAAAAGCATCGATTCTTTCTATTTTTAATGCACCGAAGGTTTTTTTCCAGGTAACGCACCGATGCATATTATTTTATACATCATCGGTGCATTCTTATTAATAACGCACCAGTGCATTCTAAGCAGAAATCCCCGGTGCTTAATTATTTTTAAGTCTCCTGGTGCATTTTACTGTTAAACCCCTGGTGCTTCTAAGAAAAATGCCTCGGTGCTTAAATATTTTACTCCCCCGGTGCTTGACTTTAGGTGTACAAAACCGATGTGGTACGTGTATGTACGCAATGGTGCTTGTACCTCATAAAAATGCACCGATTTGTAAACATCCACTAACACCTCCGGCCACCCATATTTTTTTAGTTATAATCAAGTTCTGTTATAGTATCCGCAAAAACATCCACTATAAAAAACATATGTTGTAGTTGAGGTTTTTTTTGTCAATTTTGTAACACTAGAAACCTCCACTAAAAGGTATTTTCCTTGTAGTGGAACCAACCCAAAGAAGAAGTATATTCAGAATTATGTGTAAGTCCTAGGGTAAGTGCTTCAAACTTGTGATTGATAGCGGTAGAATGAACAATTTGGTTTATGTTGAAATGGTAGAAAAGCTAAACTTAAAGAAAACACCACATCTTTCACCTTATAAGGTATCCTGGTTATAAAAGGACATCAAGTTTTGGTTAATGAACAATGCAAGGTAGAATTTCAAATTGGAGGTTATAAAGATGAGATTGTGTGTGATGTCTTGCCAATGGATGTTTCCCATATTCTGTTAGGAAGACCCTGGCAATTTGACAAGAATGCAATACATGATGGAAAGAAAAAACACTTATACCTTTGAGTAGAATGGCAAGATACAAACACTCATGCCATTGAAATATGAAAGAAACAATCAAGTGTTAATGATGGACAATAAGGAATTTATGGAAAAGGGAATCGAGGATAAGGTATGTGAACCAGTAAAGCAATTGTTTCCTACAAGGAAAGATTTCTTTGATGAAAATGAAGAACTATTAACTAATGAAATGTTCATAATGGAAGTTAAGAACCAACCAAGCATTTCTATGGTAGAGATGGTTATGAAGAAGGAAATTCAAATGAATGAGCAGCAGAACATTGTCTTAAAGGACAATGAAGAAGGGAAGTGTGAAGAGATTATTGAAAATGGAGAAATTACAGAGTTTTATGGACAGGGTACAATCAAAGAGAAGCATGACCAGAAGATTCACACAATGAATTCTTGGTTACCAACAATCTTAGCAAGTTTGTATTTATTGTTTGTTTGTGTGACAGATAAAAGGATCTACCCAGCTGAAGATGGAAGTGGCTCATTAAAAAATGTCTTGTGTGTAGGATAGATGGTGGAGATGGAATTTTTTAATAATGTAATACAAGTTCCTGTCGAAGGAGCACAATCATTGAGAGATCCTGTAAAGACAAGTCGCATGATGAGGCAAGAAGGTCCAGAACGGAAGATTGAAAACACACCATGTCAAGTTGTGATATGGAAAGACCAGCTGCAATTAATGCAATCATGTTGGAATGAATGGATAGAAGGGCTACTTAAGTAGGGAAATCACCCAAGAATAAAACTTGGGTATCTGTTGCATTGTTACAGAAAAACAACAGACAAAAGGAGACCTCATGGACAAGAGTCCGTGAACAATTTCAAGATTGGAAGTATGATGCAGGGGCATCATTTAAAGTCTTCTATTTTGTCTTATTGACTTCTAGAAAGTCCAATTTGTTTGATTGTGTAGTGCACTGTGTGGGTAATAAATGAACTTTGCTTCCAAGTGGAGCTCAAGATCATCCAGAGGATTGAGAGTTATCCAATATGTAACAACAAATGTATTTTAGGATTTTAGTTTAGAAAATAAGGATTGATTAGATATTTTGCTATTTTAAGTCGAATAGATCCTATTGTTTTGGATCTTAGTTTTAATGATTTGTAATAAAGACTCCAATTCAAGCTTGTGGGGGGGGGGGGGGGNGACTTGAAGAGACTTTACACAGTAATAAAATAAAGGAATATTTTGATGGTATCTTCTTTTTTTCGTCTTCTTCTTCTCGTGAAGTTGATTCATGTATCTACATGCTATAGATTATAGATTGTGTGTATGGTGACTGAATCAAATTGTGGATTCTTGAGAGATTTAGCATTAATATTTTTGTTCCAAGAGAATCACTATCTGATAGTCAATCTTATATTGTCTGGTAAATAGAAATGATCTAAATCCAACATTGTTAATATTGTTGGTTGAAAGCAGACTTTGTTTCCAATTCTTGGAACCATATTGTTGTCTTTACAACCACCGATTGATTCCAGATAAGAAGTGGATCTCAATCCATCGTTCCCAGTTGATCTGTAGGATCTTTTAATGACTATGGTTGAGTTTTTATTTTGCATGCATTAATTAACCATTTGAGAAACTTAGTGAAAGAATGAGGAAAGAAGAGGAATTATGACAGCCATATACACATATGCAGATCTGAAATGAAAATATAGACAACAAAATATAACACGCATATTGATAACGGAGTTCGGCACAACTTTGCCTACATCTCCGGGCCTTTGTCTCTGTGGGGGAGGCTTCTTTATTTCTGTTCAAAAGCTCAAAAATACATCGCTGCAATTCCAAATAGCTACAAGACTGATCTGGTCATGTTCGTCCAAATCTCTAGAACCCTGCAAAGAAAACAGAATGCAAAATGGACATCCGGAGCTCCCAGAAATGGCCCGACAACGTTTGCTCCTCAATAGCTTCCCTGCATAAAAATGGCTTTGGCTTGGCTTCCCTTCAGCATAAATATGCTCTGACTGCCTCTTCTTGGCCTCAAATAGGCCTGGTTTATATAGATTTGAAGTTGGTTTCTCATCGCCAACTTCCTCCCAAAATTTGGGCTCCAAAAATGCCCAATATCTCCCAAAAATGGAGAAAATCCATTAATATCAGGCATAATATTAATAAAAATCCAAAATCTTAACCAAAAACCCACTTTTGGTTTTAATATAGGCATTATCCCCCTTCATCGGTGTGCGCACCCTCTGGCATGGTCACATGGCATGATTTTGGGCCGAGCGCGAGCCCGAAGGCTAAGCGTTGGCCCCCCTGTCCTACGCTAACTCTTGGTTTTGTGGCGTTCGCATAGGGCCACGGGCCAACCGTTGTAACCCCCCTGCGCTCTATATGGTAACGGTCACGGGTCATATGGGACCGCCCGGAACCAAGGGCTGGACCTTTATCCGAATACACCCCTGCATCGGTTAAACTCCTCCGTCAAGCTCTGGTCGTGTGGTCGTGTTCGTTGGACCGTGGGTTGGGGCTAAGCCCCGACCCTTTTCCCCGCCATTTGAAACTACATTCAAATTTAAATATATATTGGGCCATATAGTTAACAAGACTCACCCATGGGCTGGGCGGTTAGCCCGGTCCTACCAGTCCATTGCCCGGTCGATAGGTCGGGGGTTCGACCCCGGTGCACTCCAACAAATTTTATATAAACTGACGAACCAATCACGGGGTGCCACGTGGCAGCCCACGACTGGGCCACGTGGCACCTAACTAACCAACCACAAACTTCCACGTGTCAGATGTCGATTGTTCCACGTGCCTGCCACCTGTAGGAAGCCGTACTTCCATGTCACCTTGCCACGTCAACTACTGACATCATCTGTGCCACATGTCACCCTTACAGTGGTGACACGTGTCACCTCTGGATTGGTCCAGCTGTCTGCCCGTACGTCCAAATCTGCCTGACACATGTTGCCTCCTGGAGCTTCCATGTGTCTCCTCCCAGGTTTTCCACGTCAGCTGTACGGACCATACAGTCTACACAATCAGCATGCCACGTGGACTATACGGACTGTACAGTCACCCCTTTTTTTACCTGTTTAGCTTTTCGGACAGAACGCGATATCTTGCTCATACGGAGCCTGTTTGATGAAGTAAATATACCGTCGGAATTAGGAAGACGAGACAGACACAATGGCGCTAGTTTCGTCGCATTCCGAGCACTTTCATTTTTGAGCATTTTTAAACCCTATCAGGCTTCTGGATCCGATTTTGGATCACTGGTTCACAGTGTATAAGATAACTTGTAGGCTAAGCTATAGGAACCGTTAGTTTCCTTGATAAACGGTGGAGATTGGCAGTCAAATGGGTCAATGCTTTTTTTTTTTTTGTCAATATACAACGCTACAGTAACCCTCAAATTGCTCAATGGAAGGATGGATTGACGGTTATAGTGACTTTGCATATATGTTGAACGGAAGTAGTTAGACATGAAATTAGTAGGCAAAAGTTAATTGATTTTATCAACCATTGGATAATGAATTCATATGTCATCGCTTTGGGAAAGGAGTTTATGGTGGATGATATGGTAAGACAAGTCATAATCCATATAAAATTTAAATTATAATTCCATTGAATATAAATGTTGATGTGCTTAATAATCAAGTTCATGAGATTATGTATGCCATAATGTATACACCTTAGAAAGGAATGTATGTAAGGATACATATGAAAATATGAGAGATAATGAGTGGAGATAGAATGAATGCTTAGAAATTATATTATATTACATTTGGAAAGCAGCACAAATATGTGTTTGTAGTGCATGAGACCCATTCAATGTGATGTTTTTGACTTGATCATAAATGATTCAAGTATGAATTGAAGTGAAATGTGAATGCACATTGAAATTAGTGGTGATAAGGAAGTGAAATTGATACCAGGTGGAATTGGTGCCATCACCAAGGAGGAAGAGGGGACTCATAAATTCTCATACTTCTCCTAGGTGTTATGAATTCGAATATCAGTCTCATTTGGTAGCTAATCTTTGTGTCTCTTTCTTGCATCAATTTTAGTTGTTACATGCTTAGTTTAGTTGTATTTCTTTGTTTTTCATTTCTTTTTTTCTACTTAGTTGAACCACTAATCAACTTACAAACTGTTGTGTTGTCTTGCTATCCTAACTAGATAGTTAAGGGACCTCTTTTTGCTCACCCAAGTGACAAAAAGAACCCAACAGACTAGCAACCATACTGGGGATTTTGGATCAAAATCCTCCCCAATTAGGCTATTAAGGATTTATTTCTTACTCATTTGTGTCTTCAAGGATTAAAACCAGCCTATTCTCACCTTTAGAGAGAAGGATTTCATCCCACATTGAGTGAAATTGTTCAAAAATTGTGTCCCGCCAACTTCTTTGTGTGTGTGCAAGTTTGGGGAAAACAGACGCACGGTCCACACAAATCCATGCTCTGTCATAACTATCCAAACACACACTTTGCACTTTGTATGCGACTGTTTCTAGTTTAGCCGCACACTGGTCTTATTTTTGCTAAATTGTAAGGCTTGAGCAGTTCACTTCCACCAAGTAGTTTAGATTTGATTTATGCACTATTGTAAAAACCATTAATAGCAAGATTGGAGATTCACTCTTGCATACATAGATTAAAACCACACATAGACATTTAGGGAGGATAAAAATAACCTTTGCATCTTTTACTTCCTTACTTGCCACATGGATGGCCTAAAGCTTAGCTTGTGAATTTCAATATCTACTTTTCTTTTACATCATCACACTAATCTAGGACTAGGAAGTTATTTAAGTAATCTTGGAGTATGTTCTTTCCTCACACCCTAGTGTGATCTTGAAAATCAGAAAATAGATTGCCTAAATAAGTCTTCATCTCCCTTAAATAAAATCAACCAATCTATAGGAGAGGCCAATACCTCTTAGCTTATTTTGAAACTTAAATCTAAGATTTGTAAGGGCCCACACATGCCCACATGTGCACAATCTTAGGATAGTTTCAAATTTCTAGAGTAACTCACTTAGGAAGTTTAAAGCATTGTAAGGGCCCATACATGCCCATATGTTCACAATCTAGGGATAGTTTTCAATCTTTCTTAGATTATAAAACATCCTAGGGAGATAAAAGATTCAAAGTAAGCATTTCCATATCCACCATGCTAGCTTAGGATTCTTTCGTTTGCAAGGGTCATTTAAACAAATTTAGTAAGTTATATAAACAAGAAAAGTAAAGGACCACACGATGTCCACCATGTTAAAATATTGAGTCTAACTTATTAAAAAACTTTTTCACCATCACCACTCCTTGCACATACTCTCACTCACTCAAAAAAACTTTTTTCTAGATAGTTGAAACTCTTTGTTGGGATTCACTTGTTTAGTAAAGAGCCTTTTGGCACACCATCATAAAAGAAAAGTTTGTCCATGACCCCAACTTCACAGCCTACTCTCATATTCTAAAAGCAAACATAATTAACCCATTTTCTAACCTCCATAGGAGGAACACAAATGAATTTGGTAGTCTAAATTACGATTTTGGGGATAGGAATCCAAATAACTCCCCATCATCATTTCTCACTTGAAACTTATAAAGTTGCGAATTAGGGTGCAAAATTCCTCCCACTCAAGCATTCTTATACCATAAGGCAGGGAGACACATGTGAAGGATCAAAGGCCAAGGTCTAGTTGTTTTGTGCATGCCTCCTTGGGTCACCCAACCCTTGGAAAGCATTCAGTCTGTGACCGATTTTTGAGGCCAAAAATATAAATGACGTGATTGATGGAGGTAGCTTAGTATCCCAATCTAGGATTTATCTACCCAAGGTGGCGGTTGTGGGTTGCAATCATACCTCAGTCATATTTTGAACGGTTGTTGGGAAATATCGCCATTGCTTTTGGGATATGCCCCCTTCACCCCTCATTATAATTGATTGTTCATCCCTTCACTAGATGCTCCTCAAGTGGGTCCTGGCCCCACTATCCAGTTCTTTTTTGGGGGTCCATTTTTATTGGAGAGAAAGTATGTTACATCAGATAGGACATGTGCACTTGTTGTTTGATTTTTATTCCCCTACGCAAAGTCACAAAATTCCCAAACTACCTTTCACATTGTTTTGATGTATGATTCTCACCACTTGATTACATACAGTTTATGAAGACAATATTTAAAGTAATTTGAAATCAATTTTTCCTATCATTCTTCACCACCATTTTCACACACCCACCTCTAGGCTAGAAACACAGGGGAACCATAGTATCCCCGTCGTTCTAGGTGCTTGAGAAACTTACCACCAATTTTGGGTGGTGTTCCTAATTTTGTTGAGACATAAACAATGCCACCACATACACCAGTTAGTGCTATGATACTAGGCTCAATATTGCTAGTGACCACTTTTCTTGGAACCAATATCCAAAGTAACTCACAAACAAAGCCTCCACCACAAGGAGGCGGAGCTCAAACTTTTTCACAAAGTAAAACCTCCCAAGGAACCACTTCCCCTCATACCATGGTAGGACCCACACCCGTCATGCCCTACTTGGCTTCACTCAACATCCTAGATCTAACCAAACTAGAAAATTATTCCATATTACACGAACCCACTTGGTCGAATATGCCCACAAAGATACCTTCCGACATTCCTAAGTTTGAAGGAAAAGTTGGAGAGGACCCAACCAACCATGTCATGTCCTTTCACTTGTGGCATTCTTCCAATAGCATAATGGAATATTCCATTCGTCTACGGTTATTTCAAATAACCCTCACTAGAACTACATCCAAATGGTACGTAGACAAGAAGTGTAGTTCCCACGTAACCTTCGAGTCTTTAGCCAAAGAATTCCTAACATTTTTTCAACTCCCTATTCTTCATGACACGGGTTTGGACATTCTTTCAGAATTCAAACAAACCACTTTTGTTCATATCTTTGACCATATCCATGAGTGGCATAGACGTCGAAGCATATGCAAACCACATACCACCCCACAACAAAGGCTAGATTGGTTCCTCTATTCACTCGTTCCTACCCTTGCCAAAGATGTGGCTACAACCCTCCCCCAAAATGAAGACGGAGCCATCACTAAGGAACAATAGTTTGACCTCATCTACTCCCAATCAAGGTACCTATACACTGTTCTTCTAGATTCTCCTCGTCATTTTCCCTTTGGTCAAGACAAACTTGGAACATTGCACATCCCTGATGGGTTGATTGGCTCCATGGATCATATTAAACCACATGCACAGTTAATACCCACATATGGAACCAATCCATACTTCCCACCGCATGGTGGAACTCCATATTACCCTCCCCCAACCATCCTCCACCATTCATGGCACCTCCTCCTCCTCCTATCATGGGTACACATCTACCCACGTCCCTCCTCCAACCAATACTCATCCCGCATCTGGTTCCCCCACCAACAACTTCATATACACCCAGTAATAATGGAGCCACCTCCACTTATTATAACCCATATGGACCCCCACAAGGTAATATATATTATCCTTTCATGGGTCCTCCCCAACCTATTGTACCCCAACACAGACAACACCAGGAAAGGGTCAACTTCATCCAACCTTCCCCTTTCCAGCAGGTTCAAGCCTTTGAATATTTGAATATGACCAACCCACCTCAACAACCCAATAATAACCAGAAGAAGGGAAATAATAGGAACCAAGGACAAGGTGGGAACCCACCACAAAAAAATCCCCAATCTAGGGGCAACCAACGCCAACCCAATCCAAACCCTCAGGGGGGTAATAACAATGGCCAACCATGCCAAGGGAGAAATAAAAATCTTTGAACCAACTACCCTTGTGCATTATGTGGTGAATATGGACACTACATTCACCATTTCCCCCAAATCACCGACTACAAACGTATGAAGGATGTCATGAATCCCCCGCAAGCACCCAACCCCCAAGGACCACCACATGGACCTACCAATTATATACCACCACTACCATTGGTGGTATTACAAAATCCTATCCCACACTAAGTAGTCATTAACACTCAACCAGAAGCAACCCAATGCCCACACCCACATGGGTACTTCCCTTCAGCTGACCAATCCCACTTAGGTAACACCACCGACTGCAGTATTCTCCTCACCACTGAAGAGGAAATACTCTTGCAAACTCGTAGTCTCCAATATGGTACACCCCCTGATCCATTACCCACCATCTCAAAATCTCCCCAGCCACCAACCAGACAACCTTTGATGATCCCTAATCCTAACATTGAATCCATCACATGCATGCCTTGCGCACCATTTTGCAAGAATGTGCATAATCCCCATGCATGGGTCACCCATATCTACAGTCTTATTGATGATATTGCTCAATCACCCACTGCCATCTCAGTCATGGAAGTCCTTCAAACATTCCCTTCCAAACAAAATGAATTACTCTCACAATTGGGGGCAGTAGATCCCATAGACACCCTTCTAATAACATTTGACTTAGACAAAGTAGACCCCTAACTCCCATCCTTAGTCGCATTCTAGATTCCTGTCAAAATTTGGAATATCACCATTCATTGTTGCATCATTGATGAAGGAGCATCTACTTTCATCGTGTTCAAAATAGTATGGCAACAACTTGGATCACCCGAGTTAATCTCCTCGTCCATCACCCTTCGAGCTTGTTGTTCCTGAGTTTATACTAAAGGCTAAAGTATAATGTCATGCATCAGGAAAAAAGGAAAGTTTAAAGTGTGCTATTTCTACCTCAGCTATGTGAGAAAAATTCCTTAAATTAAATTAATAATATAACAATACAAAGGTTGTCTTTCGCATCTGAGTCAAAATGAAAATATCGAATGTAATGAGAGAAAAACATAAAGATGTTAGACAAAGAAAGGCATCAATTATAGAAGAATCTCACTCTGTTACAGAAGAAGAAAATAGATAATATAATCTTTAATGAAGCATAAAATATCGCAATCTAATTCACTCACGGGTCTTGTATTTACTAACAATAAATATAGAGGAAAAATTGTTTGCTATTAGATAACTAAATGAAACATAACCACAGTAGATGTTGTACTAAATTGTGATTAGGCATTCATCAAAGAAATATACGAAAAGATGCAGAGATGTGGAAAGACAGAAGAACACATAACTCAAACTAAACAAAATGTGGAATCTTTGGCTTGCACTTGTATTAATTCTCTTATGAGGAGAGTTTTCCCTTTTACATCCGGAAAGAAGCAGTGTTTTTTCATTCTTTCGAATATGAATTTATAAAAAGATTCATAACCCTAAGTGGTTGTAATCCTCTCATTTCTAAAAAGTAACAGTTACAAAATGAGAAAGGTGGAACGCTTCATTTAGTTCTCCTCTGTCTCTTTCTCGTGCTGGCAGAGATGTTTTCCTTCCTTGTTTTCCAGCTCGGACACATATAGTCTCTAATCATGACTTGTACAGATGACATGTACAGGTTACCTCATTAGTTCTTTGGAGCACTGCCCTTTCCTCATTCAATACATTTGACACACCTGGTTACAAATTGTGTTATCAGTCTGGAGGGTTTTGTCACATCTTTTTCCTCAAAGATATACAGTTTCTTTTCCAATAGTGGCAATCTGTCCTCCATTTTTTTATCTTCTGCAGTCATTGATTGTAGCTGCAAATTAGGTTTCACCAACCATCTATTTACCTAAGTGATGTTGACCTATTTTGGTTGCGAGATTTCAAACTGGGCTTCTTCTAAGTTTGTTTTGATCTCAAGTTGATGTTTTGCTACATCAATTTGTCCCAATACTTCAGAAAGGTCATCTTTTCCGAGGCCCAAAGATTTTGTATTGAGTGAGTGGAAATCCTCTTCATAATCTTCTTTGATCTCCTTAGCCACTCTTTTGCTTTCAACTATGTTGGTTTCCCAGGTCTTCAATATTATGTCACCTCTGACTTGCTCTGAGACAGACAACCTGGCAACTACAAGCATTTCTTCTCTGGTCGATGATACAACCGCTTCTTGAAAAGTGACCCGAGTTGTAGTAGCCTCTCTTTCTATGGAACGAATATTATCCAATGATTCGTTCACCATCCGAAAATGATTTTGGATAATTTCCACCTTGCTCAAAAGGCTTTGTTGCACTGACTCGAGCTTATTACTTATCTCTGGGGCCTATGTTTGGAAAATAGTTATATCTATAACCATGTTCTCAGTCGACTTCACCTTGACCTACAATTTCTCCACCAATTTGCTTTATCGAATGGCTTGCTCTTTACTCGCTTGTTCATTCTTGTGCATCTCATCAAGACTAGACTTTAGTTGTTGAATCTCTTGTTTATCACCAGCTCTAGGCTACTTGAGCTCTTTGTTGAATTCATCTCTGACGTTATTCTCCACAGTTCATATCTGATTTTGTAATTGTCTTATCAATAAATTTATCTGTTTCAATTGCTCTGCCAGATTTTCAACCGACCACTGATTTGTCGTAGTGAAGGCACCTAATGAACCAACCTTTTCTCTAGCGAGCTCTGAATCCTCCAAGCCCTATCCATCAAATATCATCCTTTTCCTTTTGGTTAATACCCCTTCTTTCAGTTGTGATTCCCTTCTGACTATGGCCCTCCTTTTCGTCCTAAGGAAAAAGTTAGAAGGAGTTATCTCTTCAAGCGGGATCGGGGTAAGATCGCTTGCAAACAGAATTTTGGAACCAGGAGTTCAAGCACTTGACTATTGAGGGGTTAGTGTTGAAATAAGACTGCCTATCTCTGTGAACTGCTTTCCTTCTACTGTTTGTGAGGTATTAGCCGAAGTGACTGGCGATAAAGGAGGTACTATTTGTTTCCATTTTAGAAGTGTCTCAGATTGAACCTTTGTCTGCGGCCCTAGATATCCTGCCAGCGAAGTTTCTAATTTTTTTGTAGACACTTCGAGACTTTTTGGGAATTCCTCAGTAGTTTATTTATCAGAAGACTCGGGTTCAAAACTTGGAGGTATGGATCCCTACTCCGGAGGAGTGGTTATCAATTTTACCTGTAGTATCTTGGGAAAACTATTTTGTTTATGCCTTTGGAAAGTGAAGAAACTGCATTGTTGATCAGGGGATAACGTTTGAACTCTGTCTTGTACATCCTCATATGATCTGATTCCCCTGAATATATTGTCATGTGGGGAGTCTTCAGGCACATATATTTTCATATTTCATTGAGCTAAGTGATTTTCCACGATCTTGTATGGATCGTGTCTTTTAAATTCAATGTCAACCAATTTGACATCTTCTAAAGCTACAGCCTCTACTTTGGAATGGCCAAAATCCAACAAGGAAAACCTACCAACCTATAGAGTTAAGGTTAGCCAAACTTTCTTCTGAGCAACTTTTAACTCTTTGTAAATACCTCCCGTTACCGTCTGGTAAGCCACTTCTCTACATACCAGTCTGTCGAGCAGAAACTTTGGGAGAGCATGAGGGGAAACTGAGCATCTGAAAACCCTGATATATGAGAAATTTTCTTCAATGAACCAATCTGCAACCATTTTAAGGTTTCCCATAATTTGATTTGAAATTCGAGGAGGTAGATGAACATATAATGTTTGATGAATGAGAATCACTACATTATGACATATCTCATAAAAGGAATCTTTGGCATTTTCTTCCCATAGTTTGGAATGATAAAGGTGGATAGGTTCTGCCATGGTTGGGTTCTATCTCCAATTCATCAAGGGGAATGGGGTCATGAAATAGATGACATCCATGACATACACAGACATATAAAAATAGGTTGGTTTACCTTTTGGCTTCGCCATTTGATACTCAGAAATTTCCTTGGCTAGGTTATCGGACAACATCTTAGCCCAGTTGAAAGCGTAACCCTCGGCTGCCTCATGCATGATTGATACCCATTTCCACTGGGAAATGAGTAGGACTTTTCTTTCCGAATATTCTACATAGCATCATGGCTACATAGATCATATACTCATTTAATGACGTAGTGGAATAAACCCCATGAGAGTCAGCTCTGAATTTCGCTGGATATCTCCACTAAGATGTAACTATGTCTGGGTAGCTTCGGTCAAATTGCACACATTATTTTTGTTCAAAATCCATCATGAATGCAGCATTATATATATATATATATATATATATATTGGATCACGGGATAGTTTGTACATTACTTGGAGGTGTTCCGACCTGAAAGAGCCAACAACGACCTTCTGATGATTTATGATGCTCCTGGTCTGCACATCGATGTTTTCCAGATCCCAGCTTATCATTCCATTATATGGCATGAGCTTCGGCCACGTAGCTATTTTATGAAGCTTGGACTCTGCTATAACTTTGATTTTAGTTCCGAGAGTGTCGTTCATTTCCTCTCCAAAATCGTCTAGGCAATTTATAACTTCACACTCCAAGATTTTGAAAATCTACATCCAGGATCTAATTGAATCTACAACATGTGGCGTAGTATCAGACATGGCATCTGATTTCGGATTCGAACCTTCACCAACCTCATCATTCTTCTTCAACATTTTCTGGGGTGCCATGATACCAAAAATATAACGCGAATACCTGTTACAAGGGAGAATGCATAAGTTGTTCTTAGATAAAACTTATTGCTTTGTTGAAGCTGAAAATGAAATTCAAAATAGAGTACTTTTAGTTATGCCCAGCTTGCATTAATTCGAACCTGCTTTTACGGATGATGAATTTATTTTCTTTAATGAGGAAAGTACATCTAGTGTTATGCATTATACACTTGAAATCATTCCCATTGATCCATAATAAATGTTACCAAATATTAGTGATTCGCTATCGAGAGTTTTGTATGGAACACAATTCAAATATCCCGAAACAAAAATGTGTGAAATATTAATTTACGTTGTTAATTCTGTTTTAAGAGGTTTAATTAATCATGTTTAACACTCAACGCTTTTGGGAACTTGGGTTTCGAGATTGATGTGATGAATGGTGAACCCCCGATTCCCAAAACGAAAGGTTAATTAACTTTGACTTAGTTTGATTTAATTAATCGGGAACTACTCTTTCGACATATTATCGTTTCATAGGTTTACAAGTGTATCTTTTGTTATACCTCCGACAGGTCATTATCTACAATGACGTGTCAAGGATGATTCATCTTTAGAGGTGCCACGTGTAAATTTGAATCATTCGAAAAAAATTAAAATGGACGTCTTAGGGTATCGGAATTTTGAGAGCTAAGACATCATGAAATATCCGAAATGCGAAACTTTGAAACAACTTTCTGTGATTTGACTCATTAATCATTTGGCGGCTCCAAGAATATGAAATATTTTAGATCGTTCGATCATGCAGAAAACTTTATCAATGGTGAGACTCGAGTGTTTTTCACTTTTATTTAAATGAGAATGAAATTTATTAAAGTCTAAATATCAAAAAAACATGTGTTCCAACATAAGCTCCATCTAGGGATCTCGTCTCCCTGTGGGACGAGAAGAACAGTAGACCAAGTGTCTTTATTGGGTAAATGGAGTCATTATTGCATTTATGTGAAACACATTCTGAGAGAGGGCACATAGAAGGACCTAGGATTTCATCCTTATCTCAAAAAACTTTCAAAACTCAATCATTCACTGATCTCGAGTTTAGGCTTATAAATGGCTTCATTTTCTTAAAACTGACTTAAGATTTGCTTAATATAATCAAAACAACCTTAATTGTTCTACCAAGCTCTGTTTGATTTTTTTCGCATCAAGGTAAAGTAATTTCAATGTTTTTAGTCAGGGATTCCCGTGTTAGCTTAGAATGTAGATCTAGTCGAAAAGAAAACTAGTTACCAGAGTACATTATAATTCATGTATAACAGCCTTGCAGATATCGTAAACATTGTTTCACTACCAACGAGCGTATTCAATACCCCGATGAAGTTATCTAATTTCCCATATTGAATTTCCTTTCACCACTTTCGTTAGTAATTTTTCATTTAAATGTTGAGATGAGGGCAATCATTTAATGAATTTCCTTCCATCATCTCTTTATAGACTAGATGGGGGCAATCATTTTATGAATTTCTTTTCACCATCTGTCTTATATTTTTTAAACATGAAGTGGGGGAAATCAATTTGTATATAATATACCAGGGATGATATATGTTTATAATTTAGCAACAGAGGTCTGTCAACTCACTTTGATTACTCTGGACTAATCATCCTCTAACCTTCAAAATATCTTCGCCTCTAGGGAATTTTTTTACAGGTAGTTTTTCTTATTTTCCAGGGATTTTCCTTGAGCAAAACCAATTAGTTTAAACCTGTTAGAAAAATCTAAGATAGCTATAATTAGCCTAGACATACTTTTTATTCAGTTAAATTAGAGGAATCATAAGAATTTTTTACCCATTCTCGTTTTTGCAGATTTGTTTATGAGTTTTCAAAGTTAAGGTGAAGCTTTTGTTCTTCTATGAAAACCATGGAAAAACATTTAGAATCGTAGGGAAATAACACTTTGAGGATGAATAGGATATAACAAGAAAAGGATTCAAAAATTTTGATGGGAACAAATTCATTTCTACACAAGTTCGTTCATTGATTTTCAAGATTTTCCTTAAGGTGTATTTACTGTTCATTTTCTTATAATAAAATTTATTTCATTTTTAATTTTATTTAATTTTATTTAATTTTATTTTTAATTTTAAAATTTATCCAGAGAAAACTTTTGAGGTTTGAACTGTCAGTTTATATTCCTCTAGTTATAGACCAGATGACAACATCTACATGGATGAGACTTCTTTCATATTTGACTAGGATTTCTTGGAAATTTAACTTGAGCTAACGGGGTAGAAGCTCATACCTTGGGTTTTCTTTGTATTGTGAATCAAGTAAATTATTCATTTGTCACATGTTTCGAGAGAAAACCAATGTCCAGAAATGTAAGTGGTGATTTATGATTCATCTCATCTCTCGGCTATCAGCAGATATCCTGCACAAAAATAAACACGAGACCTGTCAGACACTTCTACAGACAAGAACTCTATACGTTGCCTATTTTTTTATAATTTTTTGTTTTTTATGAAATCAACCAACTTGGTATATTTACAACGAAAGTAAAATTTACCACAAAAATGAAAAATTGCAAACAAAAAGTATGAAAAGAAAACTGGTATATACAATGAGAGTTTGGAATGAGATTATTGCATAAAATGCTTCAGGTAATGCCCGTTGATGGGGGCATTAAGGATCTTCCCGTCAAGATTTTTCAACAAAAATGAATTCTTTCCTTTTGAAGCTGTGACCTTGAAGGGTCCACACCAGATATGATCAAATTTATCATGCTTTCCAGTGTCTTCTTTCCTCGCATCCCATTTCAGAACTAGGTCACCAGGAAGAAACTCTATCTTTAGCTTTTTGATCAAACAGGGCTTTCATTTTGTCTTGGTATTTCTGGAGTCTCTCATCCACTTCAACCCTATTTTGTTGGACTTCTATTAGTTGATTTATTTTTCTGGTGACGTCATTTGGCTCCTCCTTCGCATCCTGCCAAAGCTTCATTACGGGCAGAGAAAGATTTATAGGGAGTACCACATATGTGTTGTATATGATTTTAAAGGGAGACCTCCCGATCGATTTCTTAGTGCCAATTCTATTAGCCCACAAAGCATATTTCAAATGAACATGTCATGATTTCTTGTTGTCGGTTAACACTCTCTTGATAATGGTGATCAGACTCTTATTTGACAATTTGGCAAGCCCATTTCCCTGAGGATAATAAGCTGTGGAATGTCCCAAGAAAATATTATACTTTTGACAGAAGCTAACCATCGCCACATATTTAAAAGCTTGAGCGTTGTCAGTAACTATTTTACGGGGCAACCAAATCTAGATAAAATGTTTTCCTCTAAGAAGTTGATCGCTACTGCGTTCGTAGCATTCCGTGTCAGGATGGCCTCTACCCACTTTGTAAAATAGTCAGTGGTTGTTAAGATCCATTTGTGATGTGCTCTTGAATGTGGATGGATTTTGTCGATAAAAATCTAGACCCCATTGTTGAAAATGAGTTTTTGTTTTAACCAGAACTAGAGGTAATGCGGGAAGCTTCTATTTGCCTGAGAATAATTGACAGGGATTACAGGCTCTGAATTTGGTATTCACATAAGTGAACAGTTTCAGCCAATAGTATCCTGGTCTCAGGATTTTACAAGCCGTGGCCCTCCACGCGTGATGTCCTCCACACACTCCTTTATGAAACTCGTCTATGACTTCCTCTGTTTCAGATTTGATTAGACAACTTAGTAAAAAGATGAGGTGATCCTTCCAATATAATTTGCTATCGATAATGCAATATTTCACTGCGTGCAATTTCAACATTCTAGCTTCGGAAGGAGTCATATCACCTGGGCACTGCAGAGTTAGAAGGTAAGAAACTATATCTTTGTACCAAGTTGAAGAAGAGAACTTCTCCAGGATTTGAGTTGTAGGTATTTGATCGTCGAATTCTTCTATATTGATCTAGAATTTCTTCATAGGCTTGCAGATGGTTTATTCCAAGCACTCTAAAATTAGATTCGGCTAGTAGCTTAGCCAAACCCTGTCCTTTGACGAGCTTTGTTGGTTTTACCTCTAGATCAAATTATTGGATTTTAGCAAGCACTCGACCCCTCCTTCTATCACTATCAGTCTGAACCAATATATCTTTAACGGAACTGGTGGGTACATATGCAATTATTTTATAATGTAGTACATAATTCCTAAAAGCCTTTAGGGCCTTCACCATCACATATGCATGTTTTTCCAGTATATCTTACCTCAACTCTGTGTCTCTAAGGATTTTACTAAATAATGTTATTGGTTGTTAGAACCCTTCTTCATTCTTTTGTAGGAGTACTGCCGTAATTGTGTGTTCGGATGTGAATGAGAAAATTAAGAATTATTTCAGATAATCTGGGCTCGCCAACACCGGTGCTTCACCTATAACCTTCTTGATGCATTCAAAAGATTCTTTGGCTTCATTTGTCCATTTGACTTCGCTGTCCTTTTTTAGCATATCTATAATCAATTTAACGATCTCAACAAAGTTCGGGATGAATCTTCTTAAAAAATTATTTTTCCTAAAAATGATTGAATCCCCTTTCTATTTCTAGGAATATTGATAGTATCTATAGATTCAACCCTTTTCGAGTCAATTTTGATTCCATCTCGAGATACTATATGGACCAAGAGCTTACCTTCCTGCATAGCAAAGTGAGATTTCTTGGGGTTCAGAGACAAACCAAATTTTTTACATTTCTCAAACGTCTGTTTGAGGTGTATCAGGTGCTCTGCATCAGATTTAGAAAACACGGTTATATCATCAAAATAAATGACAATGAACTTATCACTTTTGCCGACAAAGGCGATGTCCATAGATTGTCGAAAGGTGGCTCTTGCGTTCATTAAACCGAAAGGCATTTTATCATACATAAAGGTACCCCATGGAGTGGTGAACATGGTATTTTCTTTATCGTCCTCATGGACTGCGATTTGATTATAGTCCAAAAATCCATCAATCATGGATATTCTATTTGCCTCAACAAATTTTTCTAATACATGATCCATTTTGGGTAATGGATAATTATCTTTGAGGGATGACTTGTTTAAATTTCTGAAATCTACACACAGTCTAATTTCCCCATTTTTCTTTCTTACAGGGACCAGATTGGCTACCCACTCGGAGTATCTAACTGGAATAACGATTTTAGCATTTAGGAGCTTCTTTACTTCCTTTTATATCAAAGGCAGTAGTATGGGATTTATCTGTCGAATCTTCTGTTTGAACGGTTTAACATCCAGTTTTAGGGGGATTTTGTGCTCGATTACAATGGTATCATAAGTTCTTAATTCATCATAGGACCGGGCGAAAACATCTTTGTACTGCTTGATTAAGTTGGCATATTTGTTTTTTATCTCAGGGGGAAGGTATTTAGATATTTTTACCAACCTATGAGTTTCCTTAGTGCCTATGTTATAGTCTTCAACCTCCTCAGGTTGAGGCTATAAAGTAGACTTCAAGGGAATATCATCATGATCGAATAAACTTTCCAAAGGAATCATAACTTTATGAATCTGATTGTTTTTCAGTACTAACATGTGATGATTTGCATTCTTATCACGGAACTCCTAAGGATCTTCATCTCCTTGCATTATCCAAGTAGGGTCATTTTGAATTTCTTGATCAATATGTGTTTCAGAAAATTTGTCCACCATTTCTAGGAATAGTCTTATTTGTTCATCATCTTCGAAGACCTGTCAGTGTTGTATATTGTTTGGTATTGAGAGAATGTGCCTCATTTCTATGTGATATTTTAGTTTGAAAGCAATGGGAGGCACAAACATTGTTGTTTCCTTAGCTAAGGAATCTGCTTGTTGATTTTCTATTCTGGGAATGTGATGAATATTAAATAATGATAAAAAAAAATGTCAATCAAATCCTAGACACAATTTCTATAACACCTTAACCTCGGGTGTTTGGCCTGATACTATTTCTTTATCTATTTTATAATTAATTATGCATCACCATAAATGACCATGTTTTCAATATTCAACTTTCTGGCAGCCTCTAATCCTAAAACCAAGGCTTCGTATTCACATACATTATTTGTGTAATCGATATCCCACTGTAATCTGTAAGAAAAAGGGATAATAAACTCATATCTGGGTGCGACAAACACCACTCCATCTCTTTTTCCTTCACAAGATGAAGCACCATTGAAATATATTTTCCACGTCAGCCAGCCAGCCACGTCAGTCGATTCAAATCGCGCGTTCAAGAGAGGTCCAGCCTCATTTCGATTTGAATTTGAATGTAATTAAATGTTTTAGGTTGTTGAGCCATGAGGCCATGCTTTGAACAGGCGTAGAAGTAGGTAGGCCTTTAATGCTTGAAGGTTGAGATCTAGATCCGCTCTGCAAACTAGATAGCCCATTCAATTCTATTGAATAGGGTAGGTGAGGTTGGAGGGAAACGCTCTAAGAGCCCCCTCATGTAAAATATCTTTGAGTTGTATCTCATTTTTGTGTCAGAGAGTATGAAAAAGAGAGAGTATGCGAGGATAGAGGAGAAGAATAACATTCAGCTATTGCGAGAGAGAGAGAGAGAGCAGAGAGTTGTATTTGAAAACACCCATGTACAGAGGTCTTGAATTAATACATGAAGCTTTGATTCAAACTTATGGTTTTGTGATATTCTCTGAGTATGCATATGGAATGCTATCCTTATAGCTATTTTACTCTTTCTGTTATGCATTTTTTGTTACGCTATGTATGAATGATTCCTTGTTGAATGTTTGAAATATGAGAGAGAGAGTAAGGAATGAGTTTCAATTGTTTCTCAACCTGAGTAAGTAAAATTCCTGCAAGGAGCGCAGTGGAGTTTGTTCGCAAGGAGTGCATTGACAAGGGTTCAGGGTCTTTATCTCTGCAAGCTCAGGAGGGATAACATTGTTTTCATTCTCGCGGAAGTGCAAGTTAAGCACAAGAGCCATGCAAGGTGTGCGTAGGCCGAGTAGAGTCTCGAAGCTTACAACCTGAGGAAATTGTTGAAAGACTGTTATTGCAAGGAGTGCACAGAGTCGAAGAGGTTCAAATATTAAAATGTATTTGAAGGAGAGCCACAAGGAGTGCACATAGAATTTATCCCTAGAGTACTTAAGGATTTTCAAGCAAGCTAAGGAGGGATAGAGTCTTCGAAGTTATCGAAGAAAGGCTCAAGAGGGATAGTGCCTTGAAGTGTTGGAAGGAGGCGTAGCAAAGTTGTTTTGCGGGTGGAAAAGTTCTGTGAAAGAATACCTTGTTCATTTCATAGGAGTTGACAAAGAGGAATTGGATGGTCGGAATTCTCCATGGAGAATTCGTGAAGTTCCAAGAGCCGTCAGATTTTGCAGAGGAGCAGGGAAGTTATGGTAAGTATTCTTCAAGTGCAAGATCAAGAGGAATCAGACCGTAGGATCCAAGTCGACAAGGGTCGTTGGATCACTCATGAATTCTCACTTTGGGTATTCGTGAGTTAAAGGACCAATAACCTTGCATTAAGATTCGAGAAATCACGAAGTGCGAAGTCCCGATAGAGAGAGAAGTTTCGTTGTGGGGCCAGCATTAATAATGAGTCAGAATTCAACATTTCGACGTTTCGAAGGATAGGAGATCGAGAATTTTGTCCCAAGATTCCTGAAAATCGCGAGACGCGATATAAGTATGGGGTAAGGATGTCGTCAACCATTTCAGCGAATATGAATTTCAGGTTTTCGTAGTTGGAGAGTCAAGACACTCGAAAGGAAAATTTGCGAAGTCGTGAGATCCGAAGTCCCAAAAACCCCGAAGTCGCGAGTTACGATAAGGAGTATCGAGGAGTTCGAGATCTCAACACTTCGGGTGTTGGGTTACAAAGGAAGCAGAATTTTGGGAAGCGAAGTTGCGAAGTGTTGAAGTTGGGCACGAGGGACACATGGTAGGACCACAAGGTGGGGCCTGCATGGTTGACAGGCAGACACGTGCCGCAGGAGGAAAGGAGTCAACACTCTGTTGACATCTTGCGTCTCGGGGATTCACGAGATAAGAGCACGGGAGCTCGACGTTGAAACTCACGAAGCGGCGAGTAGTGAGAGGTGCTGGAATTAAGCCTAGCCGACGGTCACACGTGAAGGGTGTTGACAGAGAAGGAGCTATATCAATTTCACGATTTTGGTTATCGTGAGATTGGGAAGAAAGAGTCGGGAGCTTCGACTCATGAACTCGCGAGATCACAAGATTTCGACAAGAGACTTTGGGTTAGGCCCTTGGTCATAGTGTTGTGGTTGCTTCAGGAAAAGTGGAGCTCACGCCTAGTGCTATTCGCACAAGGGAGCTTCCGAAAAGGACATGTGGGTTGATTGAATTGAGATTCCAACAAGGAATCGAAAGAGTCGCTTTGGCTCGTGAAGTGAATGAATGATCCTTAAGACCGGGAGGTTGCACAGAGACTCTGTTGAGGCAGAGGTGGTGTCTGCGACATCAAGTGGTATCAGAGCTTGACTCTGTTTGTATATTGCAGACAGAAGGACCAGGAAGGAGACAGAGTGTTGGAGACTCTGTGAATGATTTCTTGCAGGTGAGAAGTAGGTTTGCGAGGAGAGCAGACAGGGATAGCGATATGGATACTGAAGGCCAAATATACGTTGGGAAGAAAATCCCAGAGATGATGAGCACAACTAAAAGGAATGAAGAGCTTGCCGACATCAGGGCAAGGATGGAAGAACTTGAATTGTGGATGCAGCAGAATGCAAGGTCAATATGGGTATACGAATGGCCCATGAAGACAAAGGTGAAATGTCCAGTCAAGCAGCTGTTGTTCGTAAGAAAGTGTAAACTGTTAAGAGGGTGGTTGAGGCATGCTAAAAACCTCAACAAACCAGAAGAAAGGGTTCATATATCTGAACCGGAGAGTGGGAGAAATCTCAGTGAGGCTGAGAATGAAATGGGATTGGCTGAAGATATCGAGAACTGCTAGGAGGGCAGAGAAGAAATTCCCAATTGCCAGGTGGGCAAAGAGTTGAGATCGCTACGGGATCTCATAGACTGTCATGAGGACATCCAGGGAATTTCGCATTTCCAGGTGGGCAATGGATCGAGATCGTTGCGGGATATCATAGACTGCCAGGAGGGTAGCCGAGAGTTTCCAATTTTCCAGGTGGGCAAGGGAACAAAGATGGGATCAGTTGATTCCATAGACAGCCGGGAGGGCAGCAGGGAAATCCCATATTTCCAGGTGGGTAGGGATAAGCAGATGAAACTATCTGAGGATCTCATAAACTCAGAGGTAAGTTTGGATTAGTAGATGCAGCTGACAGAAGAGGAGGATTTGAGGAGCCTTCTAATGGTTGGGGGCATTCATATATTCCTACCATTTGTCGCAGAGGAGGTAAAAGTCTGCATTGCGGATGTTGAGGCAACAAGAGAAGAAGCAGGACAGCCAGCTGAGACTGTCAGGAAAGAATTGGAGCAGACTTTGGAAGCTGCCCAAGAAGAAGGAGAGAATGACCATTCTAAGGAGTGGCTCAATACTTTCGGCTAGGAAGATGAGGAAGCTGCAGCACTCAAGCTAGCAGCAAAAGAAGTCGAAGAGCAGGCATCCATATTGATCACTCCATGGGATATTGAGCTAGAGATGCTAGAGGATTGGCTGAACAATCCAGAGCCAGCAGGTGACTTCCATGAGAAAGTATTGGCAGAGGAGCATTCTGAGGAATCGCTCAGACATTTCAGCCAGGGAGCTGAAAAGGTGATGAAGACTGTAGATCTGAACTTTGTAGAAGGATGGAAAGTTAAGGCCACAGAAAGAGATGAGGAAGATGGCATGGGAGATCATGGTGATCTGCTCAATTGCAGAAAAATTTTGCAGCTGAGGAGAATGCAAAAGCAGAGCCAGCTACTGGAGCAGCTGGATGAAGTGATCAAGAAGATCAAGGAGATGGTGATTAGGTCAGCAGAGACTGCCAGCGAGGAGAAGTTGAGCAGAGAAGCAAAAGAAGAAGTAGCAACAACAATGCAATGGAGCGAGGAGACAGCTCCAGAAGATGATTTGGGATCCAGGAGGATTTCCACTGCTGAGAGTGGAAGCTCATGAGCAGGAGCTCATGAATTTTTTAGCTGAGGAGTATGATGTAGGAGCATCTCTCCACGCCATCTAGCCAGTCAGTTAGCCACGTCATTCGATTGAAATCACGCATTCAAGAGATGCGCAACCTCATTTCGATTTGAATTTGAATGTAATTAAATTTTTTAGGTTGTTGAGATGTGAGGCCGTGCTTTGCATAGGCGTAGAAGTAGGTAGGCCTTTAATTCTTGAAGGCTGAGATCTAGATCCGATCTGTGGACTAGACAGCCCATTCAATGCTATCGAATAGGATATGTGAGTTCCAAAGGAAGCGCTCTAAGAGCCCCCTCATGTAAAATATCTTTGAGTTGTATCTCATTTTTGTGTAAGAGAGTATGCACAAGAGAGAGTCTGCGAGGATAGAGGAGAAGAATAACATTCAACTATTGTGAGAGAGAGAGAGCAGAGATTTGTATTTGAAAACACCCATGTACAGAGGTCCTGAATTAATACATGAAGCTTTGATTCAGACTTATGGTTTTGTTATATTCTCTAAGTATGCATATGGAATGTTATGCTTATAGCTATTTTACTCTTTATTTTATGCATTTGTTGTTACACTATGTATGAATGATTCCTTGTTGAATGTTTGAAATATGAGAGAGAGAGTAAGGAATGAGTTTCAATTGTTTCTCAACCTGAGTGAGTAAAATTCCTGCAAGGAGTGCAGTGGAGTTTATCCGCAAGGAGTGCGTTGACAAGGGTTCAGGGTCTTTATCTCTGCAAGCTCAGGAGGGATAACATTGTTCTCATTCTCGCGGAAGTGCAAGTTAAGCATAGGAGCCATGCAAGGTGTGCATAGGTCGAGTAGAGTCTCAAATCTTACAACCTGAGGAAATTATTGAAAGACTGTTGTTGCAAGGAGTGAACAGAGTCGAAGAGGTTCAAATATTAAAGCGTATTTGAAGAAGTACCGCAAGGAGTGCTCGCAGGAGTTATCCCCAGAGTAATTGAGGATTTTCAAGCAAGCTAAGGAGGGATAGAGTCTTTGAAGTCATCGAAGAAAGGATCAAGAGGGATAGTGCCTTGAAGTGTTGGAAGGAGGCGTAGAAAAGTTGTTTTGTGGGTAGACAAGTTCCGTGAAGGAATACCTTGTTCATTTCATAGAATTTGTCAAAGAGGAATTGGACGATCGAAATTCTCTGTGGAGAATTCGCGAAGTTCCAAGAGCCGTCAGATTTTGCAGAGGGGAAAGGAAGTTACGATAAGTATTCTTCAAGTGCAAGCTCGGGAGGAATTGGACCATAGGATCTAAGTCGACAAGAGTCGTTGGATCACTCTTGAATTCTCACTTCGGGGATTCGCGAGTTGAAGGACCAAAAACCTTGCATCAAGATTCGTGAAATCGCGAAGTGAGAAGTCCCGACAGAGAGAGAACTTTTGTTGTGGGGCCAGCATTAATAATGAGTCAGAATTCAGTATTTCGACGTTTCAGAGGATAGGAGGTCGAGACTTGTGTCCCGAGATTCCCGAAAATCGTGAGACACGATATAAGTACGGGGTAAGGGTGCTGTCAACCATTTTGGCGAATTGGAATTTTGGGTTTTTGTAGTTGGAGAGTCGAGACACTCGAAAGAAAAGTCACGAATTCATGAGATCCGAAGTCCCAAAAACCCTGAAGTCATGAGTTGCGATAAGGAGTATCGAGGAGTTCGGGATATCAGCACTTTGGGTGTTGGGATACAAAGGAAGAAGTGTTTTGGGAAGCGAAGTTGCGAAGTGTTAAATTTGGGCATGAGGTACATGTGGCAGGACCACAAGGTGGGGCCCACGTGGTTAACAAGTAGACACGCGCCGCAGGAGGAAAGGAGTCAACACTCCATTGAATTCTTGTGTCTCAGGGATTAGTGACATAAGAGAATAGGAGCTCGACGCTGAAACTCACGAAGTGACGAGTAGCGAGAGGTGATAGCATTAAGCCTAGCCAGTGGTCACACGCGGAGGGCGCTAACAGAGAAGGAGCTATACAATTTCACGATTTCGGTTATCGTGAGATTAGGAAGGAAGAGTCGGGAGCTTCGACTCACGAACTCGCGAGATCACGATATTTCGACGAGAGACATTGGGTTAGGCCATTGGTCATAGCATTGTGGTCACTTGGGGAAAAGCGGAGCTCATGCCTAGTGTTGTTCGCACAGGGGAGCTTCCGAAAAGGACCTGTGGATCGATTGAATTGAGATTCCAGTAAAGAATCGAAAGGGTCACTTCGGATCATGAAGTGAATGAACGATCCTTAATACTGGGAGGTCGCGCAGAGACTATGTCGAGGCAGAGGTTGTGTTTGCGACATCAAGTGGTATCAGAGATTGACTCTGTTTGTATATTGCAGACAGAAGGAGAAGGAAGGAGACAAAGTGTTGGAGACTTTGTGAATGATTGCTTGTAGGTGAGCAGCAGGTTTTCCAAGAGAGTAGACAGGGACAGCGATATGGTTACTAAAGGCTGAAGATACACTGGGAAGAAAATCCCAGAGCTGATGAGCACAACTGAAAGGGATGAAGAGCTTGTCGACATTAGGGAAAGGATGGAAGAACTTGAATTGCAGATGTAGAAGAACGCAAGGTCAAGATGGGTATACGAATGGCCCATGAAGACAAAGGTGAAATGGCCAGTCAAGCAATTGATGGTCATAAGACAGTGTAAACTGTTAAGAGGGTGGTTGAGGCATGCTAAAAACCTCAACAGACCAGAAGAAAGGGTTCAGATATGTGAACCAGAGACTGGGAGAAATCTCAGTGAGGCTGAGGATGAAATGGGATCGACTGAAGATCTCGATAACTGCTAGGAGGGCAGAGAAGAAATTCTCAATTGCCAGGTGGGAAAAGAGTTGATATTGTTGCAGGATCTCACAGACTGTCATGAGGATAGCCAGGGAATTTCACATTGCCAGGTGGGCAATGGATCGAGATCGCTGCGGGATCTCATAGACTTCCAGGAGGGTAGTCGAGAGTTTCCAATTTTCCAGGTGGGAAGGGAACAAAGATGAGATCAGGTGATTCCATAGACTACCAGGAGGGAAGCAAGGAAATCCCATATTTCTAGGTGGGCAAGGATAAGAAGATGAAACTATCTAAGGATCTCATAAACTCAGAGGTAAGTTTGGATCAACAGATGCAGCTGACAGAAGAGGAGGATCTGAGGAGACTTCTAATGGTTGGGGGAATTCAGATATTCCTACCATTTTCCACAGAGGAGGCAGAAGTCTATGTTGCGGATGTTGAGGCAGCAATAGCAGAAGCAGGATAGCCAACTGATATTGTCAGGGAAGCATTGGAGTAGACTTTGGAAGTTTCCCAAGAAGAAGGAGAGAATGAGCATTCTGAGGAGTGGCTCAATACTTTTGGCCAGGAAGCTGAGGAAGCTGCAACACTGAAGCTAGCAGCAGAAGAAGCCAAAGTGCAATCAGGCATATTGATCACTCCATGGGAGATGGAGCTAGAGATGCTAGAGGATTGGTTGAACAATCCAGAGCCAGCAAGTGACTGCCATGAGAAAGTATTTCCAGAGGAGCATTATGAGGAATCGCTCAGACATTTCAGCCAGGGAGATGAAAAGGTGATGAAGACTACAGAGCTGAACTTTGCAGTAGGATGGAAAGTTAAGGCCACAGAAAGAGATGAGGAAGATGGCATGGGAGATCATGGTGATCTGCCCAATTGTAGAAAAATTTTGTAGCTGAGGAGACTGCAAAAGCAGAGCCAGCCACTGGAGTAGCTAGACGAAGTGATCGAGAAGATCAGGGAGCTGATGATCAGGTCAGCAGAGATTTCCAGCGAGGAGAAGCTGAGCAGAGAAGCAGAAGAAGAAGAAGCAACAACAGCGCAACAGTAGAAGTAGCAAGGAAATGGAGCGAGGAGACATCTCCAAAAGATGATTTGGGATCCAAGAGGATTTCCACTGCTGAGTGTGGAATCTCATGAGTAGGAGCTCATGAATTTTGCAGTTGAGGAGTATGATGTAGGATCATCTCTCCAAGTCATCCAGCTATCTAGCCAGCCACGTCATTCGATTCAAATCATGTGTTCAAGAGAGGCGCAACCTCATTTCGATTTGAATTTGAATGTAATTAAATGTTTTAGGTTGTTGAGCCATGAAGCCGTGCTTTGTACAGGCGTAGAAGTAGGTAGGTCTTTAATGCTTAAAGGTTGAGATCTAGATCCGATCTGTGGATTAGATAGCCCATTCAATGCTATTGAATAGGGTAGGTGAGGTTGGAGGGAAGTTCTCTAAGAGCCCCCTCATGTAAAATATCTTTGAGTTGTATCTCATTTTTGTGTAAGAGAGTATGCATGAGAGAGTTTGCGAGGATAGAGGAGAAGAATAACATTCAGCTATTGTGAGAGAGAGAGAGAGAGAGCAGAGAGTTGTATTTGAAAACACCCATGTACAAAGGTCCTAAATTAATACATGAAGCTTTGATTCAGACTTATGGTTTTGTGATATTCTTTGAGTATGCATATCGAATGTTATGCTTATAGCTATTTTACTCTTTCTATTATGCATTTGTTGTTACGCTATGTATGAATGATTCCTTGTTGAATGTTTGAAATCTGAGAGAGAGAGTAAGGAATGAGTTTCAATTGTTTCTCAACCTGAGTGAGTAAAATTCCTACAAGAAGTGCAGTGGAGTTTGTCCGCAAGGAGTGCGTTGACAAGGGTTCAGGGTCTTTATCTCTGCAAGCTCAAGAGGGATAACATTGTTCTCATTCTTGCGGAAGTGCAAGTTAAGCACAGGAGTTGTGCAAGGTGTGCGCGGGTTGAGTAGAGTCTCAGAGCTTACAACCTAAGGAAATTGTTGAAAGACTGTTGTTTCAAGGAGTGCACAGAGTCGAAGAGGTTCAAATATTAAAGCATATTTGAATAAGTGTCGCAAGGAGTGTGCATAGGAGTTATCCCCAGAGTACTTGAGGATTTTCAAGCAAGCTAAGGAGGGATAGAGTCTTCGAAGTTATCAAAGAAAGGCTCAAGAGGGCTAGTGCCTTGAAGTGTTGGAAGGAGGCATAGAAAAGTTGTTTTGCGGGTGGACAAGTTCTGTGAAGGAATGCCTTGTTCATTTCATAGGAATTGTCAAAGAGGAATTGGACAGTCGGAATTATCCGTGGAGAATTCACGAAGTTCCAAGAGCCGTTAGATTTTGCAGAGGGGCAGGGAAGTTATGGTAAGTATTCTTCAAGTGCAAGCTCAGGAGGAATCGGACCATAGGATCCAAGTCGACAAGGGTCGTTGGATCACTCGTGAATTCTCACTTCGGGGATTCGTGAGTTGAAGGACTGAAAACCTTGCATTAATATTCATGAAGTGTGAAGTCTCGATAGAGCAAGAAGTTTCGTTGTGGGGTCAGCATTAATAACGAGTTAGAATTCAGCATTTCGACATTTCGGAGGATAGGAGGTCGAGACTTTTGTCCCGAGATTATTGAAAATCGTGAGACGTGATATAAGTACGGGGTAAGGATGTCGTCAATCATTTCGACGAATCAGAATTTCGGGTTTTCATAGTTGGAGAGTCGAGACACTCGGAAGGAAAAGTCGCAAAGTTGGGAGATCTGAAGTCCCAAAAATCCCAAAGTTGCGAGTTGCGATAAGGAATATTGAGGAGTTCGGGATCTCGGCACTTCAGGTGTTGGGATACAAAGGAAGCAGTGTTTGGAGAAGTGAAGTTGTGAAGTGATAAAGTTGGGCACGAGGGACACGTGGCAGGACCACAAGGTGGGGCTCGCATGGTTGATAGGCAGACACGCACCACAGGAGGAAAGGAGTCAACACTCCATTGACTTCTCGTGTCTCGAGGATTCACAAGATAAGAGCACGGGAGCTCGACGTTGAAACTTGCAAAGCGGCGAGTAGCGAGAGGTGCTAGCATTAATCCTAGCTAGCGGTCACGCGTGGAGGG
>ML796179.1:8397-53958 GCA_009831015.1 Picea engelmannii
CTTTATTATTATATTTATTATTATAATTAATATTTTCATTATTAATTATCTTCTTTATATTAATCATATTAACATAGGGCCGACCTGTACCCTTTACATAATAACTAGGGTTACAGGTAGGTTTGACTCTTGAACAATATATAACAAAGGATCTGATACACCCTCTAATGCTCATCCACTAGGGGCCACATCCATGGGGATCCCATAGACCTGAGTCATTGCATTACACAGATGAGCTAGGTCCTCACACATGCATTTATGCTCATCCATAGTCACGTCTTGCTCTACAGATCTGCTTTCCCACTGCCACCAATAGGAGGATCATCTGGAGTCTTCTCATCAACTCTGCTACAGTTCAAAGGAGGCCATCACATCATCTTCGTTCTTATTCTCATGATGATGTGCCCAGCGCTTTTCGGGATTTCCCTAACTCAACAGATCGCTCTTACATCGGATAATCATCTGGAGTTCTTCTCTCTCATGTCATGGAGGAGGCCATATACATTCCTAGCCCCTGTCCCGGGTTGGAACCACAAACCCTTTATTAGGGGCTTTCTCTCAGGTTTGTAAGCTGAGAGTAAGACTTCACATAGCTTCTATGTAGTAGATAACCAGGCATGCAATTGTATAATAATGTATAAAATATAAATAATTGATAAAAGATATGATGATTACAATTGAGAATGCGGGCTTGTTTATATACCCACACAGGGGTGCCCTTTCACCACTAGACATGTCTTTTTGAGAACATGTCCTTTCATTATTACTAATTACTATTTACTAACTAACTATTTGCTAATTAATTATTATGTTATGAACATATTATTTATATATATTATGTTCATAACAGAGGCAACCACCGCAACTCCACCTTCCGTAGAGTCTTCAATGTGCCCACGACCGCCACCTCGTAGGACCATGGGAAAAAACCCACAGACCATTGTCGGACATGCACCCTCCGCTCCACGCCGCACCACCATGTCCTGGTAGAGTTCACTCCCTCACCCTCGCATTCTCCCTCGCCCTCTATCGAGCACTCATCGGGAGTGGCCCTGCCCGCACCCGCTCTTGTGCCCGTGTTGCTCTCGCCCCGGATCTTATTTATGGTTGACATAGAAATATCTTTTGTTATTAATATTTCTTTGTAAATGTCATGTGTCAACTCCATATTGAGCATAGAAGGAATTGAACATCTCCTTCATATTGAATTATAGAAAGTGCCCATCAACACAATGATCCGTAAATTTAACAATAAAAAACTACAAAGCAACTTAGTTAGTAAAAGTGCATTGCAAATTATTAACTTTATAAAATTTGAAAATAAATTTCAAATATCAAAAGTCTATAAAAACCAAAAAAGCATTAAATAACCAAAACAAAAACCACAAAACATTTAAAGACAAAGATAAGGAACACTGAACATTGATATGCATACAAATTCAAGTCAATATATTATTATATACATGTTTCCAAATAAAAAAATTCCTTTAAGTTATTCTTATGTGAATATTGATATTTATTAGTGAAATATCAATATTCACACAAGAATAGCTTATTTCATTGTGTAAGTTATCTATAGCAATTATATTAACATAAGAGACTAATGTAAAAAAAATTTGTTATCGGTCTCCCACTTCGGAAACAATACCAACAACAATGTATCACTTTGTCTATCTTCACCAGTTTAAAAAGCCTATGTTTTTTAAGTCTATATACAAAATAATATCAAACCTTATACAAGTATAAAAAAAGTATGGTATTATCCTGTCTAACTTAAAGAAAACTAGAGGGAGGTAGGACAAAAGCACCCATACCTCTGAAGCTAAGAAACTAATAGACTAAACAAAAACCATGTTAGAATTAAGCCAGAGGAGGGTGATCCTCAACCACAGGAACTTGAGGTTGAGGATAATCCAACTTCATTAGGTCCATACCAACCAACTTCTCTGCCAACAGATTAATTTTGTGGTCTACCAACTTTATCTAGATAGTTGCACGTCGTCCAACTAGAGCAGGATCTCCTGGTGAACTTCATGTCGTTCTACAAGAACCTTGCCCATTAACATTTTGAAATGCCGATAAATGTCAATGGTCTTCAAATACCATGACTCCCTAACCCGCATGGTGCTGGGTTCAGGGATCCAAGAGTGGGTTTTATTCACAACCTCTGCGTATGGAATGAAGTGTCGACGAACCCTTACATATGCCTCGTCCAGGTCAATTTCTAATGTAATCTCAAGTGGGGTGTGGGCTTGATAAGCCTTTTTTGAATATTTTATAACAATAATGAGATGTAAGCCTATAAAGTGATGATGGTTGCCTCTGGAGCGATGGGAAGAGTTGCCATGGGCCATGGTTGAGGGCAGGATAGGAGGAGAGGGGGGAAGTTGGAGCAAGGTGAGTACCAGGGAGTTAGTAGGGGGAACAAGAGTAGCCAAAAGGAGGTTGAGAATCTAGGAAAGAAAAGAACACACGAAGGAAAATAGACAGAGGAGCCATTTCATTGCATGAGGGAGGTACGAGGCCAACGATGATCCATAGCCATGGACATTACAACAAATGAATGATCCTGAAGAGCCTAAGGTGTGGAAACGATAGGGGTGGGGATCAAATAGTACCAACATGATGTCATTGAGTTGGAGCAGGAGTAGGAGTGATGGGAAATGGTTAAAGGATGTGGAGGGAGCCTAAGTGGGAAATTAGTGTTTCTCATGGGTGAAAGGTGGTGATGCTCCTGTGATGTTCCCTTCCACTCGATCAAGACAGAGGATGACTTAGTAGCATATACGACTCCCGTAGGTTATAGTCAATAAAGAAAAGGGAGTCAAGGGGGTTTATTTAATGTCACTTAGTTAGGAGATGTTATGTTCTAAAGTGACATTAACTAAAAAGGTAAATTATTAATTACTTAAACATTACAAATTATTTTTAATGTTTAAGTAAAAATTAAAGGGGAGATCAGGGTTATGTGGATTTGGTCAAAGAGGAAATATCTAGAAGGGGTTTGAAGAAGTATAAAGGAAGGGTAGTGTTAGCATTAGAAGTCACTCCTGGATTGCTTGCAGGAGCAGAGCCCAACGCCCATGAGTTTTATGTCACGATAGTTTTTAATGGATGATCAAATGGGTAGAGGCTCAGGAAGATATCACTCTAACTCAGGGACTGGGTCCGGCATGTAAGGAACAAAGGAGGTCTTGATCTAACTTCAGTCAGTGGGTTGATTTAAAGATGGGTAGGTTGAAGACTTGGTGAGAGGGGTGAACAAACTACCTCAGGCAACAAACCTTTCAGTAGTTTGTAGAAGAAAAACTTTGAATGTAAGATCCTCTTGGTTCAGGGCTTCAAGAAACTCGAAGGGGGGCTTGAATGGATCCTCCAATTCCAAGTCGTTCAGTGCTAAGAAAATCATAGAGACCAATTAGAAACAATGCAACTGTTACAGTGATCCAACCTACATAATCCTATAAAAGTTACAACTCGAATGGATCCTCCGATTCCGAGCTGCTCTAATACAGTGTAAACAAAGACATGAAAGAAGCTGACATCCATAAGGAAAGAAGTCTCAAAGGTCCACACATAACCATGAATAACAGTGCTTCATTAAAGATTTACAACCGGGAGCCTTGCTCAACCATTGATGATTACCAAATACAAAGACTGAGTCTATATACTCAGAAAAATTCGCCTAACAGAAGCGTGCTCAGCTATCCGAGGCTTGGTGTCCCTTTAGCCAAATTCGGACGGATATTATTCGTCAGATGCCACCTTAACTGTGCATGGCTCCTGCAAGGGGAGTAGCTGAGCCATTAAGTGCCGAGTTAGCATGTGCATACCTCTCTGGTAGTCGAGGACTCGGCATGGCTTCTTTGGAAAAAATCGGTACATAGGACCCTCTGGGGCAGATAGCCTGCCAGACCCTCCATACCTTACACTTAATGAATGAGGAGAGGTTTCAACCACCCCCTCTCACCTTCATTTACTCTAAGCGAGAAACACGATTGAGATCGGATCCGATGGCACCTGGAGATCACGCTAATCCCCTTTGTAACTGAACCCGATGCCTTTGGCACCTCTTGCACAACTCTTTTTATTTTCCAAGTGACCACGGGCTGTGACCCTGTGTTTATTCTCAAAGACGCTTTCGGTGTTCGTGAATAGGAAGGGGTTGATCCTTGCTCATCATAGTCGCGATGAGTGAAATGCCGAGATGGCTTAATTTGGCGCCAGGCGTCCTTCTCAGATCTGACGGTCCTGAACTCACTCGGTGATATTGTGGGATCGGGTCCTGGACACTCCTAGCACTTCGCGTTTCAGGGATATGAAGGAGCTACTCCTTGTGGGTCGGAGTTGTGATGGGTGAAAATGCGAGGGGCCTAATCACGCACCACGTGTTCCTTTTGGAAGGACGGCTGAGACTGCTTCGTGATGCTGCGGGCCTGACTTTGGGCGCTTTCGGTGCTTTCGAGGTTCGGGGTTTCGAGATGTAGAATTTCATGGAACCTTCACCCTTCGTCGAAATGCCATCGTGAATAGATCTTGCGCCACGCATCCTTTGGATGGACGGCTGCTATCCTTTCCTGCATGCAATATAGGTGCTATCCACCACACTAATCTTGGCATAACTCTGCTAACCGCGATTTCCCGCCGACCGTCGAGCTGCTCCTATGGGTGAATCCGGACCATCGACAATATAATCTCACCCGCTTACTTGCTTGGAAGCCTTAAAACGATATTTTTCCATGCTGCGCTCGGGCGCTTCTCGTGTAACTTGCAGACCTGAATACTCTTGTGCTTAGGACAAGAAATGTTACTAACATTAGGCTCCATGGGGGATAGAGTCATCCCTATGATGCTCTAAGGACTCATTTTGCAGCTCCAGTGCCTTGCTGTTGGGCTATGGGGTCGTTTATTTAAAACTTAAAGATAGAAAGAAAAACAATATTTACAACCGTGAAAGAGCCATGTGCAGCTCAAGAGAAAAATCTTTTTAGGAAATTCCCATTCACAGGGCCATTGAAAGCTTCTAGATCTTTCAAACCCCGTAAACTGTAGGTATTATTCGAGAATACTTTGAAGACTTTGAAAGGCCCGATCCATAGGGATTAAAATTTTCCGTGCTTGCCTTTATCTTGTTTAGGAGCATCCCATTTCAGTACCAGGTCTCCTATCCGAAACTCTTCATTCTTGGCCTTCTTATCGAAAACCTGCTTGATCCTTTGCTGATGGTCCTGAATTCTGCCCATTACCTGCTCCCTGTCCTGCTCGACTTCCACTAACTGATGAATTCTTCTGATTATGTCATCGGGCTCCTCTTGATGATCCTGGAGGAATTTTTCTACGGGAATGGATAAATGAGAAGGAAAAACAACCTCTGCTCCATAGGCTAATTGGAAAGGAGAGATGCCTATTGATCTCTTCGTGGTCACTCGATCGGCCCATAGAGAAAATTTCAATCTTGAATGCCAGGCCTTCTTATTGTATTCGAATAGTCTTTTGATGATCCTTATCAGGCTTTTGTTGGAGGACTCTACTAAACCATTGCCCTGGGGATAGTATGGGGTGGAGTGAATCAGTTTGATCCCGAATTGCTCGCAGAACTTGGCTAACGGCTCATCCCTGAAAGAGGTTGCGTTATCAGTGAAAATCTTACTTGGGCAGCTGAATCTTGTGATGAGGTCTTCCAAGAATCCAATGATTACCTTGTGGGAAGCACTCCTGGTGGGGATAGCTTCAATCCACTTGGTGAAGAAATCAGTAGCAGTCAGGATCCATTTGTGCTGCCCACTGGAAGCGGGGTGAATTTCTCCAATGAAATCTAGGCCCCATTGCTGGAAAGGTCCTGAAACAACCACAAGATTTAACGGCAGAGACTTGATCTATTGTTTTCCTGCAAATATTTGACATTTGGTGCAATCTCGGACCCTTCTGTAGATGTTGGTGAATACGGTGGGCCAGTAGTATCCCACCCTGAGGATTTTGTAGGCTATGGTTTTCTAGAAATGATTCCCTCCACATAGGCTGTTGTGAAATTCAACCATGATCCTGTCAGTCTCTTGCGGATCTACACATTTCAAAAGAAATCATAGGGGGTCTTTCCAATATAGAACTTGATCAATAAGGCAGTATCTGACTGCTTTGAGCTTCAAAGATTTTGCCTTGTTTCTTTGTAGGCCGTCTGGAGGCCGCAACTCTTGCAGAAAATATATGACATCCTTATACCAGGGACATCGAGCCAATGGGGGATCCCTTTGAGGGTCTATTTCAGGCAGCCGACCCTGCTGAATCCTTGAGCATTCGTTGATGAAACTTACCCCCAAAGCTTGGCAATTGGCTTCAACCAACAACTTGGCTAAACCTTGACCTTTGATCAATTTGGTAGGCTTTATTTCCAGGTCAAATTCCAGAATCTTGGCTATCCACTTACTCTTTCTCCCATCTATGTCAGGCTGAATAAGAATGTCTTTAACAGCAGCTGAGGGGACATAAGCGATGATTTTTTAATGCAGGACATAGATTCTAAACGCCTTGAGAGCCTTTAACAGGGCATAGGCCTGCTTCTCCATAGTGTCATACCTGACTTCGGCATCCCTCAATGCTCGGCTGAAATAGGCAACAAGCTGCTCTAGCCCAACCTTGTTTGTCTGTAATAAAAAAACGACCACCGTGTCAGGTGAGGCAAAGGAGAAAACAAAGAAATCCTTTGAGTAATCGGGACTGATAAGCACAGGGGCTTCAGTCAAGGCCTTCTTTATTTTCTCAAAGGAATTTCGCGATTCAGAAGTCCACCTTACTTCATTTCCCTTCCTTAACATGGCTGTTATAAGATTTACCTCCTCGGCAAAGTTAGGCACAAACCTCCTCAGAAAACTAATCTTACCAAGGAAAGATTGGACCTTCTTCTTGGACCTCGGGATTGATAAGTCTTGTATTGCCTCAACTCTGCTAGGATCGATCTTGACTCCTTTCGCTGATACTATGTGGCCCAGTAACTTTCCCTCCTACATGGCGAACAAAGATTTCTTGGGGTTTAATGAAATGCCAAAACTCCTGCATTTAAGGAAAACCTTCCTGAGATGAGAACAATGTTCTTTATCAAATTTTGAAAATACTGTGATGTCATCCAGATAGACGATCACAAATTTATCCTTTTCCCCAATGAAATCTATGTCCATGGCACGTTGAAACGTTGCCCCTGCATTCATCAATACAAAAGGCATCTTTGCATACATGAATGTGCCCCATGGAGTGGTAAATGCCGTCTTTTCCCTGTCCCCAGGCATAACAGAGACTTGATTGTAGCCAGAGAAACCATCGATCATGGACATCTTGGATGCTCCTGTTACCCTCTGCATTATATGTTCCATCTTTGGTAAGGGGTAGTTATCCTTCCGTGAGCTCCTGTTTAGGTTTCTGAAGTCTACACAGAGTATGATTTCTCCATTCTTTTTCCTTACTGGTACCAAGTTGGCCACCCACTTTGAATATTTTAGTGGTACAATGATCTGGGCTTGTAGCAACTTCTTCACTTCCCTCTCCATAATAGGCAGCAACATAGGATTGATCTGTCTTAACTTCTGCCTAAACGGCTTTGCCTCCCTTTTCAATGGGATTCTATGCTCAATGACATAAGTGTTATATGTTTTGAGATCTTCATAGGTCCAGGAAAACACATCAACAAATTCCCTCAAAAGTCCATCATATTCAGACCTCTACTCCTTTGTCAGAATTTTTGACAATTTGACATACTTGGGCTCACTCTCAGTGCCAATGTTGCACTGAATAGTACCAGTTTCATCCTTTGAGATTTTCCCTTTTAATGACACATCATTTCTATCAAAAAGCCTTTCCAAAGGAACTAGTCCCCTTGGAATATGGTTTCTGGGGAGATGCACAATGTTACGCTCTGCTATTTTACTCAGAAACTTACCCCCATCAAGCTCTTATTCAGAGACAGAGTCTTGGTCGATGTGCATCTCTGAAAATTCTTTGACAGTCTCCAATAATTTCTTGATCTCGAGATCATCCTCGAATACCTTCTAATGTTTGACGTTGTCATGTATGGAGGGCCTGTGTTTTACTTCCACATCATATCTGAATCCGGACGGCAAGGGTACTTTGAAATTGCTTGCTGATGTAGCCAAGGAATCTGCCACTGTGTTCTTCTCTCTTGGGACAAAAGAAATGTTGAATGCTAAGAAGAAACAGTCAATTAAGTCCCATACCTCATTTCTGTATTTTTTGAGTCGAGGATGCTTGGCCTGATAGGCGTTTCTGATCTGCTAGACCACCAACTCTGCATCTCCGAACACTGCTATTTCCTAAATTCCCATTTCCCTTGCATCTCTTAATCCTAGGACAAGAGATTCATATTCTTCCACATTGTTGGTAGCTTCAAATTCTAGTTTGTATGATAGAGATATGGTTTCCTGAGCAGGTGACACAAAATACACCCCAACTCTAGCGCCTTCCCTGGAAAAGGCTCCATCAAAGAACATTTTCCAGACGGGGGTGATGGAGGGAGGAAATTTATGGGAAGTGGTGGGCGACTTTCTGAGTTTTAGAAGAGGCTCGAGAGCATTAGTGAATTGTAGTACACTGGAACCTAAATCAGTGTCCAAGGCAAAAATGGGATGGTTGGTAGGGTTGGCCTCATCACTGATTAAATAGGCTAGTTGGGCTTCCCTGTATAGCCTCCTATGTTCTCCTCCAAACAATGGGATAGTAGCATATGTGAGGTCCATTTGCAAAGTTCCCCCCATTCTTTTTATCCAAGATCTTGATAATAACATACCGAACTTGGGGGGGACATCAACCACTACAATATCCATGACCACACTTTTCATGGGCAACTGAAACAAGGTCACGACCAGGTCTTTGATAACTCCTAGACATTGGACTTTTCTGGAGTCAAAGGAATAGAGGTCATGATAGGCTCGGGTGACTTCTAGCCCTAACTCTTCCATGACAGTTTTGGACATGAGGTTGTGAGAAGCCCCTGAATCCATCAAGAATTTGTGCAGTACCTTGTCATGTATGTTCAAGGAAGTGTAGAAGGGAGGGGATGAGTCATTCCTGTCTTCTACCATAGGACCTAGAATAACTGCAGGCTTTTAATATTGCAAATTGATGGAGTCTATGGGAACGCATGAGACCTCAGACTGTAAAATCTTAGAGAAGTGTTTCTTGAACCCTTCATGTTTAATCAATTCGGTTAGGGGCATGGGGATTCTGATCTTTTGAATTTCATGCTCGAAATTAAAAGAAGATGTAAGCTTCAGAATTTCTCTTATTTCGGGAACATGACTTTGGAATATGGGAGAGAGGGGTCGGGGCTTCTTACCTCTGTGACTGTCCTCTACTTCATTAACAATTTTCTCTGTTCTAGTGGACTGCTCAGGAACATCAGGTGCTGCTGTCTTTTTCTTAGACCTTAGATCATACCTGCCTTGGCTGCCACTAGCCTTGTCTCCCTTGCTTAGTTCATTTAGTTGACTGTCCATGAGAGACTCCTCGTATGCTGATTGAGTGAGATGAGGGAAAGGAGGAGTGTCTCCGCAGTAATGGATTTCAGGATCAAGCTCATCTGTTTCCCCTTCTTCCCTTTCAGCCACAAAATTGTTTTGAAAAGGGGCCTGAATTTTCTGGTCTTCTCTGTCTCTTCCCCTCTCTCTTTGCACAGTCGGGGAAGTAATATTGTTTGGTCTCATGAAACCTCCTCGTTTTGAGGGACCTTGTATGCTTGTCTCCCCTTCACCTTCATTCTCTCCATCTCTGTAGACAGAGACTTTACCATCTTGGTCAATGAATCCACTTGAGGGTGGGGCACTAATGGGCCAAAAGCTGAGGCTTTTGATCTTCCCTTTCTTCTGTCTACGTCGACCTTGTTCCTCAGTCTATTAGCTGCTAATACATTGGATTCCACTTCTATGGACGCATCTTGCTTTGAGCTAAGGAGGTGGCTTTTCTTTCTCTCAATAGAAGATACAAGTCGGGGCCAAACACATTAGCATAAGAAATCTTGGCCGAGGCTTCTGAGGGTTTTATTTTGGCTGGAATTTATTATACATCTTATTGAATCTTTTGGAGAAGTCAGAGATAGACTCTTCTTCAATCTTCTTCAAAGACCCAAAATCTGTCATGTAATACATGAAATCCTTCCTATCTCCCCATTGCCTCAGGAAAACACTATCCAGGGCTTCGATCCCAGCAATAGATCCGGGGGCCAATCCTCTAAACCATTTCCTCACCTCACCATCTAGGCTCTGGACGAAGACTCTCATCTAGACATCTTCATTTTTAATGTTCAGGTTGTCTGCATAACCGTAGAAAGCATGCAGGTGCTCTTCCATAGTTATGTCCCCTTCTCGAGTGAACTTGGGCATATACTTCAAGTAATCTACAGCAGGGAGGGGATTCATAGGATGGGGTAGGATTAAGGGAGCATATCTGGCAGCGACTATGGAATCCATTCTGTTTAGAGGGGGATTAGCACCAGCCATAGGAATATTAGGTGGAGGATAACTTGGGGGAGAAGGAGTTCGCAAGGGGGCTGTTGGGAATGAGTCTCGAAGTGGATGGGAAACAAAAGGGGATTTAAGGAGAAGGCTAACGGGCTCAATTCAACAGATGCTCCTTTTTGTGCAGGAGTGGTAATAGTAACAAGAGGAGGAGTGGTAAAGATAGGAGTGGGGAAATCTTCTGTGGTCCTGGGTCTACACCAAAGTACAGATTCCGAGGAGAGGGGAGCGACAAGGGTTTCTCCCTCCAATTCTAGACCAGGAGGGGAAAACTCGGCAGGAACACTCCCGAAATTCAAGAAATGTGAAACCTCAGAAAGAGGTCTGTTAAGAAACCGAGGAGGAGAAAATGGAGTTCCTACAGAAGGAGATGGCAGATTACCTTGTTCGACGATGGAAGCTTCTTCTTCAGAGGCCTTTCCTTTTCTGAGAACCACCTCTGGATCAGTTTCAGGTGTAGCTAGAGGTAGCTGTGGATGAGACCGTGTGTGTCTGCCTCTGAAAGCCACAATTAATACGGAAGGTTCACCACAGTGGAGTCATCACAATGGAGTTGCCAGGTGCACAGTAGCAATCTTCAAAGGCTTTGATACCCGATGTACCTTTAGAATCAGAGGCTCAATGTCGTTCAATCCTGGGGAAAATTTTCAACTTTGTCCCCGGCAACGGTGCCAGAAATGTTAACATCAGAAGTCACTCCTGGATTTCTTGCAAGAGTAGAGCCCAACACCCATCAATTTTATGTCACAATAGTTTTTAATGGATTATCAAATGGGTAGAGGCTTGGGAAGATATCACTCTAACTCAGGGACTGGGTCCGACATGTAAGGAACAAAGGAGGTCTTGATCTAACTTCAGTCAGTGGGTTAATTTAAAGATGGGCAGGTTGAAGACTTGGTGAGAGGGGTGAAAAAACTACCTCAGGCAACAGACCTTTCAGTAGTTTGTAGAAGAAAAAATCTGAATGCAAGATCCTCTTGGTTCAGGGCTTCAAGAAACTGGAAGGAGGGCTTGACTGGATCCTCCAATTCCAAGTCGTTCAGCGCTAAGAAAATCACAGAGACCGATTAGAAACAATGCAACTGTTACAGTGATCCAACCTACATCATCCTATAACAGTTACAACTTGACTAGATCCTCCGATTCCGATCTGCTCTAATATAGTGTAAACAAAGACATGAAAGAAGCTGACATCCATAAGGCAAGAAGTCTCAAAGGTCCATACATAACCAGGAATAACAGTGCTTCATTAAATCTTTACAACCGGGAGCCTTGCTCAACCATTGATGATTACCAAATACAAAGACTAATTCTATATACTCAGAAAAATTCGCCTAACAGAAGCGTGCTCAGCTATCCGAGGCTTGGTGTCCCTTCAGCCAAATTCGGATGGATATTCTTCGTCAGACGCCGCCTTAACTGCGCATAGCTCCTGCAAGGGAAGTAGCTGAGCCATTAAGTGTCGAGTTAGCATGTGCAGACCTCTCTGGATAGTCGAGGACTTGGCATGGATTCTTTGGAAAAAATCGGTACACAGGACCCTCACGGGAAGACAACCTGCCAGACCCTCCATACCTTACACTTAATGAATGAAGAGAGGTTTCAACCACCCCCTCTCACCTTCATTTACTCTAAGAGAGAAACATGATTGAGATCGGATCCGATGGCACCTGGAGATCGTGCTAATCCCCTCTGTGACTGAACCCGACGCCTTTGGCCCCTCTTGCACAACTCTTTTTATTTTCCAAGTGACCAAGGGATATGACCCTACGTTTATTTTCAAAGACACTTTCAACATTTTTGAATAGGAAGGGGCTGATCCTTTCTCATCACAGTCACGATGAGAGAAATTCCATGATGGCTTAATTTGGCACCAAGCGTCCTTCTCAGATCCGACGGCCCTGAACTCACTCAGTGATATTGTGGGCCTGGGTCTTGGACGCTCCTGGCACTTTGCGTTTCGGGGATATGAAGGAGTTGCTCCTTGTGCGTCGGAGTTGCGATGGGAGAAAAGGTGAGGGGCCTAATCGCACACCACGTGTTCCTTTTGGATGGACGACTGAGACTGCTCCGTGATGATGCGGGCCCAACTTTGGGCGCTTTCGACACTTTCGAGGTTCGGGGTTTTGAGATGTAGAACGTCATGGAACCTTCACCCTTCGAACTCCCAAATGCCAAAATGCTATCGTGATTAGATCTCGCGCCAGGCGTCCTTTGGATGGATGGATGCTATCCTTTCTTGCATGCAATATAGGTGCTATCCACCACGCTAATCCCGGCGCAACTCTGCTAACCATGATTTCCCACCAACCGTCGAGCTGCTCTTATAGGTGAATCCGGACCATCGACAATATAATCTCACCCGCTTACTTGCTTGGAAGCCTTAAAACAAGATTTTTCCATGATGCGCTCGGGCGCTACTCATGCAACTTGCAGACCTGAATACTCTTGTGCCCAGGACAAGAAATGTTACTAACAGGTAGCTCTTCACTTTCCTCATTATTATTTGATCTTTTATTTGGAGTGCTCTTGCGAGCCAAGTTTTTGTTGGGTTTTTGACAAAACCCTTCTATTGTGGTTTGGTTTCAGTGGTGCAACATCCACCCTAGCTAGACAAAGGAGGAGATCCATACAATATATTCATTCAGGAATAATTTTATGGTTCTAATTCAACTTGGTGTTATAGCGAGTTGATAGGAGGGTTTATGGAGCTTCTTTGAGTGAGACAAACCCATATTTCTCCAGGTCGTGGTACCTAGAGGTAGTAGTTGGGGTTTCTAGGAGGTTGTGTAGGATTTCTTGGAGTATCATGGCACTTAGAGGGGCCATGGGATCTCTTGGGGGAGTCGTCTCCCATTTATTCGTTGGTCGTGTGATTAAGGGGAGTCGTGGAGGCTTATTGAGTGTCAATTTTCCTTATGGAAACACTGAGATTTTGCAGGCCGTGGGATAGTAGAGGAGGGTCGTGTGGCCATCCCTTGGTGCAAGGAGGTTTGATTGGAGTTGGGAAACAACATCTTTGTGGGGTTTTGGAGGCTTGTAAAACCATTGGAGAGGGACATGTATCCATTAGAGGAGGCATTGGCATGGGTACATGTTGTGATTTGTCTTTTTGTGTGTTTCATTAATATAGTGTTGTTGTTATAAAAACCAATAGAGATTGTATTGTTGTTGGGCTTTCCATCCATAATAAAATGCCAACGTTGTCTCTTCTATTTCATGTGTATTTGGGATGAGTGAAATATGTTTGACAAAATGTCCATTGTGAGAATACATGCAAACTATTTGTGAAAGGTTGTCAATCAAAACGAAACATTTGTATGCAAAATATTTGGCAAAATCACACAACCAGTAACACATAAATTGATCGGCAAAGCCTTAATATCCTAGTCTATATCCATTGGGGATATTATAGTGGTATCAGAGCTGGTGATCTTTCCATCATGTGACTACATGAGGTGTTGATGCCTAAAGGCAATAAACATATCACTTACAAGAATGAGAGGGCGTGGGGGACAACCCATCCCAGGGTTAGAGTCATGAGAGGGAGAAGAAGTAGAAAGAGTCACAGGGGACCATAATGAGGATAGGGCCTTACAAATTTTAGAAACCATAGACAATTGGCAACAATAAATATGACAAACCTTGACACAGGTCATGAATAGCATCCATGCAAACCTAAACCATGGAGATTCCAATGGGAACCGCGTAGAGGGAATCCACATAAGAGGTAGGACTCATGTAGAGGGTAGCAATATCCATATTCCATCTCAAAGTGGGAGAAAACGGATGCCTAGGTCCTTATTACCACGAGTCCTTGAAGAGCATCCTACTAGAGCACTTGAGCAACAGGATCAGGAGTTTTATTTTACCACCTACTTCAGGGAGTATCAGGCATTAGGGGAAGAGATCCAAGAAACCTTGTCTTACCATGAATTTTGCAACATAAAGCAAAGGAACATGCCTAGGGAATGGAACATAGTATCACATAAACAACATAACTTTTATCTCATGTGTAAGGTGGGGAATTTTTCCATTTCACCTTTTGACGAATCTGCCAGGAGCACAACCAAAGCTTGTGTGTAGAAGTTGGAAACTTACTTCCAACTTAACTCAATGATAGATGCAAAGAAAATTAAGTTTTCCACCCTACACTTGGATGGAGAAGCTCATGAGTGGTGGTACCATGGGCTAGTGGCATTAGGGCATGCCATCATCACATCATACATGGAATTCACCCAGAGGTTGATGGACAGGTTTGACAAGAAGGATATCGAGATACACTTCATGGAGTTGGTGTAGTTGATATAGATAGGTATAGTAGAGGCATACATCATAGAATTCCAGAGCATGGTGGTTATGGTGACAGATATCTCAGAGTAGATGTTGGTGATGTTATTCACTGAGGGGTTAGTCGAACCCCTGAGAGGGTGGGTGAAGTTCTTCAGGCCATCCACACTATAGGATGCCATCATGAAGACCGAGGACATGGTAGACACAGTTCCCAAGAAGGAACAAGTGAAACCCTTTATTCCACAGAAGGGTAAGGACATGAAGCTTTCCAAAAACCCATGTACATGGAAGGACAAGATGGATGAGGATACTCAGAGGGAGCTAATGAGAAAGAAGCTTTTATTTAGCTGCAAATAAGCTTGGGAGTCAAGTCATTGATGTATGGGAAAAGGGAAAGTACATTGCATAGAGGTGTGTTCCGATGAGGAGGATGATGAGGATGAGACAACTCATGTGTAGAAAAATGGATAGAGTAGTGAGGAGCCACCACACCTTGAGAAAGAGAAGTTGCAAGAAGGTGCCAAGGGAGTGACCATTGCCACACTTTCAGGAGTTCCCAAATACTACACCTTTAGGGTCAGAGGCATTTTGCAGGGGAAGAGAGTTACAACATTGATTGATGGTGGGGAAACCCACAACTTCATTGATGCAGCACATGTCACAAGCACACACATCCTTGCAGAGGACTTCGAGGGGTTCAATGTGGTAGTAGCATAAGGGTACAACATGGAATGTACTAAGTGTTGGATATGTGTTATATTCTTTGCACGACTAGCTTTAGTGTCTACGTTGCGCTGGGCGCATAGGGGGGTAAGAGAGGGGTTGTAGGGGGGAAGAGCCCCTCTACGCAGGATTTCAGGGGCAATGCCCCCCGCAAAAACATTATTTGGTTTTCGTGTCCATTTTTGGGTGGTCCTTGATTTTTGTGTCCATTTATAGGTAGTTTTTTGGCACATGGTTTTTCGCTGATGGTTTTCTATTTCCGGTTAAGGAATTAGGGTTGTTGAATAATATAGGTCATTGGATTAGGGTTTTGGATGCCACTAGCTCCTATATGTATATTGTATTATAAACAATGTATGATGTGAATGAATATAGAATATGTTGGTTTTCCCGGTTTGGGTTTCCAGGGGAAAAATCTCTGTGTAATGTGTGTATTTTTCATTGTATATTTTCTATTCTTTTATTGAAAATTTGTTTGCATTAAATAATTGTACAAGGTTAAAATATACACTTAGAGGATCAAGGGATTGGATGTTACATTGGGAAACCATACGTTGATTGATGCCTTTTATGTCGTGGATTTGGAAGACATCCATGTGGTATTAGGTGTCCAGTGGTTGTACTCACTGGGAGATATCCACATGAACTATCAGGACATGAAGATGGATTTTAGGGATAAATAAGGTCATCAATTTATTTGAGAGGTATGTTGACTAAAGTTCCTAGGATCGTGTCAAACAAATGCATGGAGGCCATTTTTAGACACGAGGACGTGGCTTTCACATCCAAATGCTTGATCACCATGCAGAAGCCATCAAAGGATCACCAACACTATCATGTAGACATACAAGAGATGTTTGGGAAACATGACAGAGTGTTTGGGCCACTACCAGTAGAGAGACCACCTGAAAGGGGATTTGAGCATTTCATTGAGTTAGAGGAGGGGGTGAAGCCTGTGATCACCAAACCTTACATGCATCCAAATAAGTTTAAGTACATGATAGAGAATTCCATACAAGAGTTTTTGGATATGGGACACATTATACCTAGTTCTAGTCCCTTCGCTTCTTCAGTGGTACTAGTGAAGAAGAAGGATGGCACAATGAGGATGTGCATTGACTATAGGGCATTGAACAAGAATACAATCAAGAATAAATACCTGATACCTAGGAGTGATGAGATGATACATGAGTTGCACGGGACATTGTTCTTCTCAAAGATTGATCTTCAATCAGGGTACCATCATATTCGGGTCAGAGAGGAGGACGTCCACAAAAAGACATTAATATGCCATTATCGGCACTATGAGTTTTTAGTCATGCCCTTTGGGTTGAATAACACACTAGCCACCTTCAGTCATGTATGAACCATATCTTTACCAAGCAGTTGAGGAATTTATTACTGATATTCTTTGATGATCTATTGACAATAGGACTTGGGAGGAACATTTGAGGCATGTTGATGAGATTCTCAACATCATGGAGGAGCAGTCATTGTTTGGCAAGGAGGCAAAGTGTGGGTTTGGGATGAAAAATAATCTTTATCTAGGACATGTGATTGGTGAGAAGGAAGTACAAGTGCACCAAGAGAAAATCCAGGCGATATTAGATTGGCCCACACCCACATCAATTACATAGTTGTGAGGGTTCTTTAGTTTTTGAAACTACTATAGGTTATTTACTAGCACAACCGCTATTTCGCGGCTGAGAACGCCGAAAGGGGATGTTTTATTTCGGCGGTAGAGAATGTGCGGACAGTTGAAATCCGTGGCGAAAATAAACGCGTGGATAGGTTAGGAAAGACAGAAAATGAAATGTACAGGCAGCCAGAAAATGAAACGCTTGGACAGTCGAGGAAATCTAAATGGTAATTTGAAAGGTTAATCATTTAAACGTGGAAATCATATAGTGCTACAATAATTTCTTAATATGATTAGGTAAATGTTAAAAATTAAACAAGGTAACGGATGCATTCAGAAATACAAGGAAGTTATGAAGAGTAAATCACATTCATTGATTTGGGAGGACGACTAAGAATATGCCAGCATCTTCAATTCTTAACCATTTGATTAGAATTTTAGATTAAAAGCTGATTAATTGTGCTCATTGTCAATAGGTATACGCCTTTCGGCATAATGAAAGGATTTTTACAACTTATTGTGCCATTGACATATCTCACCAAGAAGGGAGCATTCAAATGGTCAGAGGAGGGACAAGGAGCATTTGACAGGATAAATAATGTGATGAGTACTTTCTAGTGTTAGCACTTCCAAACCTCTCTCAACCATTTGTGTTGGAGTGTGATGCATCTAGAGAGGGGATAGGAGTGGTGTTAATGCATAATCAACATCCCATAACTTTCAAGAGAAGGAAGTTGAGGGAGCCAAAGAGTCTCTACCCGATTTATGATAAGGATATTTTGGCCATCATGCATGCATTGGCCAAGTTCATAAAATACCTAGTTGGAGGATGCTTTGTGGTGAGGATTGACCACAACAACTTGAGGTATTTCTTGGAGCAGAGAGACTTGAGAGAGAGGAAAAAAAAATGGGTAAGTAAGATATATATATATATATATATATATATGACTTTGACATTGAGTATGTGAAGGGAAAGAATAATGTAGTCGTTGATGCCCTTTCCAGGAGACCTGCATCCTTCTCCATGACAGAGATATCAACAGACTGGAAGTCCATTCTCTTGGTGGAATACTCCAAGAATACATTCTCATGTGAGATGATGGAGGGAATTATTCATGATTAAAGGTATAGGGTAGTGGATGAAATCATCTAATACAAGGATAGGATCTATATTGTCCCTGAGTTCACACTCAAGGATAAGATCATGAGAGCATTACATGACGCACCACTGGCAGGGCACCTAGGGTATCTGAAGACTTACATGCATGTGAGGAAGAGATTCTCTTGGAAGGGTCTCAAGGAGGATGTACTACGATATGTGAGGGAGTGCATGACTTTTCAACAGAACAAGTAAGAGATTAAAAATCATGTAGGTTTGATTCATTCGTTACCTATTCCAAAGAAGAAGTGGGAGATAATTGCCATGGAATTCATCAGAGGGTTGTTGAAGGTACAATGAATGGATTGTATCTATGTGGTGGTGGATAGGTTGACCAAGTATAACACTTATTTTCCATTCCTTTAGAGTATAGCGCATCTAAGGTGGAAAACATATTCTTCAGGGAAGTGTTCAAGATACATAGTTAGTGATCGAGACGGTAGGTTTCTCAACATAATGCGGTAGGAGATATTTAGGTTATCAGGGATATAGTTAACACCTAGTACCATCTATCACCCTTAGAAAAATGGGCAAAACAAGATAGTGAACAAGTGAATTGAGGAATACTTGCAGAACTATGCATCGGGACAACAAAGGGATTGGATAAAGTGGTTGCATCTCGAGGAGCACCGTTATAATACCACTTATCACATGTTCATTGGGGTGAATTCATTTAGAGCCTTGTACAACTACGATGCCCCATCATTTGTGGATTTTTCATTCAGGGAGAGCAAGGCCCCCAAGACCAAATATTGGTTGCAGGAGAGACAAGACATATTGAGAGTCATGAAGGAGAACTTACAGGTCACCCATAATCAATAGAATATGTATGCAGAAAGGCACTAGGTGGAGCGCATCTTTAAGGTGGGGGATTTAGTCTTTATGAGGTTACAACCATATAAACAATCCTCACTGGAGAAAAGTGGTACAGAGAAGTTGAAACCTCACTTCTATGGACCATACAGGGTGATCAAGAGAGTTTGAGAGTTGGGATATGAGTTGGATTTTCCATAGAGTAGCATGATACACAACATCTTCCATGTATCTTTCCTCAAGAAGGCGTTGGGACAACATGTCACCACTTCAAAAAATCTTCCTCCATTGGATGAGGAAGGGCAGTTGGTTCTGACTCCAATGAGGATTATTGATGTCAGAGAGAGGATGTTCAGAAGCAGAGTCATTCGGGAGTACCTGGTCATATGGAAAAAATTTCCTGCAGAGGATGCCACTTGGGAGGGAGAGAAGATCTTATAACATCCGGTTTGGAGTTGCTTGGGGACAAGCAATCTCGGGAAGGGAGGACTATGATGTCCCCTTCCACTTGATTGAGATAAATGATGTCTTAGTGGCCTATATAAATCCCGTAGGCTATAGTCAATAAAGAAAAGGGAGTCAATAGGGTTTATTTAATGTCACTTAGTTAGGAGATGTTATGTTCTAAAGTTACATTAAGTAAAAAGTTAAATTATTAATTACTTAAACATTAAAAGTGACTTTTGATGTTTAAGTAAAAATTAAAGCGGGAATAAAGGTTATGTGGATTTGGTCAAAGAGGAAAGGTATAAAAGGGGTTCAGATAAGTATAAAGGAATGGTAACACTTCACTTTCCTCATTATGATTTGATCTCTTATTTGGAATGCTCTTGAGAGCCAAGTTTTCATTGGGGTTTTGACAAAACCCTTCCATTGTTGTTTGGTTTTTCTGGTGCAACATCCACCCTAGCTAGACTGTAACGTCCCAAAAATTAACCAGGGAACATTACTTTCGAAATGATCTAGGAGGATATCGGTGGCCACCCACCTAGTCAAATTGGCTCAAAACAGTCTTTTGACAATTTACTAGTTTTAGCAGTTTTTCGAGTCTCTAACCTCCGGGGCCATTTTGAGGGACTAAACATCATTTTTCACTAACGGACACCTAAATGATAGACAAAGTCTTTGGTTGATCCCCAAAAATGAATCTCCTCATCGATATATTTCCAACGAGCTATCATGCACCCTAAACGAAGATTGTATGCAAAATTTACGACCCCGAGAAGTTCATGTACTGACTTACCCCAAGGGGGCCCACATGACTTTTGGCACTTCATCTCCTAGGGTTAGGTTTTTGGATGTATAGGGTTTTAGAATTCATGTTTACTGTAAAAAGGCCTTCAGAGCTCATTATACTCATCTTCTTGCAAATGAAATTAGTTGTCACATCTCTTCTCAGAGATAAGCTGCCACCATTCTAGCAAGCTCGTTTCAATATGCATTTTATAGTTTTTAGCATATTTCTTATTTAATAGAATTCAAGTTTCACTGTATATCTATTATTGTTCAATGTGTGTCTGTGTTAATATTATTAATCTGTGGTTTCATTTCGTTTTGCTCATAAATTCGAATTAATGGTATTAGAGTGATCTGCTCCCTTTTTTTTTAATGTGTGTCCCCAACACGGTCAGGGTATAGAGAGTTGGGTCTCAAGTTTGTTTCTCTTAAGGAAAAATTCTCTCGCACGCCCAAGAAACTTTCCATGGAGGGAGAAAATAAAGATGACCAGACAGGAGATCATTTCAAAATGTTGCTCGAGAAATCCCTTGAGCGACAGAGAAAGGAGATAATGGACAACTTTGCACAAATCCTTCGACGATTGTCAACAAGTGACACATCCACCTCAAGCAGAGGTGCCAACCCCTTTAAGGTATAAATCAATTTTTATATTCCTATATTTGAAGGTCAAATAGGTTTGGATATCGTAGATAGATGGTTGAACCTTCTAGAAGGCTATTTTTTTGTCCACAACTTTTTCGATAGAGAAAATATTACATTTGCGCTTCTCAAGGCCGCCCCCCATGTCAAATATTGGTGGGATACTTTCTGTGAGAAAAAGGAAATAGAGGGATCCACATTATTTGCAGTTTCACCCACTTGGGGTTCCTTCAGGGGTGCTATTAAGGAAAAATACTACCTTGTTGGAAGTTATGATGACTTGTATACAAGATGCACCACACTACAACAAGAAAGAGACCAAATAGTGCCAGAGTTCAACAATGTCTTCCATACCTTATGTACCAAGCAGGGTATAAAATATTCTGAGTGACATATGGTGCTTAAGAACCACAAGGGTCTGCATAGATACATCCAGACATAAATCCTTGAGCGTGGCCTATCGATATGCCATCAAAATTGAGCAGAAGATTAAACACAAGACGTGACAGTTTGGGTCTGGGAACCCCTCATAGTAGAAGCAAGGAAAGGACATCCCCAACCCATAGAACAAATGAAATAGCAAATATGGGAAACCTCAGGACAACTAATCCAAGCTGCAAGTAAATACGAACAATGGGAAGACGAAGAAATCTGACACCGGGAAGTGGTGTGACTTCCATAAGAGCCCCTGGAATAACACTGTTGATTTCCACTCAAAGCAGTCATTGGTGGCTGAGGTAAAAGCCTCTGAATCAGATACGGGTTCTGACTCTAAGTTAGAAGCAAAAATGGTGAGATGAATCATTGATGCGGAACCTAGTGCCACCGTTGCTACCACCAATATCTAGCCCGATGAACCTAATGAGCCAGAGGAAGGTGAGTGCCTCTTTCATTCACATATGTGAGTGAAAGGAACTCTGCTGCACTTCATCATTGATAGCGGTAGCTAGAAGAACCTCATATCAGTAGATGCCTTCAAGCGGCTAGCCCTACCGACAACGTCGCACCCACATATCTACACTATTGGATGGCTCCATTAAGGAAGAGATCTTCACGTCAATCAATAATGCCTCCTTTCGTACGACATCAAGCCATTCAAAGATGAGGTATTGTGTGATGTTGCTACCCTTGAAGTTTGTGATTTTCTTTTGGGACAACCTTATTTATGGAAACTTCATGTTGTATATGAGTCTATGCCTTGCAGTGCTATTATTACTTTGAACAAGAAATTGTACAGGATACCCAAGGTAGTCCCACCTAGTGCTATCTCCTTGATCTCTACCAAGAAATTCAGGAAGGTCATTTCTTAGACCGATAAATTTGTCTTCTTTATGATTCACTCTTAGAGTGAGCGAAAGGTTGCAACCACACCCATGGCCTTAGCGACCGACCTCTCCATGTAGCAGAAGAAAGTGGATAAGGACATGGAAGAATACAAAGAAATCTTCTCATCACCTACTGGGGTACCTGTCCATTGTCAGGTCAAGCATCCCATCAATCTGACCCCTGATGCACCGCTACCCAATGGGCCAATATATCATTTCTCTCTGCTAGAAAATGAGGAGATCAAGCGTGATATCCAAGAATTTCTCCACAAGAGGAACATCTGACCCAACTCATCACCTTGTGGAATCCTAATCATGTTGATGTAGAAGAAAGATGAGACCTAGTGACTCTGCATTGATTACCGAGCCCTAAATAAAATCATAGTTAGGAATTGGTACCCGATTCCCCGAATCAACAATCTCCTTGATCAGCTTAAGGGGGGAAAATAATTTAGTAAGATTGATCCAAAGTATAGCTACCATCAGGTCCCAATAGAGTAGGCAGATGTATGGAAAACTGCCTTCAAATCAAAAGAAGGTATTTTTGAATGGTTGGTCATGCCCTTTGGTTTGACAAATACCCCAACAACTTTCATGAGGATGATGGATGATATATTGCATCCTTTCACTTATTCTTTTGTGGTGGTGTATCTGGATGACATCCTCATCTGCAAAAAGACTTGGGAAGAACACTTGTAGCATATTCAGTAGGTTCTGCACACTCTGCAGTATCACAAGCTATACACCACTTTGAAAAATTCTCCTTCAACATGGATAGGGTCCAATGCCTAGGCTACATTGTTGATGTGCATGGTGTGCATGTTGATCCATCCAAGATCCTAGTCATCTATGACTGGCCAACCCCAATCATGTTGACTGAGTTTCAGAGCTTGTTAGGCCTTGCTAATTTCTATTGTAGGTTGGTGTTGGGATTCTCCCATATTGCATGGGCCCTCAGTCAAATAACCAGGGGTGGTGGTAAGGAAAAATTTGTGTGGGGCCTATCCCAATAGAAATCGTTCGATGATTTGAAACAACACTTGTTATCAACCCTAGTGCTTTCATTACCCGACCTGTAACAACCCTTTGAGATTGAGATAGATTCTTTAGACTATGATGTGGGTGTATTCCTCACTCAGCACGACTACCCCATGTCCTATCACAATGAGACACTATCATATGTAGTTCATAAGTACCCTACTTACGACAAATAAATGTAATCCATTGTACAATATTGTCGCTAATGGAGGAATTACATTCTTGGAAGGAGACAATCATCCACACTAATCATAAGCCGCTGCAGTTCATGCAGACACAAGAAAAATTGCAGAATGACCACCATCATAAGTGGTTCACTTATTTGCAGTAGTTCCACCTCAACATCAAGTATAAAAAGGAAGTACCAACCGAGTTGTTGATTGCCTCAACCAACCTCCAGTCGCGACACTGACCACAGTGATAGAATCTTGTATCCACGAGACCTCCATATGGCCCCACCTCTATGATACAGATCCCAACTTCACCAACACCTAACAGATGTTGGGCACAAACACATATGTCACTAATTTCCATATTCAAGATGGGTTGTTGTGCCATCTAGGCCATCTCTGCATTCCATCAAGCAAGCGAGCGAAGCTGATTTGGGCATTCCACTACAGTCGAATGGTGGGAAAATTTGGCATGGAAAAGAAAATGGAAGTAATGCAACAACAATTGTACTAGATGAAACTTCGAGATGTCAGCAAGTATATTTGGTCTTGCACTGTCTGTGCTATTTCAAAACTGACCACTAGGAAACAAGGCCTGTACACTCCTATGCCTACTCCTAACAAGCCCTAGAATCCATCTCAATGGACTACATGTCCGACCTTCCATCCACCAAGTGGGGAAATGACCGTGTCTTTTTGGTTATTGATCAGTTTTCCAAAATTGTGATTCTGGACGCCTGCAAGAAGAGAATCACATTAGGGGCCATTGTCAAGATCTTCTTTGAATGAGTGTGGGTACACTTTGGGATCCCATAAACCATTATCTCATATCGGGACACCTGATTTCTCAACACATTCTAGTCGAGCATATGGTCACTGCTGGACACCAAGCTCACCAAGTCCACTGTCTTCCACCCCCAGATAGGTGGTCAAACTGATGTCATCAACCGGATGATCGTGCACATCCTGCGCATGTATAATTACAAGAACCCCCACACCTGGGATGAGAGTCTTCCCTATGTTCAACACATCTACAACAAAGACATACATATCTCAACCTACCACAACCCCTTTCAGGTGGGGTTGAGATTTCAACCATTGGGTCCCATGGATGTTGCACTACCCCTTGCGACCACCCAGGCAGACTCGTTGCATGCTGCAACTGAATATGAAAAATCCACCTAATACATTGAGTGGATCCAACACATCCACAAACAGGTTCAATATATTTTACAGAAGTCCAATTCCAAGTACAATCAACACTGTGATCAACACAGGGTACCACACCAGTTTCAGGTGGGCGACAAAGTTTGGTTGCACTTGTAGAAAGAACGTTGGACATGGCCTCATCAGAATATTTTTCCACTCTGATATGGACCTTACACCATCACCAAGGTTGTGGGAGAAAATTATTTTGAGCTCAACATTCCCCCCTTCCTTGGCTTGCACCCAATATTCAATGTGGACCTCCTTCGACCCTATTTTCCACCATTATTGGAAACCTCAGAGATAACAAAACAATTGACACCAACATATCTCAACCTTGACTCTATGGAAAAGGCATCCAATGATTGGATCATGAACACACAGGTCAAGGGAACTCGCCAACATAACATCCAACTTTATTGGGTTGTCAAAGCAAGACAACTCCTACACCAAGACAAGTGGCTCACTTGGGGTCAAATTCAACAAAAAATTCCTCATCTAATGGGGGAACTCAATGCAATGGAGACCATTTCTTCCTAATGGGAGAGGATTGATCCAAGAGGATATCAGTGACCACCCACCTAGTCCAACTGGATCAAAACAGTCTTTTGGCAATTTACTATTTTTAGAAGTTTTTTGGGTCCCAAACTTTCGGGGCCTTTTTAGGGCCTAAACATCATTTTTTCACGATCATGCACCTCGATGATAGTCAAAGGATTTGATTGAGCCTGCAAGATGAATCTCCTCATCAATACCTTTCCAAAAAGCTATTGTATTCCCTAAATGGAGATTGTATGCAAACATTACAACCCCGAGAAGTTGATGTACTAACTTACACCAACGGGGCCCACATGACTTTTGGCGCTTCATCTCCTAGGGTTAGGTTTTTGGATGTCTAGGGTTTTGGAATTCATGTTTATTGTAAAAAGTCCTTCAGAGCCTCATTGTTCGCATCTTCTTGCGAATGAGTGTAGCCGTCACATCTCTTCTCAGAGATAAGTTGCCACCATTCTAGCAAGTTTGTTTCAGTTTTCATTTTACAGTTTTCAACATATTTCTTATTTAATAGAAGTCAAGTTTCATTGTATCTATGTTATTTCTTACTACATATCTGTGTTAATATTATAAATTTGTTGTTTCATTTCTCTCTGCTCATAAATCTAGATCATGAAAAAACACATAAAAACAAATTTTTCTCTTGTTGGTTTATTTACTATAGCTTACTTGCTATGATTTAAACATACATAGATTAAGAAACAATGATTAAAATTAGTAAATGACTCAACAAAATAGATAAAAAATTATCTTTAAAAGATAATTCATGCAACCATTTGCTTGGGAAGGATCTTCCACCCAACCATAGACCAGTTGTTCCAAATCTCAATAGCAAGTCACCCCCGAGTTGGGGCTAGGCATCCACAAAAGAAGGGTGCCTCTCATAGTCCCTCACAAATCCATATCACACATCCCACTGGTTTTCTCCTACAACTATCCTAAATTTCCTCCAACTCTCTTCCTCTTGACCTACTCAACCCAAGAAATGTACCCCGTCACTGCTCTCAATCCATAGGGCATCCCCTTCGTTTATCAGGGTCTCTAGCATAGGAAGTTAGGAATCTATTACCCAAGAACTCAAGGTAACTCCTTGCTAGGAAAAACACCAACAAAGACAACAACAAACACTTGCTGACACAATGCAACTCACCCAAGAATTCACTCTTTAGGATTGACAACTTGTCTCTTCAATTTATAGCTCCCACATGCTCCAAAAACGCTCTGACATGCTCCAAAATTCACCCAGCCTTGTTGTTCTAGCTCCTAAACTCTTCTCCCTTGTTCTCTCTTGATATTCATGTAAAAACTCAATGTCCAAATTTTCCTATTACTGCCCATACAAATTTCTTCTCTTTCCCCAAGATAGTTAACTGCTCACTCTGCCTAATGTTTATTGTATCTCGTCCCCATGCTCTCCAATAACTATGGGATGTGAATCTCACACCCACCCTATGAAAGGTATTCAATGATTGGGCTCTCATACACTCAACCAAAAAATAGAGGTTTTCCCCAAATGATAACAAAATTTAGAAATGTGGGTTTGAATTAATACCCCTAAATTATTCCCCTTGGACCCCTCTTGGAACTCCCTAGGAATTCCCCCTCTCTCGTGGATTAATCATCCCCCATATCTGTCCATTCTCAGCACCTGGAATTACATTATATTCATTTACAATTCAGAAATACATTTCACATTTACATTGTTTGGCCACAACCATATTCCTATCTACATTATGCATTAAATAAATTGGGGATTATAGTGGGGATGTTATATTCCCCCTCCCCTAAAATTGTGCATCATACTCGATGCACAACACCATTTTGAAAATAAATATAAAATTTTACTTTACAATTGTTCAGAAACTAAAAAGAAATTTATGCAATTGTTTTTTTACTCTCCAACAACAGTCCAAACCAAATCTCTCGTTTTCCTCAACCTGATGACCCAAAGAATGTGCCCTCTTCACTGCTTTCAGTCCATCGGGTTGCACCATTCTTTTATCAGGGATATCAACAGAGGAGACCAAGGATTTTAGAGATGTGGTTCCAGTAACTAGTTGCCCAAAAATGGAGTCTTTCATTTTCAGCTTCTATTTTCTTCAAAATCGACAAAACTTTGTGGGTATTCCTCCCACATGGTTTCTTCATGCTCCCATGTTGCATCTCCAAGACCGTAGCAGATCCATTGAAACTTTACCATCCCTATGGCTTTGTTTATGAAAATTTTGACTTTCCGGTCCAGGATGCACAGTGGTTCCACATAGAAATCCCTTCATTTTCCAATTGGATCACAATCCAATCAATTATGTGGTTGGGGCCAGGCACATATTTATTTAATAACGATACTTGAAAAAAATTATGCACTCTCATGGATGCAAGAAATTATAACATGTATGCAACCCACCCTATATTTTCTAATACTTTGAAAGGCCCACGATATCTCACTGTTGAATTTTGACAACAACCCAATCTTATCGAACTTCTTTTTTCTTTCACTTTTACAAAAACATGTTCCCCCACTTTAAAATATATGAGAATTTTGTTTTTTGTTTGCATAGCTCTTCTCCTTGTCCTAAGAAGCCTTTAAATTCTTCCCAATATTTATCATATGTTCTTCCATTTCCTTTAACAAATCTGGCCTAATGATGGTTCTGTTTGCTGGATTGTCCTAGCTCACTAGTGTGTTACACTTCCTTCCATACAAAGCTTCAAATGAGATCATTTTTAACGAGGCTTGATACCCATTCTTATAAGCAAACTCCACTAAATGGATATAGTCTTCCAATTTTGATGGTTGATCCATCACATACATCCTCAACATATCTTCAATTATCCTATTGGTCCTTTCTGTTTTCCCATCTGACTCTAGGTGATATTTTGTACTAAGATTCAGATTTGTTCCAAAGACTTTGAACAAACCTTGACAAAATTTGGATGTAAACTTGGAATCTCTATAGGAAACTATTTCCTTTGGAACTCCATGTAGCCTGACAACTTCCTTCATGTAAATATATGCAATGCTTTTTTCCTTATGTGTTGTCTTTACGAGAATAAAATGCATTTCTTGAGTCAATTTTTCAACCACCACCATTATGGAATCATGCTGCTTCAATGTTTTGGGAAAATTTATAATAAAATATACCGTGACCACTTCCCACTTCCATTCTAGAATGGGTAATAACTGCAACAACCCTGCTGGATGTTTTTTCTTTGTTTTCACCTTTTGACACTCTAGACACCGAGCTATGTAATTATCCACTTCTTTCTTCATCCCCACCCAAAAATATTGGCTCCTCACAACTGTAATGGATTTCTGATATCCTGGGTGCACAACATATGGCATGTTGTGCATTTCTCTCAGCACAATATTTTTCAGCTCTGTGGAATTTGGCACATACACCTTGCCTTTGTACAAGAGGATTCCATCCTCTTTTAATTCATAATTTTTAATTTTTTGTTATGAATTTTCTTGCTGTAAGTTTTCTTTTATTTGCAAGTAAAGATGATCTAAATTTGTTGCTTCTAGAATTGTATCCTTTAAATCTGTCTTGTATATGATCACGTCTAAAATATACACTTCATGAGTTCTTCTGCTGAGTGCATCAACCACTTTTATGAATCTTTAGTAATAAACCATAAGACACATAAATGATCTGACCTCTATCACATTTCTTGGCATTGGCCATCCTTTAATGGCCTCTATATTCTCAGGATCAACTGCTATCCCGTTTGCTGAAATAATATTCCCCAAGTAATGGATCTTATTTTGATAAAATATGCACTTACTTATCTTGGCATACAATTTATGCTCCCTTAAAACCTTTAACACCATTCCCAGATGCTCTTCATGATCCTCTTTAGACTTAGATTATATGAGAATATCATCTAAGAAAAAAATTACAAACTTGTCTAGGTACTCTCTGAACAGTCCATTCATCAGACACATAAAAACAGTTGGGGCATTTGATAGTCCAAATGGCACTACCATGAATTCATAATGCCCATACCTTGTTCTAAATGTTTTTTTTTTGATATCTTCTTCTTTTATCCTCACTTGATGATAACCTGATCTTAAGTCAATCTTGGAAAATATTCTTGCACCTTTTAGTTGATCGAACAAATCATCAATCCTTGGCAAGGGATATTTTTTCTTTATAGTGACCTTATTCAGTTGTCTAAAATGAATACACATTCTTAAGGTTACTTCTTTCTTCTTCACAAAAATAACTAGGGCTCCCCAAGGTGATAAACTTAGGCGTATATACCCCTTCTTCAAAATATCCTCTAGCTGCATATGCAAGTCTTTAAATTATGTTGTGCCCATTATGTAAGGTGTCTTGGACATTGGGGAAATACCTGGAACCAAATCAATAGAGAAATTGATGTCCTCTTTGGTGGAAATCCTTGGATTTTGTTAAAAACATCTTGAAAATATTTTAAGATTGGATGGTCTTCAATACTTGCCACTTAATCTCTAGCCGCCTCTTCCATGTGGGTTGCAAAAATTTGACATCCTTTCTTGAAACTCTTTTTTAGCTGCATGGCTGAAATTTCTCTAACAATTACAACTCTCAGAATCCCTTGAATATTTTCCTTCTTCATCAAGACATGTGGTTGTCTTGCTGTAAAAATATAGGACATCATGGTGTTTTTCCAACCAATCCATGCTAATTAGAAGGTCATATGAACCCAAATGTATAATTTTCACATATACCTTTGTGTTGAGTCCATTTGTGTCTATTGGGTAATCTTTAATCAACTCATTGATCCTTCTCTTAGCCCCTGTGGCTAACTAAACTAACCGATATTTCTTATGCTTACTCCTTTGCAAATGAAATCTTTGAATAATGTTAGAGTTTATGTAACTATGTCTAGCTCCGTAATCAATTAAAATTGCTATGGGATGATTATTGTTCTTACCTTCCACTTCAATCACGGGGGATTGATATTCTGCTTGCTTGTTGTCGAATTTTGCATGAATCCTTGGCATGCTTCCTCCCATGTATTCCATTGTTTTAACCTCCTGAATGTTGTAGATAGTCCTCATTATTTCTCCTTTGTGAAGGCAGTCCTTATACAAGTGATTCTCCTCACATCCCCAACATTGTATAGGTTGCTTCCTTGGATTTTTTCCAAAAGAATCTGTGGTCTTGTGTTCATTTTGGGTTGACTGGCCTTGCTTATTTGCTTGAGAGTTGTTCTTGAAAAAGGGTGGCTTAAAAACTTCCGCCTTTTCTCCCTCTTTCCTTTCATCTTGTCATTCCAAATCTTTTGAAAGACTAGCCTCCCTCTGCTCTACTCATAAAGATGCCTTTCTCTCCTTATGGTTTCCTCCAAAGTCTTGGGGTGATCATATTGTATATTTTCACTGTAGAAGGAGGGTAACCCACTCAAAAACCTTTGGATTTTGACTTTCTCATCGTTTATGAAGTAAACATACTTCAACAATTCAAAGAACTTCTTATACGCATCCATTGTCATGCTTCCCAACTTGAGCTCAAAGAACTCTTTCATCTTCCTCTCATAGCAATTCTTAGAAAAATACTTCTCTTGGAAATATCCTTTGAAATGCCTCCATGAGACCCTCTTCTGCTCAATATTCTTGTCTTTCTTAAGATGATCCCACCACATGGATGCCTTTCCTTGCAAGTGGTAGGTTACAAATCTTGCTTCTACCCTAGGGGTAATCATGCAACTAGAAATATTTATTTATTTCCAATAGCCAGGTCTCAGCCTCTTCTCCCCTCCTATACTCACCATTGAAAGTCGGTGGCTTGATCTTCATGAGTTCACCTTGCAAAATGTCTCCCTTAGGCCTTCTCCTTTGCCTCCTCACATGGAACACACTTAGGTTTCTCCCTGGACTTGAACTAGCATGAGATATCCTAGTGGATTGCTTTGGGGAATGATGACATATTCTTTTACTCCTTGATTGCCTATCATTCTCTACCCATCCCTTCTACTATGGGATTTCGATGCTTTCACTTGTTTATCACTAGCTTGCGACTTTGTGGCAAATTCCTTTTTGTCTTGCTTCTGCAGCATGTTCAAGATTTAAAGTATATCTTTCCAAGCCTTCATAATATTTTCAATATCATCTCTACAGATTTGCACTTGTCTATGCAGGCTTCTCATGGTCACAGGTTCCTACCTATCTCTTCTTCCATTTGACTCAGTCTCAACATTCCCCATGCTGACATACAGACCTTTGAATTCATCTTCATGATTGTAGGATCCTTGGGCATCTTCCATTGCCATGGTTCTCATATAGAAACCAAACTACTTCTCTAAAGCTCTACTTCTGCAGAAAATTTGCATGAAAACAATTTCTGTTAGAAGAAAATAAACATGTACACAATTTGGAAAAGAAATAAAAAAATCTGCCCTTTAGTGCCACCGGTCATGTTCTTTTGAGTTGAATCTATAATTTTCTGCTTAAAATAATTTTCTTGGAAAACAAATGGATTCTCCTCCTCAAAACCTTTCCATCGACTATTTATTTTCCCAGTTCTGTTTTCCGAGCAGAAAGTTATGGTCTTCAAAAGTTTTGACCATTTTCCCTTTTATATCCTTGCATGCTACAAGTGTTCTCTTTCTCTCCCAACACATTTTTAGATACCCAGAACTAAAATATGCCTCCATTGATGACTTCTACAGTCCATGAGCTTTCCATAGAATGATTATGGGCCCCAAACTGACTCATGAGCTATGAGTTATGCCCTCTAAAAGAAATCTAGTACTAAATTTTACCCTTGACTGTTTTTGATGTAATTCCTTCATACAAGCTCTGTTTAGTGACCAATTAAGCTTGCCAAAAAGCTCTCTCCGATCTCTATCATTTCAGAAGTAAAAAATTTGTGTCCTGGAAGGACACCCAATTTCTGTTAGCTTTTGGTAGCTTGGGAGGTACTCCACATGTTGTGTCTTGTATGCGGGAGTAACCTCACATTTACACTCCTAGGCACTTGACTTTGTAATAGACCTTTATAAAGTTGGAATAAAGTGGCTCTTTTATTAAATTGACTTTCTGTAAAGTAATCTTATAATATTAAAGTGATTTTATTTCATAAAGTGCACTTATGTAATAAAGTGAAATTGTACTTAATATTTTAAGTGATTTATTTTCTCCAAAATGAATAATGTCCCTTGATCTTGTAAAGACAAGATTAGATCTTGGCCATTGGATTTAAGGATGGGGAAGGTGAAAAAATATTTAGATGTGAAAATTCATTTTCAGGTTATAAGAGTGAACCTAGGGTAGTGTGCAAGACACTTTTGAGAGATATTTTTGAGAGATATTGAGAAAGGAAAGTGAGGGAAACAAACCGAGAGCTTTTCAGAAGAGATTTTGGGCACATTTCCTAAGGAAATTTTCTGTGTTAGAGGTGTTGATATTTTTTTTGCTGTTGGAGGCCGTACTTTATAGATCTGTACAATAAGGAGAAAATGGCATGGAAATCGAGGTTGATTACTGGCACAAATTTTGAGGAAAATTGAAGTTTTCTTTGTTGCAAAAAGGACTTTCTATTATGCCCGTACAACTTATCGTGGACATGAAATTCGAGGTGATGTTGAGTAAAGGGAGGTCGTAAATCAGTACAGATTTGGCATGAATTTCAAGGAGGATTTTTGTGGGACTATTGGGTGCTGTAAGTGAATTCTCTTGCTGGAAATTGTATTTCTGCTGCTGATATGTACTTTCATGAAGCTGAATAAAACCTCTCTCATTGGGTTTCCCCACATTAGGGTTTTCCCTCACCGGTTGTCTAAATTTATGGGTGTACACATGGATTTGTGAGTACTTTTCATTATTTTTTTTCGCTGCAATTTTGCTTAGTAATGTGTGTTTTAGCTTATGAAGTATAATTGTGATGTGGGCTATTTTCATTTAAGACTGAAATCAATTTTTGCTAAGTGTATGACATAATTATTTGTGTTGATTTTTTCATTTAATTTCTACATGGTATTAGATCTTGGGCTCTGAGTATAGTGAGAAATGTTATATCTTGGCAGGGATAAAGGGGGAAACATGGTTATTTGTTTTCCATAGAAAAAATATGGTTGCATGTATTAGATTTGAAGATCGGTTGGAAGGAATTTCCAACTATTTGCAGTGGAAGGTCAGGATGACTATTTTTCTCAGGGAGAACAAACTGTGGAACTTTGTTAGCACTGTGGTTATTATTCCCACTACTGATCCTGCTGCCTTGGAAATACATGAGGTTAAGGAGGATAGAGCACAGAGGATCATTCTGGATGGAGTGAAGGACCCACTTATCCCACACTTGGCTGAGAAGAAGACAACCAAAGAGATGTGGGATGCATTGAAAAATTTCTATGAGGCTAAGAATGAAAACCAGAAGATGGCCTTGAAGGATAAACTACATGACACGGAGATGGATAAGGGTAAGGGTGTTCCATCCTATCTTACCTGACTATCTCAGGTTAAGGATGAGTTAGTTGCAGTAGGGGAGGTCATCTCAGAACCATAGTTGGGGAGGATAGCCTTGAAAGGCTTCATGAAGGAGTGGGATGTCTTCATGAAGTGCATGGTGGGTCGGGAGAATTTTCCAAATTGGAGCAGATTATGGGACGACTTCAATCAGGAGGAGATCTGGATGGGATCTCAAAGTAGTGGATAGAAGGAAGACATAGTTGATGAGTATGTTTCTCTTGCAACAAAGGGGAAATGGAAGAATAAAGGGAGTTCTTGGAAGGACTTGAGTAAATTCAGATGTTACTGCCGTAACCAGTTGGGGCACCTTGCTTCTCAGTGTCCTGAGAAGAAAAAGAAGAGGAAGTAACAAGAGGGGTTTGATACAACAACAACAACAACTATGGAGGAATTTTCATCCAAGTATGATATGGAATTCTCATTGGTCACTCTAGTATCCAATGTTGGTAGTGTTGGATTTGTTTGTGACAGTATATGGATTGTTGACAGTGGAGCCTCTTGTCACATGACATGAATATGGCATATATTCCTCAGTATCACAGAGACAGGTCCCAATAGGCTGGTGGAGAGTGAAGGAGGTATGGCACGAGCTATATGTGGAGTTGGAAGGATTATATTATGACTTGAGTATGGAGGACTCCTGGAGGTTGTTGGAGTTATGTTTGTTCTTGGGTTGAGGGTTAACCTGCTCTTGGTATTAGCCTTGGAAGATGCTGGATATTCTACATTGTTCAAGAGGGGACATGTATTTATCTACAAGGAGGGAGTGGATCTGGTTGAACCACAACTGATTGGTGATCGGATGGATAGGTTGTACAAGATGTGAGGACAACATACAGGTTATGATTCATATTCAGATGAGGAGAAGGAGGCTCCTGAGACTACAATGGTACCAAGGGTTCAATCTTAGATTTCATGGGAAGAGAGAGAGTCTCTTCAGAGCACCAACATGAGGCTCAACTAGTGTGAGAGAACAAAAGCTCAGAGTGGGAGGATGGACTCTCTGAGGAGATCAGGGTTCATGGTAACTTTCAGGAGGATATATTCTGGTTTGAGTTCTGTGAAGGTGTTGGGGTTGGCTCTAGGTTCAGAGGGAGCTCCTACTGCGAACAATGTGATGGGACTAGGTGATGGTGATGGTAGCGAGTACATCCCTCTCTAAGAGGGAGTGTTAGCTTTTGGTAGCTCGGGAGGTAATCCACATGTTGTGTCTTGTATGTGGGAGTAACCTCACATTTACACTCCTAGGCACTTGACTTTATAATAGGCCTTTATAAAGTTGTAATAATGTGGCTACTTTATTAAAGTGAATTTTTGTAAAGTAATCTTCTAATATTAAAGTGACTTTATTTCATAAAGTGCACTTACGTAATAAAGTCAAATTGTACTTTAATATTTTAAGTGATTCATTTTGGAGGAAATCAATCATGTCCCTTGATCTTGTAAAGGCAAGATTAGATCTTGGCCATTGGATTTAGGGATGGGGAAGGTGAAAAGAAATGTAGATGTGAAAATTCATTTTCAGGTTATAAGAGTGAACCTAGGGTAGTGTGCAAGACACTTTTGAGAGAGATTTCTGAGAGAGCTTGCGAAAGGAAAGTGAGGGCAGTAGACTGGGCGCTTTTCCCAAGAGATTTTGGGCACATTTCCCAAGGCATTTTTCTATGTAAGAGGTGCTGATATTTTTTCTATTATTGGAGGCCGTACTGTACGAATCCATACAGTCCGTACAACAAGGAGAAAAAGGCATGGAAATCAAGGTTGGTTGCTGATACGAATTTTGAGGCAAATTGAAGTTTTCTTTGCTGCAGAAAGGACTTTCTATTTTGTCTATACAACTTACTGTGGGAACAAAATTTGAGGTGTTGTTCAGTAAAGGAGGGCCATAAAAAAATACAAATTTGGCACAAATTTCAAGGAAGATTATTGTAGGATTGTTGGGTGCTGTAAGTGAATTCTCTTGCTGGAAATTGTATTTCTGTTGCTGATATGTACTTTCCTAAAGCTGAATAAAACCTCTCTCATTGGGTTTCCCTACACTGGGGTTTTCCCTGGCTGGTTGCTTAAATTTCTGGGTGTACACATGGATTTGTGACTATTATTCATTGTTCTTTTCCGCTGCAATTTTTCTTAGTAATGTGTGTTTCAGCTTATGAAGTATAGTTGTGATGTGGGTTATTTTCATTTAAGACTGAAATCGATTTTGTTAAGTGTATGAACAAATTATTTGTGCTGATTTTGTCATTTAATTTCTACAATTTCGTACAAATTTGATTTTCTAAAAATGTTGTTTGGGCCCTCAAAAATGTCGTGCAAGATGAAGACCTTTGAAAACTGGAATTTTCATAGAAAAATTCATGAAATTTAATGTTGTAATCATATTTAGATCTAACTGTTTCTCTTAAAATCAAGATTATTCCTAATCATTGATCTTCTGGGCCTTGCTAAGATATAGCTATACCTTTGCAAGCTTTTTAGAACTCATCTTCGAAGTCTCCTCATCCGAACTTCAATTTCTGGCTACACGAATTCCCTGAAATCATAGTTCGAACACTATTGGAATCCCTTTGAAACTTGCAGTATGAAGCACTATTGGAATCCCTCCAGAACTCGGAGCCCGAACACTATTAGAATCCCTACGAACTCATAGTCTAAAACACTGTCATACTCCCTAGCGGAAGCCTTCCTGGAGACCTCCAAAAACACTTCTCTGAAAGAACATTTCCAGGATTTCACAACTGTCGTTACATTGTGCCCACTAACCGATCAATGATCTAGATTGTTCCTTAGAGTACATCCTGTCAGAGTGCATCCCATTTGGGTAAGTAACTCACTCCAACCAACACCCCTTCGATGAACATACGAGATCTATCAACCCGTGAGTCTTCTCATCAACTCTGTTGCTGTTCAGAGGAGGCCATCACATCATATTTATTCTTATTCTCATGATGATGTGCCCAACACTTTTCAATATTTCCCTAACTCAACAGATCACTCTTACATCGGATAATCATCTAGAGTTATTCTCTCTCACGTCATGGAGGATGCCATATACATTCCTAGCCCCTATCCCAGGCTGGAACCTTGAACCCTTTATTAAGGTATTTCTCTCATGTTTGTAAGATGAGAGTAAGACTTCACATAGCTTCTATATTCCACATATCATAGGTTTGTAATCTGGAGGATGTCTCCTATAGCTGCATTCACCAACACTCCCTCTCAGCTAGGGAGGAATTCTCCATCAAGCCAAATCTCATACCGATGTACTCTGAGTTTTGTTTTTGGCCAATGGTCATCCATATTCCTTCTTAACTCGAAAGGAGTTCTTCACCAAGTAAATGTTTGTAGTATTCTTAGGTGTAGGAAGGTACTGCAAGTATAAAATCTTTCTTTTGTATCATATCTCTCTTATGAAGGTATTTCATCTTGTCGTGTTTTGAACCATTAGGAAACACTCGAATATCAAGGAGCTTTGCACACGGTTCTTAGTTATCATCATAGGATCCATATCATGGTCAAGTAAATTTGTCGGATGTTTGTGGAGCCACATTGCTTCGCACACTCACTGCTATATATACTCTGTCTCTTGCTGCACTCAAGGCCACATAGTTTTGTTTCCTGCTGTGTCAAGAAACCTTGGAAGACTTCAAGGTGGAACATCAGCTGGATGTGATTTTTCGGTCCATTGTACTTTATTCTAAATCTGAATCGGCAAATTCAGCCAACTCAAGTTCACACTGGAGGCATATCTCAGAACATATCCAACTGTGTCTTAATACATGTTTTGTTGTTTCCTAGTGAGTCTGTCTCGGTTGACTCATCACATTCACTGTATGGCATGAGTCAAGTATGGTGCTAACCGGAACATCAGTGATCCAATCAACCATGGATTAGTCTCTTTTGAATCATCATCAATATTATTCTTTAAATCCATCACGATGGATTTGCATTCTATCATACTTCATGAATATTCCCACTGTATATTTTCCTTGAATCAGGAAAATTTCATTGGTCCTCTGTCATACTTCTTGTCCCAAGAAGTAGTGTATCATACTTAGATCCTTTATGAAAATCAAAAGTCAATGCTTGCTTTTTTTCAACAACTAGGCTTTCTGAGTAAGTCATCAGGATCAGGTTCTTGTCACCAACACTGTATAGGTTTGGATCAACAACACTCTTGCTGAAATCCAAACTCATCAAGAATCTATCTATTCGATATAGATACCCAATCATGGATGGAGGTATGGATGAAAGTGAATCGGTTCACTGGGTCAAGTGTCTCATCATGGACAACTCCCTCTGTTTATGAGAAACCTCTAGCTATATATCTTGTTTTGTATTTCTCGACACTTCCATCAACTGCATGCTTGATCTTATAGATATACTTTGGAAGTTACCACAGACTTCCCTTTCTGGTCCCTGAATAATATCTTATGCATCATTCTTTGAGATATACTGGTATTCTTCTGTTATGGAATCTTTCCATACTGTTTCTCTTGTTTCTTCTCTCAGAAAAGGAGTCTCACCATCAATGAAGTGGCTTATGACTGCAGGATAGCTCAAAAAATATCCTTTTGCCTTCTCGGAATGTGCCTTGAGAATCTTGTATGTTTCTATGCCTCTTGCAGAGTGAGTTTAGGTAGGATTTTTATGCCTTTCTGTAATATCACCGAAAGTATCAACACGAGAAACTGGAATAATGTAGTTCTCCCTCTGAAATGCTGAAGGGGGAGAAGGTATAGTCTTACTGTAAATCTCCATCTAAGATTCTTTGGGTCTTTGAAAGATGGTCTCTTCTTCAAGGAAAACGTTTTTGCTTGTCTCAATCTGTCTCTGACCATGGATGTCGATCTGGAATGTCTTTGAAGATTCAATTTATCCTTTATTTATAAAGGATTTGGCTTGGACTTCTTCTCTTTGGGTACATGAAAATACACTGGGCACCCAAATAACTTGAAGTGTTCAATCTTAGGCTTCACTCTGGTGAAGGATTCTATTATGGTGAGGACTCTTTTTCTTAACATATACTGCGTCATGCATGCTTCTGCACATGGAATCATAGAAAGATTTCGATCATGCATTATTTCATTGATTGTCTCAAGGATGGTTCTATTCTTCCTCTTTCTCAAATAGTTTTGACTCCCTCTGAGTCAATGTGACTTCCTTTGAAGGATAATCATCTTCCTTTGTTCTTGACTTATCTGGAACAAGAAAAAAAGAGGAACCAAAAAAAGAATATCTCCTAAAGGAGATTAATGAGTACATCTCTAGAATCAAAACAATTTAAGGATTGTTATCACAACTACAACATCTACTTGTAATGTAGAAAACTTTAGAAATATAAGTTAGAGGAATGACAATTACAACAATCAAACCTAGAGTCTTCCAGTGTGTTTTGTTTCCTCCAAGTCTCCTTCACTCAATATAACAAGTGATTTATTCAACCCGTCTTTTGTACTAGGACAATATTCTATCTTGACAGAAGGTTGGGTTAGAGAACAAACTCTATGATCTCAACTTTAATGCATCTAATATCTTGACTTTAATTTTGACCAAAATTTAGTATGATGGTCATAGCTTCAATGTTATAACAAGTAGATGCATATCAGAATAATCAAACCTGGGTTACATTCTTCTTCTGAATGTGTTGGATCTTGAGATCCTTCTAGATATATGGCAAGAGATCCCTTCTCTTTCAAATACCCTTTAAAGCTTAACAATTTAAAAATATGTGAGTACATACCTTTGATAGCATTTGCAGGTAGTGACACCATTTGGTAGCAGCGGTAATATTTACCAACTCTTAAAAGACTTCAAGAGTGACTGCAACTGGTGCAACAACTGGTACTTCAACTGATACTGCAACTGCTATTGATACTGCAACTGATTCTGAAACTACAACTTAGGGATTTATGAGGAAACCCTAATTTTTCAAACTTCAAATTTTGAAATTCTGAATCTAGGGGATAGATGCACTGAGTTGAGGCGAGTAAGCTAGTGCAATCAGATTTCTGAAAATCCAAATTTTACCCCCTCAAACTTGACCAACAAATTTATGTACTGGTGCTTCTAGTTTTCTAGTATTTCTAGTTTTCTGGTACTTCTGGTACTTTGGTACTTCTGGTACTTTGGTACTTCTCGTTTTCTGGTATTTCTAGTACTTTGTGAAAACTAGGGTTTCACTTTCCGTGAGATCTACTCACTAAAAAGGTGTGCTGAAGGTGCCAAAGAGTTCCTTGGGTTAGGGCACACTTTTCTAGAAGGTTTTGAGGCTGAAACTCTTCTTCAATAAAAAGCCCTAATTTTCTTGTACGACAACAATGATGTTTTTCCTTTTGCTTGTGGAGAATGCTTGTGCAATGGGTTCTTTCAAGACCTATGCTATGATACCATGTTAATTTTTCATAATCTAGGTTAAGCATGTAGTTCATTTCAATTCCATCATGTCTTAACCATAAACAAGAATGTTGCAACAACCAAGATCACAAGAAGAAACACCATGCACAAGTACACAAGATATATACTAGGAAACCCTTCTCAAACAAGGGAGAGAAACCCAGCCAAATCCTTTGCTATATTCTTCAAGAGAAAGACCTTTCACCACCAAAATGACTTAGCACACAAGAGTGTGCTTAAGCCCTAGAAACCCTAGCACCCAAGAGAGGTGTGCACCCTTGACAAAGAGAAGTACTTGTTGAAATTACCAAAACATGTGAGGACGATATGATTCTACAATGGAGAATCATCTCCTACTTATATTAGACTTTGACTGTTTTAGCAAGGGCATCTTATTGGCACAACATGGCCGACCTCTCTAAGTCAAACACACTTTATTATTATAATTAATATTTTCATTATTAATTATCTTCTTTATATTAATCATATTAACATAGGGCTGACCTATACCCTTTACATAATAACTAGGGTTACATGTAGGTCTGAATCTTGAACAATATATAGCAAAGGATTTTATACACCCACTAGTGCCCATCCACTAGGGGCCACATCCATAGGGATTCCATAGACCCAAGTCACTGTATTACACAGATGAGCTAGGTCCTCACACATACACTTATGCTCATCCATAGTCATGTCTTACTCTACAGATCTGTTTTCCCACTACCACCAACATGAGGATAATCTAGAGTCTTCTCATCAACTCTGCTACTGTTCAAAGGAGGCCATCACATCATCTTCATTCTTATTCTCATGATGATGTGCCCAATGCTTTTCGAGATTTCCCTAACTCAACAGATCACTCTTACATCGGATAATCATCTAGAGTTCTTCTCTCTCACGTCATGGAGGAGGCCATATACATTCCTAGCCCTTGTCCTAGGATGGAGCCATGAACCCTTTATTAGGGGATTTCTCTCAAGTTTGTAAGCTGAGAGTAAGACTTCATATAGCTGTTATAATCCACATCTCACAGGTTTGTAAGTTGGAGGATGTCTCCTATAGCTGCATTCATCAACAAAATGTTATCGAACAACTGGTTCAAGAATAAAAACCATTAGCAAAGATCAAGTAATATTATTCTCATCCCAATTCGGGCATACCCATGCTCAGGAGTGATGTACGCATGACCGCGAAATCAAGTACATTGCAGATCCATGGAATATATAAAAGTATGAATGATGTCCATGGCCACGAACAGTACATGGTGTATCCATGCGATATATAAAGTAGCAATCACGACCACAAGGAATACACAGTGGATCCATCCAAAAATATATCATAGCCACAAATAGAAACATAGTGGAGATATGTCTCAAAATCAAAATCAGAGTATATCTAGAGTCAATGGAGTAAACAAGATTATCCTCTGCAAGTACCAATGTTTGAGGGGTGGTACAATACATATTCAAAACACTCCACCATGATATGATTATACACCATGTGAATAGATGAGTTGGGGTCAAACATAGTGAGACACCGTTTGATTACTAGTCATTAATGTATACCATTAGAAAACATAAGATGACCAACCGATGATGATACTTGGCATCAAGGTACCATGGTACAATCTAACAACTTTGAATAAATGAGTTGGTGTCAAAAACCTAGTAGAATATATCGAGTAGGGGACATTGATGTATTCCCACTATCATTAGTGAGGGGATCTTCCACTGGTAATTACAAGCCCTAAGGTACCACAAATAACTCTAGATCCCTATCCTAGAGTAAGATGTGTTGAATTTGATAGGAAGAGATCCACTATAAGGAAGGTATTAATGAATCCTCCATCATCTATCATGAGGGGTAGTAGAAGGAAAAATATTTGGATGAAATCATATGAAAAAATTGTAAGGACCACACTGAGGTATGGCTCCTACATGCACTAGATGGAATAATGCATAACAGAGAATATTTGAGCCAATAATGGAGACTACTGAGAAATACAAGGAATCCACCAATGTGGTCAGATGGAAATCAAGGTACCGCATGAATCCCTATGTGTGATGATTGTTGTTGAAGTCAAACATAAGGGAAACCGCTCAGTTAGTTACCAATGATGGTTTTTCATCTACTGAGTGCAAGGTCACCTATCAATGATGGAAATAGGCCCATGGTGCAACTATAGGTCATACTCTCAGAGCAATGTGTCAGAGTATTTAAGAGAAAACCCACCAACAAGAATTCAATGAGGACCTTCTATATTAGCACGAGTGAGATGCAAAGATATTTGTGATGATGGGATGTACTTGACTAACACATAAAGGCCGACTTAAAAGGTCAAATACTTTCTGTAGAATGGATGACTCAGGATGAAACTTCCCTTGAACAAAAACACGACACATTATGTGACTTAGGAAATATGGATTATAAAATGGGATACATTCATGACACATGAGTCATAAAAAAATGCTCCATATGGTTATAAGAATAACCAACCAGAGGATATTGTACTAAAAAATGAGAAAAAATCTCCTAAAGCCATACTAAACCCAAAATATTGAGACATTGACTCAAATATTATGTTTTGTTCAAGGGTGACAAGACTTCTTTCGACAAAGGAGATAGATGCTTTCCCCCCTTCTTTTTATTTTTTTAATTTGTTTTGTCTTTTTCATATTATTAAAGCTTGAAAAAGAATAAAATAATGCTATAGTATAGTGGAGAAAATAAGTGTCGCGGGAAAGCAATACTAGTTCCAAATCACAAGGAACATACCTATGCTCAATGCAAGGAAGAATGTGTAGGATAATGGAATTTAGGGGGTGTTTCATCCAGGGTTAAGGTGTCGAGTCACAAAGGCATAAATTTCAAGGCTAGCAACTAGTAGGAATGCATAATAAAATGGTTCAACAATAGCAAGATGAATTTGACATTATGCCTAAAATAATGAGTGGTTAATATGTAATGCAATTACAACTCAACAAAAGTTTGGAATCTCCTTTGGTGAATTAGCAAGAAACAGATTGAGAGGAAGTCACGAGGCTTCAACACAAAGACATGGTGGGACTATAGAGGGATTATGAACCTAAAGGAAGACTGGAACATATGTGTCAAAAATTTCAGTAAGGTATTAACTAGGACACCCATGGAGAGTTAAACTCTACCATCCATAAGTGACACCTTTAAGTAGTGTGATAGGAGTATTTTCGCTAATGAATGGGGTGGACCCTATGGAATATCTGTGAACGATACAGATAAATGCGTAGTGCAGGAAGAATAAAACCTACTCTATATGCCAGTAAGGAACATAATATATATTGAAGAATCCAAAAAGGTGCTAACATACGTAGCAACATACGTTCGAGGGATTCATGTAGGTAATGTCTAGAAAAATATTGAGAAGAAGATATGAAACTTCAACACAAAGGCATGGTGGGACTAAACAAGACTTTTGAGCCTAACATAAAACTTGTAGCATGAGCACAAAAATACAAAGAAGCTCTAAACTAGGACATCCATGAAGAGGTCAGATATACCACATGAATTAAGACACTGGTAAACAATATATAAGGTTCAGTGTCACAACTCAGTGGGGTCTATCCTAAGGAAAAATGAAACATGAAACTGATAATGAAAAAATGCATGGAGGGGAAAATATAAATTATATGCCAATTTTGAGATCATTACCTATTAGAATGGATCAACATGGAATGAAAAGGTACCAAAGAAAATGTCTCCAAATTCTTGTATATAAGACGAAAAACACTTACCCATAATTTAGTAAGTCAAATATAGAAACCTTTGATAAAGGCAAGTATTAAGGGATGCAAAACTTGAAAAAAAGTAACCCTAAAAGTAAAATATGTACATAGGACCGCACAACCTTGCGACTTATGCATAGTAGTTCTCCAAGTAGATCCCATCACTTGGCTTAGGCCAAGGGATTGTTTGGTAACCAACCTGCAGATTTTCCAGTTCAGAAGGAGGTCGAAGATCCATAATCATATATTAAAGGACAACCTTATCTGAAGGAAACTCAACATCCATGAAATTGGGACTCGAAAACACAAATATCGAGGCTTGAGGTCTTACAAACAACAAGATCAGATTCAAAAGGAAAAACACAGTCCCTTGGAACAAAAGGGGGAAGTGAAGGACCACATTCTTGTAAATGTGTTGAACCTGCACATAATAGATCTAGCTAGAAAATACCACACACATTTGTAGAGAGAAATTGAGAAAGAAGAAGCAAGAGAGAAAGAATGGAAGAATGATCATTAACTGTCTTCCACACTCAAAGAGTGAATAATTTACAATATATATAGGATACATGAGTAACTAATGCACCATAGTGGTGGTCTAGAGTGATTTGGACACACACCAACAATTACGAGAGTAAACTGCCACCTAGTCTAGTCTCTTAGGTAGTTACGGGAGTAAACTTCCACCTAGTCTGAGTTAACTAGTCTATCAGTCTTTAGTTAACTGACTAAAACAAAGTGAAGTGAGGATGATATTAGGAAATCATGAGTAATGTGCTAGTTTGGTGATGATCCCAAGGACAATGTGCATTAGCTGGTGATGATCCCAATGTTGCATGGTGACAATCCCAATGTAGCATCTAGATTCCACTCAACTAATAAAACTGAAGTGAAAACTGAAGAGAATATTATCCCTAGAGTAATATTCTTCTTAAAATATAGGAGACTGAATAATGACTAATAAACAAGGAAAAACCTTAGGAAAAATAAATCCTAGGTGTGTGTGAAGTAACTCCAACACCCCCCTTGAACATCACTATGGTGAAAATAAAGAATGGGTCCCGACAACGAGGCCATGTTAGGTACCTGTTATCGCTCAGTTTGTAGGAAAGGTTTAGGTAGCTTGAAGTCAAGGCTCAAACTGGCGTAACAGGAGCTTCCCCACCCACTGTCACCTCGATGGGGAGCTCTTTCTATTTAGGGTGGCTAATCCCAAGGGAGACGTCCCTAGTAATCTGGGGCGTTGAAGGAAAAGGTTCAAGGGTTCAAGGATCAAAGGTTAAGATAAGCTTTCCCTTCACAGATTACTGCCCAAAAGATAGTCAAAGAAAAAATATTCCACTAAATGGCACCTGCTTGCGAGACAAGGCAAATAAAACTAAAAATGTGCTACAGTGGTTAGTACTTCAAAACATTAATGACTATCTTTAACACATATGAGCAATATTAAATGTAATTATTGACGAAGTCAATGATTGCCAATAAATACAAAAGTCTTATAATACTTCTTCAATAAGTACAAAATGATACTTGCATTCAATGTATAAAATCAATCTTTATTATATCAAAATGCAATAAATGTGCTCATACACCAATATTGTTGCTGCGTCACTATGCAGATTTAGGGTGA